>JAHHFK020004124.1:600000-1062047 GCA_024533555.2 Aedes koreicus
CGTCTGTGAACATGACTGTCGTTTGAAATTAAATTTACACCGGAAAACCACGTGCGCAAGGGAAGAAAAGAGAGGAACTTGCAATTTGCTCGGTCACTGTCGGTAGTTAGGTGCAGAGGATTGAACGGTTTTTTCGCAGGGACGATGTTGGGTTTTGTGGTGGCCACTTGTTGAGTCGAAAATTTTCTCACAATTCCTCACTACAGCACTGGATTGTCATGTCCAGCAAAGAACCATTTTACGTAATTTCATCAGTTTCAACTCTGCGCTGAATGCATGTTGGCAAAGAAAAGAAAAGACAAATCGAGAAAGAGTACGGTAATTAGTATTCAATGTAATGTGACTAATTTTAAATAAAGCGTTCCATTTTCCTCGTCTGTCGTGAGCAGATATTTCGATGTTGTTAGATCTGTACGTTTTATAAGTCTGTCATTGCTGAGTCACCGCATATTCCAACTGAATCGCAAAGATATGCAGGGGGTGTGCAGGAATCGGAATATAATTGAGTTCTAATGTTTTCAATTTGTTTTGTATCGTGGGGTTTCTAGTTCAATTGATACTAGTGATGGTTTCGTGCTGCTAACCGATGACAGATCGCTTGCGGTGTAGTTCAATGTACAGCAAATGTTATGCAATAGAAAGCTGTGACATATTAAAAGCTCTATGAGAAAACATTCAACTGATTAGTTTATCTTGGACACAGAGGAGTCATATTTCTTCGAGCAAAATGAATTAGCTCGATTGAACACCATTTTGTAATAATTGGATTTTTGCTCCCATATTCATCTATTCCTTTTGCAATTTATCCTGCTGGAGTGCTGGAAAAGTACTCTTATTTCATATTTCTATAGATCATTTCCAGCCGGAAACGCCAAAAAATATATTGATTTTGTCTCGACAGTTTCCAGTTTTAATGAAATTTTGTCCATATGTAAGTTTATACCCAAGAAAACATTTTTCATAAAAAGATCCTAAAATTTCCTGGACTAATTTCCTATAAGGGCTTATGTAAACTACGATTTTTTTTATTTTTTTATTCGTAACATGTAAACGATAACTCTGATCAAAATGTCGTCTGCAAAGAAGTTGTAGGTCATTTAGTGTTCTTCAAGAAAAAAATACACTGAAGCTAAATAAATGTAAATTCATGCTAGAAAAACATAAAACATTGATTTTTTCAACCCCCCCCCCCCCCCCCCCCCTCGAATTTTTTGTTTCTTTTTAATAAAAGAAATTTGAAGTTATATCTTGAACTCTGATGAAGAGTTTTAGACGGTCACTTCTTTTAGTTTTGAAATTTTTGTTTTGAAATTTTTATAGATTTTTCGAATTTTGTAAAATCGCCTATTTTATAATATAATTTTACCAAAAATTTACCCTAAGTATTCATTTTGATAAAAAATCATATAACAACTTTTTTCGAAAACCCAGCCGTTCTGAAGTTATTGCGAATTTTATTAAAAGGAAATTTTGTTGTTACAATATTTTCAGCCATTTTCAAATGTTAGTCGCGATTGAAAAAAAGGATGTTACAAAAAAAAGGATGTTACATGATAGATTATTGAATAAGAACTAAATCTTTTTCAGACTTGGAGGCTGTTTAGATTATTTTTATGTCAGACGGAGCAGCGTCGCAATATAAAAAAAAATAAAAATTGCTAGCCCCTGTGGATTTAGAGATAGACATAATATTAAAATTGAATGGCATTTTTTTGCAACTTAACACGGCAAGAGTTCTTTTGATGCAATCGGAGGTACTCATAAGAGAATGGCAACTAGAGCAAGTTTAGCTAAGCAACACGAACATCCTATAACGAATGCTAGACAACTTTACGACTGGGCAAATAATCGCAAAGAGGATCATGAAACAAACATGACATTTTGCTATGTTTCCACGGATGAATACAAAGAGGCCGAAAAGAAAATCGATCCGATTTTTAACAAAGCAAAACCAATTCCTAGAACTCAAAAATATCATTCCTTCATTCCAGTTTCAAATAACCAAATTGCAGTTACGATATTTTCTAATTCTAATTATTGAACCCAAAATATATAATGTATTCAACTTATCTGAAATGTAATAAATTAAATGAAAATTGAAAAAAAACAACGTTATACGAAATACTGCTTCTCGTCTCGCTAAACAAAACTATCCAAAACACACACATATTCTAAAGCACCAACTTGATTCTTTTCCATCGCGTCCAAACAGAAAAATCTGACTGCCACCGTGTCAGAGAAAACATTGCTTGTTTTTCAATAATCTATTATGAAAAATACATTTTATTGTGTACATCACAACTTACAATCAAAAGGGCCAAAAAAATGCGTAAACATATATATCTGATATTAGAATTCGCAATAACTTGAGAACGGCTAGGCTAACGAAATTTTTTTTAATTGAAAACAATGCATAAAATCTATTTTTGGTATATTTTATTTAAAAAATATCATTTACAACATTTTCAAAACATTTATAAATATTTAAAAACAAAAATTTTAAAAATTAAAGGAATGACCGTCTAAAACTCTTCACCAACTTTAAGGACATAACTTCAGCTTTCAAATAAATAAATTAGAAGGATCGAAGGGGGGATCCTTTGGGAAAATTAACGTTTTATGTTTTTAATTATGAATTTACGAATTTTTTAGTTTCAGTGTATTTTTTTCTTGAAGAACACTTTATTACCTACAACTTTTTTCGAGACAACATTTTGATCAGATGAGTCGTTCGCGAAAAAGAAAATTTTGAAAAAATAAATTCCACATTTTAAATACGCCCTTACAGAAAATTGGTCTAGGATGATTTTGGATTTTAGTATGGAAAACGTAATTTTGGGTAGAAACCATTATCTGGACAAAATGTCATTCAGATCGGAGAGAGTAGGGTCCAACCAGTTTGCTATTCTGGCAGGAAATGCTCTATACATATATTTCTTATTTGTGTAAACTATGGATTAAAAATGTAGGACTCATAAAATTAATAACCCTCAATGCTTAAGTTTCATATATTTGATAACCAATACTAAGTGCATACGTCATTTGGATATAAGCCATGAGTACAGTCAGAATTTTTCCTCGATTGTATTCCGCAGAATGATTATAACGTATGCATTAAAAAGATGGACTGATTTTAGCGATTTTTCATGCGAATACCCTGTCAACTGGTGGTAAATAAAGACTACCCCAGATAGTATGGACGCAGTAAAAAATCGCTGCCATTTCGCTATAATTGATAATTAGTTCTTTTTATGGCTGCATCCTGTTGTTTACCTTCACCTCTTGGCACTCAAGTAGTGTTTTAGTCGTCTCCAACATCTTGTTTCAAAATGCATGGAAATTCAGCGGATCAACGTCTAAATATTGTGCACAAATGGTGTACAGATCCCGAAATGTAACTGAGGAAGTTGGCAAAAATGGAAGAAATATGTGAGAAAGCCGTGCGAACAGCGATCGGGAAGTTCAGAGAGGATAACACGATTGAGTATAAACCAAAATCGGGTCTAAAAAAGGTCCTGCTAACCCTCGTTTGGATTATCGTATATTAAACGCATTTAGGCAGTACAAGAAGCAGGTTTCACAGTACTTCGAAGTCCAACGTTCATCGTGCTAAAGAACGTTTGAATCTTCGAACCTATAAGAAGCAGAAACAGCCGGAGTCCGTTATAAGAAACATCGATCAGGCCCAGAGGGCGAAATTTGTATGATATAATCAAGCAATCGTGGGAATTCGAACTGTATAATCATGGATGACGAAACCTCCGTGAAATCTTTGCCAGTACCACAATTTTATACGGTGCGTGAAGGGCAAGTATTGAACCAGTCTGAGACATCCATTGAAGTCGAAAAGTTTGGTTATAGAGCTATGGTTTGGCAAGCTATTTGAGGCTGTGGTAAGATTTCGCAACCTTGCATTACAATTGCTTCAATGAACAGTGTGATATATCAAAGAGTGCAAACAAAAACAACTTCTGCTCATTATTTGAAGCCACAAGGATCCTGTTATCCTCTGGCCAGATCTTTCGTCTTGCCATTACGTGAAATCAACGTTACCAAGAATGTTTCATTATTTCCAAAGGACAACCCTCCTAATAGCCCACAAATTCGATCAATTCATAAATTTTGGGCATTGGCGAAGGCGCATCATAGGAAACATGTCTTGGCATAAGACACCGTTCAACAATTTGAAAAAGATTGGAAGAAAGTGTCAAAACTTGTCGCTAAGTCTGTTCTGAATCTAATGAAGAATGTTCGCAAGAAGGTTCGTCAGCTAGAACAATCGCTAGATTGCAAATGACTAAAATATATACTGGCACTAATTAATGAAAATTAAGCAATGAAAATTCACAAAATTGCCACTAAATTATTAAACACAGTGCCAACGAAAAAATAACAATTCGCACTAGAAAAACATAAAATAGCAATCAGAAATTGATAATTCATTTTCAATAATTCAAAAGTGACCGGTAAAACTTTCAAAAAAAGCAATGGCAATTAGTATAAACGCAATAATAAACTGATAGTTTTCCGTCATAATAATAAGTTCTAGCGCTATACATGTGACAAAAGTCTTCAAATCTTTCAAATCTTCCAATTGAAACCAAACAAATCGCAATAAAAAATCCAAAATAAAAAAATTTAAATTAAAATAATTTGTTTGGTTTTGATTGGAAAGCTTTGAAAAATTTAAAGACTTTTGTCACATGTACAGCGCTAAAACTTATTATTATGACGGAAAACTATCAGTTTATTATTGCGTTTATACTAATTGCCATTGCTTTTTTTGAAAGTTTTACCGGTCACTTTTGAATTATTGAAAATGAATTATCAATTTTTTATTGCTATTTGATATTTTTCTAGTGCGAATTGTTATTTTTTCGTTGGCACAGTGTTTAATAATGTAGTGGCGATTTAACATACTTTTATTGCTATTTTTTCCATTTTTATTGATGTTTTATTACCCTGGCGATTGCAAATATTGAGAACACGAACCTGGCGTTCTACTCTAATGTTAACAGTATATCTAATGAAATTTGAATTTCCAACACCTGTGTAGTATTTTGACTGAAAACCGGAAGCGCCCATACTTATTGGGGCAGCCTCTACACCAACGCATTTCAAATAGTAGTAACTCTGTTGTTCTGGCAGCACTGGCTGTCCGCAGACATACGCACCGACGATGTACACATATGGTAAGAATAGTAAAGGGCGTCCACAGTTAAATTGTATCACTTTAAACTCGTCCTCAAAAACAAGTCTCTCAACCGATTGTCATTAAATATTCAGGGAATAAAATTCAATGTATAATCTTGGTTAAGGTATTTTTATTTCACTGTATTTCTTTACCAAATCCAAAAGCCCGAACTTTCTTCGTAATACCACGCATAAGATTTTGTACAACGCTTGAACCATGACTTCAACATTTCCTGTTCTGTAGTGACAACTTTAGGATGCTTACAAAGTTCGTGCTTCATTATAGCTCAATATTTTTCAGTTGGCCGCAACTCTGGAGAGTTTGGGGGATTAAGATCCTTCGGCACAAAATTGACACCATTCGTCTTGTACCACTCCAAAACATGCTTGGAGTAGTGTCAAGAGGCTAGGTCAGTCCAAAAAATTGTAGGAACGTTGTGTGTTTTGAGAAACGGAAGCAGTCGTTTTTTCAGGCATTCATTCATGCATACATGAACCATTTACAGTTGAAGTTGTCACGAAAGGCTTGCTCCGAACAAATCCCCTGCAAAAATCATGAATTTCTTGGGGAACTGTGGCACTTGCTGTTTCCCGAGAGACTCTGGAACATCGAACTTGTATTTCGCAGTCACATACTGGTTTCCGGGAATTTGTTTAAAGTCCGCTTTAACGTGTGTATCATCGTCCATGATGCAGCAGTGTGATTTCGTCAACATTTGTGTGTACAGCTTACGCGCACGTGTTTTAGCTGTCCTATTGTGTTTTTCATTGCGGTTTGGAGCTTTCTGAACTTTGAATGAACGGAGCCCGGCTCGTTTTTTGGCTTTCTGCACCTCAGAAAAATAATGTTACTGTTCCCGTTCGCACCAATGTTCTTGATAAAAAAAAATCACTGGTTATCAAGAACTCGACCTGACCGTCGCCATCAAAGCAGTAGCTTTGATGCCAATCTTAACGAGAACCCGTCCGTCGTGAAAGTCTTTTCTAAAAGGAAGGAAACTTGCATGCTTTATTTCGTGTCCTTCAAGATCGGACTCTACTTTTCGCTCAACTTACGGGGAGGAAGGTTTTCAAGCCTCCTTCACAGGTAAGTACAGTCACTTTACGGACCATCATTCACTACAGTTTTTACCCAGCGGTCCAAAACTATCGTACAATCTACTGTATTCTACCATTCGGGGACTGGGATGTTCGCCTGAAAGCACAACGAAAGCCACCCACACACCAATTGCAGTCAAATCATCACTGTCAGCATTCCGGTCAAGTACAGTTGTGTACTTTTGTACGATCAGTACGAATATTGAGGTACTTCTTGAGTTGAATCTTCAACCTCGCTTCATGACTTTGTACTACGTGTACAGTTGGGTGCCAATGGAATGTATGGAAAAAAAATTGGCCATCGGATATCAATAAAAGGTAGTGCTCAGGTGATTTGCCTCCTCGAAAAATGTCCCTATGCTAAATTTGAGCTCAATCGGACTTCGTTAAGTTGACCCCAAAGCGGTCAAAGTTTGACTTTTTTGAAAATCTCTCAGGGTATTGGAAATTTCCGAAATCAATTTTTTTTATGCCAAATGTCTTATAAATACATGGAACGTCGACATCTGGTGTTACTCGAAAATTTTATTTCATTTTAAATCGGCTTTCTGGGACTTTTTGAGTTGAGGGAGTGAATTGAATAGACTTGAGAAATTTGAGTTTAATTGCTAAGATATTCATAGGAATAGTTTTAAAAAACATCCTACATCGTCTTGGGCAACTGCTAGCATATTATAAGTGATATTTTATTGGGGTGGTTCATTTATTTTCCATTGATTTTTGTTTAAAAAATTAAAATAATATCAAAAAATTGAATAGACTTCGAATTATATATAGAAGATAACAGTATTGAAACACATCTCATATAATTGTTAGCCATTGTCTACATTTAATATGTGATATATTATCAGGGTAGCCAACTTGGTTTCCAAGTGGTTCTTTTTGACGAAAATTACAAAAAAAAAGGAAATTGAATAGTATTTTAACAACTCTTTTCTCTTTGTAGGCCATTGTCTACATTTTATTCGAGGTATTTCATTAGGGTGGCTCACTGTTTCCATTAGGATGGCCTTTAAAAACAAGAAAATTTGAATGGAATAGTGTTGACAATAGTATTTAAACATAGCCTATGTCGTCATAGGTCATCGTTAACATTTAATATGTAATATTTCATCATGGTGGTAAAATTGCTGTCAATAAAAGTGGTCCTGTTGACCGAAAAATTCAAAATATGCTAATAAATTGAGAATTTGAATGAGATATTGAGATCAAATGTATTTAAACAACTCCTGTACCATCGCAGGACATTATAAACATATAATATACGACATCAGGGCGATTTTCTAATTTTGCATCTGGCTGGCCCTTTATGCTGGATATTTAAAACTAAACATTATATGTCCAACATATTTAAATAATGGACATTGTTATTTTATAGTATAGTATATATAGTATAGTATATTGTACATATGAGCTTTTCTCATGGAACCTCTACAGCTTCCCGATTTAGCTACATGGGTCTCCCCCAGGGCTCATGTTTAAGCCCTCTTTTGTATAATTTTTATGTCAAAGACATTGACGGTTGTCTAATTGACAACTGCACGTTGAGACAACTTGCAGATGACGGCGTAGTGTCTGTCACGGGACCCAATGGGGTCGATCTGCAAGGACCCTTACAGGATACCTTAGACAATTTGTCTACTTGGGTTCTCGAGATAGGTATCGAATTCTCTACGGAGAAAACTGAGTTGGTAGTTTTTTCCAAGAAGCATAACCCAGCACAACCAAAGCTTCAAATTTTGGGTACACCGATAACTCATTCTATGTCATTTAAATATCTTGGGGTCTGGTTCGATTCAAAGTGCACCTGGAGATCCCACATTGAGTATCTGAAGCGAAAGTGCCAACAAAGGATCAGATTTCTCTGCACAATTTCCGGGACCTGGTGGGGAGCGCATCCGCAAGATCTTCTAACGTTGTACCGGACAACGATTTTGTCGATTATAGAATACGGTAGTTTTTGTTTTCAGTCAGCGGCTCGGTCGCACTTCATTAAACTGGAACGTATTCAGTATCGGGTCTTCGTATCGCGTTAGGTTGTATGCACTCGACTCATACCATGAGTCTTGAAGTGCTGGCTGGCATGTTGCCACTCTCGGATCGGTTTTCAGAATTGTCTCTCCGGCTCCTCACCAGGTGTGAAGTTATGAACCCCCAGGTGATCAAAAATTTTGAGAAGCTCCTTGAGTTGAATCCTCAAACCCGCTTCATGACTTTGTACCATTTGTACATAACACAGGATGTCAGCCCTTCGCTGAATATTCCTAATCGTGTTTGCTTCTCCGACTTCGGAAATTCGGTTCATTTTGATTTATCCATGAAACAGGAGCTTCGTGGAATCCCAGAGCATCATCGTCCTATGATTGCTCCGGTGATATTTGCTGCCAAGTTTGGCCTAGTTGATTCCACCAAAACGTTTTTTACTGACGGGTCTTTGATAGAGGACTCCGCTGGCTTTGGTGTATACAATGAAAATTATAACGCCGCTCGTAAACTTCAAGCACCTTGTTCTGTTTTTGTCGCGGAATTGGCAGCAATTCATTTTTCTTTAGAAACTATAGCCTCTTTTACACCGGATCAATACTTCATTTTCACGGATAGTCTTAGTTCTATAGAGGCTATTCGCTCCTTGAGGCCGGTAAAGCACACCTCTTATTTTCTTATGAAAATACGAGGTCTTCTAAGTGATTTATCTTCACGTTCTTTCATTATCACCTTTGTGTGGGTCCCTTCTCATTGTTCGATTCCTGACAATGAGAAGGCGGACTCGCTTGCAAGGGTGGGCGCTATGGAAGGCGATATTTATGATCGACAAATCGCCTTCAACGAATTTTTTTATTTTTTTCGTCAGATATCACTCGATAGCTGGCAGTATAAATGGAGTAAAGGAGATTTAGGGCGATGGCTACATTCTATCACTCCTAAGGTGTCTAAGAAATGTTGGTTCAGGGGATTGGATGTGGGTCGAGACTTCATTCGTGTAATGTCTCGCCTCATGTCCAATCATTATTCTTTAAACGCTCATTTGTTCCGTGTTGGGCTGGGAGACAGCAATCTCTGTGAATGTGGACAAGGTTACCAGGACGCAGATCACGTTATTTGGTTTTGTGCTGAGCATCGTGGAGTCAGATCGGAGCTTTATGATTCCCTTCGGGCTCGAGGTAGACAACCCAATGTACCGATTCGAGACATTTTGGCTGCACGCGATCTGGAGTTTATGAAACTAATTTATGTGTTTTTGACTAACATTAGCCTTAGATTGTAGTTTGATTAACTTACTTGTTTAGGTTAAATTTTTGAGGATTGTGTGCATCGGTGTGTGATTGTGGTTGTGTGTATGTGAGTGTTGTTGTGTGAGTGAGTGAGTGATTTTTTTTTTGTTTTTTAAAATTGAAAACGTTCAATTAAAAAATGTAATTTGAGATTCTAGATATAAGAAAACCATTGTTCCTCATGCTTTGTTTAAAATTTCCACCGCAATTTTCCCATCCATAAAATTGTAATTCCTATTAACCTCGAGACGGCCGCGAGTAATCGGTTCCACCTCCTTAACCTTAGTTCTAAGATAACTGATGTATATAAATATGAAAACTTGGCTCTGTAAAGTTGATTCGATTGAGCCTGTACAAATAAATGAATTCAAAAAAAAAAAAAGAATATTATGGGTACGAAATTCAGTGGAACATAAACGTCATTGTTCTTAAAGTAAATCTTACATTACTGATGTTTAAAATCATTTCATTGTTATTTTTAGTACAAAATCCCAAGTAAACGATTTATACTGCGTGCTCCATCAATCAACCGAGGTAACAGGTGGCAAATTTCATCATCCACCTTCTATGCAAAAATAATCCATATTTGTCAGGTCGATAGTTTTTCGCAAACTACTCCCCCGTACTCCAGACATCGAAGTAAATCCGGTTTTGCCAAGACATCAAAATCACACAGCATTGCACCTTAATTGCATCGTATTTCCTAGCAATTTATGAAATCCGTCTAGACGTAATGTGATTTTTATCGACTGTTTCCACCGCCGCCAATTTAGTAGTGTGCAGCATGTGTGAGATACGGTTTGGACTGCTTTCCCTCTACCGTAGAGGAAAGCACGTGTGGGAAAAGGATTAGTGTCACCATTATCCTTCGTGAATGAACTCCACCAAAAAGAGGATAACTTTCCCACGCTTCAGTTGGCACTCACACTCCGGAGCAGGTAAATGTTCACAGGATCTCAACGATGTCAGCGTCCTCGGCTTGCTGAGGTTTATATTTCTAGCGTCCTGGCTGTGCATTCAGACGGCAATTTTGCGAAGAGACTGAAATTCTGACGTCGCTTTTGCTGTCATGGCGTGGGTATGGAAAACTATCAGCACTTATCATAAATTTTACTTTCGTGTCTCGTGATTCGTTTTTCCTGCGGTGTTCCACCGGTCTTATAAGAGTTTTCAAGGGGAAGGATTGGATCAATATTTACGTGTATTGTCAATTAGCTATAAAGTTAGTATGATGAAATTGTGATTAATGAGAGTGATTAGTTAATCGAAAGTGGCACTATTACGTAACCAAATGTGTGCTGACTTCTTTCGGTCTTGACATTTGAAGCTTATTAATTATCCTAATAAGATAATTGTCTAATCTCTAGTAATTCAAATGCTAAGTGGAAGTGCCTGGAAGTTTGATTGAGCGCAAATTCAATCATACTCGATTGCCCAGAGAGTCGAGAAATTTTCCTTTGAGAAAAATTCCTAGACCATACTATTTGATTACCTCACAATGTTAGGGATACCTGCATATCGTTTGGCTCAACGACCGATCTAACTTGTCACGAGTCAAACTGATTTCAATCTACCACACAGTGCAACTCCATGCCACATGAATGAGGAATTCCAACTCGATGCATTGAATAAAATTCCAAATTTATGATTATTGACTCTCATGTCCTACTACTTTGTTGGCGAATCATCGAGGCTGCCAATCGAGATGGTACCGTTGTTGCTGTTTGGATGCGTCTCACAGCATACCGCTTGAATCGATGCAGTATAAACAACGCTGAACGTGACTCTGGTATTCTCCGGGAATTGTTTGCCAATCGTTGCTTCCATCCAGCGGCAAAGATATGAGATTGGTCACAGCAAACGGAAGAGAGAGCAAGCAATATGTATATGAGGGTACCTATCGTCTGAACGTTCTTATTAGAGAATGGAAGCCTGTAGAGTGAACTAATGTTATCTGAGAAGTTTGATAGAAATCATTTAAATTTACAAGAATTTAGAAAGATTTTGTTCAGTTCTACTTGAGCGTCTACTTTCATCCATCATATTGATTGAGTAGCTTCCTCGGCGGTAGACTCTAACTCGGATAAACTCTTAATAAATTTGTAAGATAGTTCACGGATTCTTGACAATGTTAAAATAATTGAGCAGTTTTGAATCACGCGATGAAAGCAAAAGCTCGGCTTTTTGAGGCGTCTTTTTTTAGGTAGAAGATTGGATTGCTTGTGAGCATGTTTAGTGACAGTAAAGACCGTGATTTGTGTCTATATATCAACCCCTCTTTAACTTTAAATTACCTCTGGATGTGAATTGTTACCAGCACCGTAGCGGATAAGTCCAGTGGAGTACTGCCTTATGAACTGGATGCTAATTTTCATCATAAGTTGAATTACTCAAATTCAAGTAAATCTGATTGGGGCTAGAGAGGCTATAAGGGCTTTGTTAAAAAAAAAATCTCTAAATTCTATGAATCAGATGAATTTTATCAATTTCATTTTTTTTTTTTTGACGTAGACTACGTCTTACGGGAAGGGTAGGGTGTCAATTGAAAATCTAAAAATCAGCGACCGTCACGAAATATCGTTACAAATTAAACGCTAATAATTTAATAAATGCTCAATAGATTTTCAAGATGTTTACATCAATCGATTGGAAATTTTCCCGCGTATCAATTCATTTATCAAACATTATCCGTTAACAATTTCAAGCTATTGAAAATAACTAAAATATGAGGTGATGTCTTATAATGCCGATTTTTCAGAGTAAATTTATTCAATGCACTCAATTTTACTATCACAGATTTCAAATGTAAGCAAGGGAGGTCTCATATGCAGCAGTGAACGATATAAAACGGGTACACCTTCGTAAATTTTCCTATTCGTGCTGCAGTACTGAAGCTGTGCGGAGCATTGAGCCAGTATTGATTGGCAGCTGGCGCCGGGCTATAGCATGTACCCTGGAGGGTGCACTTGCTTCATTCAGCGGAGCGGCAAGACGCCAATTTGGATTTTGCAGCTGGCTGTGGCAAGCACCATAGAAAGTGCACTGGCGACCTACCAATTGGACAGGTAGCTGATTGCCCTGCAGTCTGTTGTTACCAAGCCGTTGGCTAGGCAACCGTTGCTAGGCAGCCATACATTATGCTGTGGTGTGCTAGGCAGTCGGTTGCTTGGGCAAATAATGTCTTTGTAGCCAGCCGGTGGGTGCTACTACTAGGGGCGAAATAAGGTGCTTGTGTGTTTGTGATATTTGGTAGACATCTTTTGGTAAGGCGCAGAGAGGGTTTTAATTCAAATGCGGACCATTTCCAATCCGTCCTTTTCAGGACGACCAATTAAATTTTGAGAGAGTTTGTTTGATTTGAATGTTTGGTTCTTACCGATTGGCTGACAGCGGTGGCTAAAACAATATTAGTTTTCTCTTTGTTGCATACCTTGAGCATTTTGTACAATTTACAAATGGCTACCGTCACGAAAAATTGAAACACCGGACGCTAAGATTGTTTCACGATTGTATCTTGATTGATTTATTTTTGAGACTGCTCTTATCAAGATATTTATACGATTGCCATTCTATTAACTAAGGTATATAAAGGGTGTATTCGATAAAAATGGCACACAGAAAATCTTCTGTAACTTTTGAATCGTATGTGTAAAAAACCTAGAAATTTAAGTAGATCTTATCCATAGTGTATTATTTACATCTGCCAAGTTTCATAGTTATACATTCAGTAGTTCCAGTCATGTCGTCGAAACAAGAAATTGTCCGTGAGAAAATTGTGTGCACTCACAATCAAAATCCAGGGGCGTCCCACCGGTGGATTGCTAAAAGGCTTGGAATTGTAAATACAACTGTGTCTCGTGTAATAAGAACCTTCAAGGAGCGTCTGAGTGTCCAAAGGAAGGAAGGGAGTGGTCGTAAAAGTGGTCCAATGGACAGTAAAATGGCCAGGAAAGTCGTACAACAATTCAAGAACCGTCCAAACATGTCAATTCGAGATGTCGCTAAAAAGTCTAAGGTGTCAGTCGGTTTTGTGCAGAAAACCATGAAGCGTGCTGGGTTACATGTTTACAAAGTGCAAAAAGCCCCAAACCGGAATGAAAAACAAAACATCACTGCGAAAACCCGCGCCCGGAAACTTTACACGAAGCTGCTCACCAAATCCGGTTGCATCGTGATGGATGACGAAACATACGTCAAGGCCGACTTCCGTCAACTTCCTGGGCAAGAATATTTCGTTGCCAAGTCGAAGTTCGATGTTCCGGAGGATGTTCGAAAGAAGAAACTATCGAAATTTGCAAAGAAGTTTCTAATCTGGCAGGCGATTTGCGGATGTGGTGAAATAAGTGCTCCCTTCATCACTTCCGGAACAATAAACGGTGCGATTTACACGGAAGAGTGCCTTAAGAAGCGTCTCTTGCCATTCATTAGGAAGCACAAAGGATCAACTCTGTTTTGGCCTGATCTAGCATCCTGCCACTACGCTCGAAACGTATTGGAGTGGTACCGAGCCAACGGAGTCAATTTTGTGCCAAAGGATATGAACCCACCAAATTCACCGGAACTTCGTCCAATTGAAAAATTCTGGGCAATTATGAAAACGGAACTTCGCAAACATCCCAAAACTATAAAAACAGAGATAGAATTGAAGAAAATTTTGGTAAAAACAACAAAAACACTGGGAAAATCGGTTGTACAAAATTTGATGGGTGGAGTGAAAAGGAAGGTGCGGGCATTCGGGATGGGAGACGAAATTGAATAAAACAAATGTTGTAAATCAAAACTCATTAGTAGTTCTTCATTCCCTGAACATTTCAAGAAAATCCGATAATCAGTTTAATTTTGATGAGTATATATGTGTGTGCCATTTTTATCGAATACACCCTTTACAATTTTACATATAAATAAAATGAAAGATTAATATATTTCGCATATATATTCATCAATTGGTGTATGAAAATTTTAAAGAATGTTGCGTTCTGGCATATTTCAAGAAATTCCCTATCAAGGACAACTTTTTGATTCTCGAACATGCACATTTCAATGAGTACTGTTATGAATAGTTATTCTGTTGTGGTCACGATTCGCGTTGGATAGCGTTTTACTTCTAGGAAGAAATAAGTTTTGAGAAACTGTGAAAGGGTGAATAAGTGCAATGCCTATTCGTTTTGATGCCAACCGTTTGTGCAAATTTCGGAAGCGCGTTAAGATCGAACATTAGAAAAATCCTCCGTATTGACCATGCACCGATGCCGAGTGAACTCGAGGTTATCGGGCAAAATTGGAAGCAACCAGAGGTAATGCGTTGCTAACTACTAGTCGGAAAGCTAGAGAAGGGCCTTAAACTCGAGGTGGGAAATAAAATTAAGTGGTCAACCAACTTGACAAAGTGCAAATACCTTTCAAATGCTTTCTAAAGAATGTACAATAGATTTTTGCTAACATACTTACTATCTAATGCTGGTCTAACGAACTTTGAGGACAAACATCAACGCTATTTTGATCAGACTAGGCCTTACGGCAAGGGTAGAGGTCAAATCAACATTTAAAAATAACTGAAACAGTGTGAACTCTTAAAGCTTTATTATTTATCGATAAATTTTCGAGATTACGCGGTATGGATAATGATCTCCAGCTGGTCGATCATATCAACAAAATCACTACAGGCAGCACAATTGTTGCCCTTTCATCATACTAACTTTCAAACCAAACGTCCCTTTCCAGGGCTGCCAAATAATTTCTAAGAAGCGAATCATAGCTTATTTATGCTAACCCAACTTTCCATTAGAACAGTACACTACGAAACTAATCAAACGGGTTAAAGTAGTCTACGTCAACCGGTCGTGTGTTAAACACAACCCCACTGATTTTTTTCAACTGAGTTTTTTTACGGCAACGCTACAAACAAACCTCCTTGTGATCCGAGATTTTTCTTGTTGATTTCGAAGTTAATAATCGCGATTCGTCATCCTGGGGAAACAAAAAACTGGTGGTAACCAGAACACGCAAGATGCGGCCACCAGGACGACTCAAAACAACATTGGAAAAAGTACCGACAAGCTGAATGTCAATCTAACCTCGCTTTTTAAGGAGAGTCTGTCTGGTATTGTTGACAACAAATACCTTCACCCGCACTATCGTCCAACGAGTCTCCGAACTACCTCGTTGAATAGATCGTCAAAGTCATCATTGCTAACAACGCACACTCTCACTTCGCCATCGACCAACGTCAACAATGAAACAGTAGTAGCACCATTGATCCCAACGCACCATTGATTCAATTTTAAAGTACACTTGACGAAGTCTCTAAGACTCATTTGATAAAACCACGAATAAAACTAGATATTCTACATCACATCGATAAAACAGGCATAAAACCCACATAAGTTCAAAAAGGCCCATACTCCAGGAGGTTCTCAAGACTATTTCCCAAGGTTCGCATTAAACTTGATAGTTTTATCGGTACATACTTGTAATGACATTCAAGACATGCTTAAAACAATGATAAGACTACCACAAGTTTTGATAGTTTTATTGAATTATTGCTAGAACATTAATTTATTTAAAAAATCAAAGAATTCTTGAAAATTCAACAATTAGGTGACAAGGCTGATAAATTGTTAGATCTTGAATAAATTGTGTATACAATCCATTTTTAGTTTCAAAATGTATTTTAAACAGTATTGTTTGTTTGTAGCATTGGAGAAACAAAAGTTTTGTTGCATACATATGTAAATGGCTACCATTCCAAGGGAATCCAGAAAAGCGACGCTCGCCATTTTTTCAATGATTTTATCTTAAACTACCATAAAACGCAAATATAACTAATATTTCTTGCACAAGATTTTTTGAGGAGCGCGATAAATTCACCTTTATTTGTTCTGTTCTTGAAAAAGATGAGTTATGCTTGAATAAAACTTGTTTGAATTGCTCAAGGTAAACAAGTCTTTCGTAAGATAGCCATAAAATCAGTGTGGAGAAGGCTCATCATAAACAAAAAAAAATGTAAACGTTCAAATCAAAAGTGCCTGTGCATAATTGTTGTTCTTAGTCATAATTCAAGCTTATAATTTATTGTTTTAACTCATAAGCATAAGTCGATAAGAACCAATAAAAAACTCTAAACTGAATATGCTACCAATGGTTTTGGGAAGAAGAACAGTCAACAATATTGCGTCGACGACTGAAACATCAGTTGAGCGAAAAATTATTTTTCTCTTGATCTATACGCTAAACCTAATGTCGGAAAAAGTGCGCGGTGTAGTGGATCACTGAGCGATTCCAGCACACTACCTTCTATTTTAAATTTAACGCATAGGTCATGAGATAAATCGATTTTCGCTCAGTTATGCATTTCGGTTTTCAACTGGCGACACATTGCACCATTTAATATGATTCGTTGCTGCGAATCCAATGGAATCTTGCGATGGTAAAAAAAATAATTTGTCGTTGGTGGCTGAGATGAAGGAGTATTCAATACAGGGTGCGGCAGAAAATAATGCGAAAATTTGTTCTATTTCTTTCAAATCCCATTTTCAACTAATTCAAGCAATAATATCAACATTTTCGAGTGCAGTTATCTTTATAAAGTCCTTTTCAACAAATTCATTCAATGTGTCCTCCATTTTTATTCATAACATCCTCGAGCCGACACCGAAAGCCAGAGCATGCCTTTCGGACGTAGTCCTCAAAATCGACTGACATGTGCGTGTTATGGTTGACTTCAGGGGTTTCACACTAGGGTGTGATGTTTTGCAGGCTCGTGCTTCAACATATGCCCAAATCGAATAATTCAACGGATTAAGATCTGGACTGCTAGGGGGGCACAAATCCTTCGGCCAAAACTTCATGTTATCGTTCAACCATTGTTGGGTTCGATTTGACGAGTGACACGGCGCTCCATCCTGCTGTAGGACAACGTTTTGGTCCTCGGAGAAGTTGGCCTTCACCCAGGGAAGCACTTGGTCCTTTAATATACACTTCGGTATTGATTTTAACTCCAGCATCAATGGCTCTGGATGATGCATGCAGGTCTTCTTTGATGATTCTCCGCATGGATTTCTCCGAAATATTGGCTTCCTTTGCAAGTTTTCTTATGGAAAGCACCGGGTTGCGAGCATTTTTTTGCACGGACCGATTTGATCACGTTCGGCGTGCGTGCAAAGCGCGGACGTCCGCTTCCTGGCTTCCGGCTGCTTAGGACCATCCTGCAGGGACTTTTTTATGCGGTAAACTGTTACCAAATGGCACCCTACCACCTTGGCAATCTCTTTCGGCTTCTTCTGGGCGAGCAACAAACTGGTGATCACTTCTTTCGCGAACATTTTGACGAATTTGCAATAAAACAAATAGAATGTTTGGATGCAGCACTTGAAAGTAAACATAAACAAATACACTTTCGACAGAAATTAGTCACTAGCTACACGAATTAACCCAATACTCAAGTTTGAACATTTTCGCATTATTTTCTGCCACACCCTGTACGGTAGGTAAAACACGTGCACGGAAGCCTTACACCCAGATGTTGACGAAAACACATTGCCTCGTTATGGATGATGAGACGTATGTAAAAGCAGACTTCCGACAGCTTCCGGGGCCTTCCTGAGTTGAGGTGGCAGATGTATCTGTGCCTCAACCTACCCCGCAGTAGGATGTTTGGCAATGATAACGTCCTTGGTTCGAGTACTACTTTACCCATGCCCTTTCGCTCAATTTTCAATACTTCTATTCCATTTCCAACCTACCGTACACTGACGGAACTTTCAACACTTTCTCTTCATATCTTTCATTCTAGCAAACATGACTGTCTACTCTTGGTGCCTCATGGCGATGAGCGAAACATCTCCTACTACATCATAATCGTTACCTAAACCTCGGAGAATACAAGAATAACAATTATTTATTTATTTATTTCACCACCTCGAATGTTTAAAAAACAATTCCACAGACTGTAACTTATTCTAAAACCTTAATCCTACTCTTAAAAACAGCCTTAGACACATTAAAATCAAACACAACACTAGCACTATTGAACGAACGGAAGCATCTGTCCAATGGATTGGTTCTATGGCGTCTTATAAACAATAATTCACGCTCTCGCAATTGTCGAGAAGGTGCATAAAACAATACATTGAATAACAACGAGGGACAGTCGAGATTTCCTTTTATCCGGTCAAACACGAAGAGCCTTTGCAAGTTAATCCGCCTGGAATCAAGCTTTTCCAGAGCGATGAGTTTACAGCGGCATGTGTAATCGGGCAGGTCCGCTGGGTTCGACCAAGGCAGCTGACGAAGAGCGAAACGTACAAAGCTGCGCTGCACACGCTCCATCCGTTTGATTTGCGTTGCATGAGACGGCATCCACACACAAATAGCATATTCCAGGATGCTTCGAACTAATGAGCAGTATAGCGACTTGAGCGCGTAAATATCGTTGAAGCTCGTGGTACAGCGTCGTACGAATACTAGGGCTGCGAGCGCTTTAGCGGTAGTTATGTAGACATGCTCATTGAACCATAGTTTACTGTCGATGTTTACTCCAAGGTCACGGATGGATTCAACGCGTTCCAAGTATACTGGTCCAACCGAATATTCGAATTCAATTTGAGACTGCCGACGAGAGAATGCAATGGACTTACACTTGTTGATGTTCAATTCCATCCCATTCTCAAGGCACCATCGTTGTAGTTCATCTATATCGGCCTGAAGCGCGCAGCAGTCGAGGTGAGAGGTTACAATGCGATAAATTTTTAGATCGTCAGCGTAGAGCAATTTTCCTGATTTCAGCTGAAAGCATAGATCGTTTATGAACAATATGAAGATGAGTGGGCCCAGAACGCTGCCTTGTGGCATACCAGATGTGATGGAAAAGACGCGAGAGTGCGATCCGTTGATGTTGACAAACGCATTACGGTCAGACAGATAAGAGCGCAACCACTCTGTAATCCAATCTGGATTTCCCAAGTATCTAAGCTTCGCAACAGCAAGATCGTGAGGCACTTTGTCGAACGCTTTGGAAAAGTCGAAGTAAACGGCATCTATTTGACGCTTGTTCTCAATTTCCGTTGATACAAAATTGGTGAACGTCATGAGATTCGTTGTTGTTGAACGCTTCTTAACAAATCCGTGTTGAAACTCAGATAAAAATGGTTGAGAAGCAGCGTACAGGACATCATGAACTAATCCTTCGAACACTTAAGCCAGGCAGCACAAAATGGAAACGCCACGATAATTCTCAACTGCATGACTAGATCCTGCTTTGAATATCGGGCAGATCGAAGCTGTCTTCCACAGTTTCGGGAAGGTACAGTGGCGAAGCGAGCTGTTGAAAATGATTGTCAAAGGCCTTTGCAGAGACTCAGCACATTCTTTAAGGAACAACGGTGGAAGGTGGTCGGTCCCAGGTCCTTTGGAAACGTCTAGCTTATTCAAGGCAGACGTGACATCATGCTGTGTTATTTCGAAGAGTGGCAGATTCAGGTCGAATAATGGGCAGTTCCTGAGGCTATCAGGTGGAAATGCTGGCGAATTAGTACTGTATACGTTTTCAAAGAAATCGGTAAATAGATTGGCTAATCCATCAGGAGAATCAGCAGTCGAATCTTTGAAAGTCATCTCAGCTGGAAATCGATTTGAGCGTTTGCGGTTACGAATAAATGTCCAGAAAGAGGAAGGATCTTGCTTCGCAGTCGTCTCCATGCGGGTGATGTAATACCGAAACGACGCAATTTGGCATTCGTTGTAATTGGATTCAACAGAATGAAGATTGTTACGATTTTCATCTGTCCGCGCTCGAAAAAAACGCTTGCGGGACTTACGAAAAACGTTACGAAGGTGCGGTAGCTCAGGAGTCCACCAAGGATGCTTGAAAGGCTGTCGTCTACATCGCTTACGTGGCACGTGTTCGTCCAAGATTCTGTACAGAGTGGCATAAAAGATACATACCGCCTCGTCTGTGTCCTTGTCACGGAACATCATATCCCAATCAACGACAGAAACAGCCGCATTGAGATCCACAAAGTTGCATCGTCGAAAATCGAAGTTGTCAATCTGATTCGGGCTCTCGGCTAGCGGCATAAAAGTATCATTTACGCCGATACGAAGAACGAATGGCATGTGCAGACTGTCAATCCTGAGAAGACCTGACGGCTGCTTGATTAGTTCAACGACATTTGGATCGTTGACGAGTGCTAGGTCCAGTAAGCGGCCCATAGAGTTTGGAATCTCGTTGACTTGGTGAAGACCAGAAGCGACCATCGATTCCACAAGCTCGATTTCTTGTTCGGATGAAGCATTGGATGGCAGCAGTCCGTTGACATCCTCGTCGTTTATCCAGATAAGCTGGGGAAGATTATAATCACCAACAACAACGATTATGTCGGAATCCGAAATACGTTCACTTAGCTGCTGAATCACTATAGAGTGCGAGAAATATAACGCCGGATGCGAGTTGGGACGAAGGTAAATTCCGCAAACGTAGACATTTGACTTCTCGAGACTGATGCGTACAACAGCTTGCTCGAGGTTATTGCAGTTCTCCAGTTCTACGGACCTGCAGCTCAGAGTGGCTTTAACTGCTATTAAAACTCCACCACCACGTTTGAGGTCGCTGGTGGCCGAGCTCCGATCACATCTAAATATGCTGTAAGTTAAAGCAAATTCCGAGTTTGAGATGTCTGAATGCAACCATGTTTCCGTTAGCACAACAATATCATAGTCACAGGACGATAGCTTCAAAAATAGATCATGCGTTTTAGTACGGTATTAGAGTATTAGAACTGTTAATCAATTAAAACCACTTTAACTTAGAAAATGCCCTGATGAAACCAGATGATCTTCATAATGTTTTCATAAAACTACCATAAAACATGAATAAAATCAATAAGCATTTGAATTGTTACTTGGAATGTTTGTCTGCAATGAGGTCAAACCTGCAGCAGTGGCTGCAGCACAAACGAATACGACAAAGACTATATTTCCACCGGTTCATATTATGGGGCTATCCATAAAATAAGTTTTCCAGCTCCTAACTTCCAGTGGAATCGCTCAAAACAAAAGTGATAAATACCATCTGCAAGGCACCAGATCAGCAGTGCAGTGTGAGACGAAATCTAAAAAAAGTTTTCTCCGAAACTGTACGAGTGCTGAAAAATAACAAGATCTATTTTGCACCCATCATATCTCGGGAAATATTCCGTCGAAGTTTGTGCTATCAGGGCTCCCATTAACTGATATTGCAGCCTTAGAAACTGAATTGGCTAAGAACAATATTCACCCACGGGATATTAAAGTTTTATCAACTACCAAATCAACAAAGGACCAACATGCACTGTATCTAATATACTTCCCCATGGATCGGTAAAAATACAAGATCTACGGAACACGAGGGCACTCTTCAACGTGATGTTTTCATGGAGGTTCTTCTCAACGTGCCTCAACGATGCTGCTCAGTTTCACCGCTGTCAGCGTTTCGGGTATGGTTCATCTGACTGCAATCTCTCTCCGAAGTGTGTCAAGTGTGGCAGTAAGCACCTTACCAATCTACCTAGGAAAGCGGAGTTGACTGAAAGCAACAGTTCCAAGTCAAACGTTAAGTGCGCAAACTGTGAGAGCAATAACACAGTCAATTTTTGTGGTTGTCCTTCCAGAAAAAAAACCTCGAACATCTGGAAAAAAAAAGGAACAGAAGCCAAACCGTCCTTCAACCGGGCTAACAAACTCCACACTCCCGGTACTCGCACACCAGAAACCAGCCATAACTAGAAGGCCCAGTTCTAGTGCGGCAGACAGAGGAACCTACGCTCAAGGTTATGCTGTTGGTTGGACTAGCACGAGAAAATTCAGAAGCAAAATTTCCATCAAGTTAAAGGTATAGGCGTAGGAAATAACATAACCGAAAGCCGCATCTCAATATATTGAGTCAAACTCAAGATATTTGTAGTCCCGTAAAATGGGGCAACATTGATCAATGGGATAACAATGTTTTGGGTTGCGTTTCAAGTTGATGCATCGAAAATGTGCTGTGTAAGAGATCAACAAATTATCTTAATAGGATTTGATCAAGTGACTCCATTGAATGCTTCAACGTGTTTTTTATAACAAACACATAGAATGCAAAACAAAATAACTTTATTTATTAGGCATTCAGTAGAATTCAAAACAAACATTCAAGCAAACGGTCATGAAGTTGTCATACCATAAAAGATAGCTACATATATCTCGATCGAACGATGTTCTTTAAAATAAGTGCTGTAATAATGATGGAATCCATTCTATAATTCAAATAATTATCTTAGTAAGCAAATGTTCAGTCCTAGTAAAATAAATTTCAAATTTTACCTACCACGGCAACACCGTGTATGTTGAGCTTTGCTGTCGATGTTTATCTATGACCTACATCCTGTTGAATGGTATTTTTCGATACCAACCAAATGCTTCTCATGAAGTCGGATATTTGCGGAACACAAGCAGATGGTTGTGTACGTGAAATGTTCAAACTTGAAAGCAGCAGGAAATTCCCTTTCCATTATTCTCGACTAACTTTACAAACACTTGATGCCTCCAGCTACTGATATATCATGTTTATCAGCCAAAGTGCTCTTGCCTTTACGACCGGGCGGGTTGTTTAACCATGGTTGCCCAAAAAATTCAGATAAATAATAAACTATTAGGTGGTGAAATAGAAGCTTGTGTGTGGCTAAGTGAGAAAATTATATTAAAAATTATATGAGATATTTTGTTTCCAACTATAACAAGATTAGGAATCAGTTGATTTGGTAATTGAGAGGGATTTTGCAACGATCAAACTCAGCTCTAGCAAACTAATGCATTTATTTGGAGCTTAGCTTTACCGAAAACTTAGCTCTTGGCGATACATAAACAATCCGTTCTGAAGAAACATAAATTTCCAATGAGATAAGCGGAGCACAGTATTGCTAGTATAACTTCATCATAGCAAATAGAGTGTACACACATAGAAAATTTTACAGTATTCGGTAATTTTTTACCGAACTTTCAACAGCTGAACGTTCGGTAATCCGATTTCACAGATTTCGGTAAAATTTGACAAGTTCCGGTAATTTTTTTACCGGAATACTGTAAAATTTCACCGAGATCCGGTAAATCGGAATGCCGAACGTTCAGCTGTTGAAAGTTCGGTAAAAAATTACCGAATACTGTAAAATTTTCTAAGTGTGTACTCCTCGTCCTTTTGACTTACCAGTCTGGCTTAAATATTCTTGTCAAATATTTTATCGCTATTTGTCAAGTAATATAATAAAGTTTGTTTGAACTGTCAAATCTTTCCCGTGTTCAACAATTGACCATGTTTACCACTAACTGCAAATCAAAAACTGACAAACAAGGCCAAACAGGTTCTGCAAAAGGATCAAATTTCATATTTCAAATATTTGACAAACACACTTAGAAATTATGAATTTTACACGAGAAAAAAAAGTCGGGGAACGTAAAGAAAGATTTCGTGTAAAATTATGTCTCCTGAAACTGACACATTAGCAATTCGACGAACAATATGTTTGATTTAATTTATTTTCCCATCTCTTTCAACTCATTTTTATGTGCTTAAGGACGCTTGCATGTGTCGGCCTCAGGGGACAGAAACTTACATGACATTTTGGTAGTGTGTATATTTGAATTTGGTCAAACGGTGTAAGCTTAATTTATAACTATAAGCCTATGCGTCCATTGAAATTAGTATGGGAAACGGAAAAGTGGACAAATGTCCACACAAAGGAGAAAGTAAAGGGCGATACGGTCAAAATTTGGTCAATATCAACTTGACGTATTTCTTTCAATTTTGCATTTAAAAAACCTGAACACCCCTCATTTTGAAGGTGTGTGTGTGTAGAATGTTGCTCCTATTTTGATTTTGGAATTCACTCTTCAGTTGTCAAAATGCCGTCCAAGCAAGAAGAGCAGCGTAGCAAAATTTTGCTCGCGCATCTCGAAAATCCGAGCTACTCGCACGCAAAGTTGGCAAAATCGCTAAAAGTTGCCAAATCAACCGTTACAAATGTAATTAAAGTGTTTGGGGAACGTTTGTCGATAGCCAGGAAGTCAGGATCGGGGGGAAATCGAAAACCGGAAGCCGCTGAGACGACAAAGAGAGTTGCCGGTAGTTTCAAGCGAAACCCTAACCTATCTCTCCGAGATGCCGCAAATAAGCTGGGTGTATCGTCTACAACCGTGCATCGAGCCAAAAAACGAGCCGGACTATCGACTTACAAGAAGGTAGTGACTCCAAATCGCGATGATAAACAAAATACGACGGCCAAAGCGCGATCCCGGAGGCTGTACACGACGATGCTGACGAAATTTGACTGCGTGGTAATGGACGACGAAACCTACGTCAAAGCCGACTACAAGCAGCTTCCGGGACAGGAGTTTTATACGGCAAAAGGAAGGGGAAAGGTAGCAGATATTTTCAAGCACACGAAACTGTCAAAGTTCGCAAAGAAATATCTGGTTTGGCAAGCCATCTGTACCTGTGGCTTGAAAAGCAGCATTTTCATAGCTTCCGGGACTGTCAACCAAGAAATTTACGTGAAAGAGTGTTTGAATAAACGTCTGCTGCCTTTCCTGAAGAAACACGGTTGTTCCGTACTGTTTTGGCCGGATTTGGCATCTTGCCATTACGGTAAAAAGGCCATGGAGTGGTACGCCGCCAACAACGTGCAGGTGGTTCCCAAGGACAAGAACCCTCCCAACACGCCAGAGCTCCGCCCAATTGAGAAATACTGGGCTATTGTCAAGCGGAACCTAAAGAAGACCAAAAAAACTGCTAAGGACGAGCAGCAGTTCAAGGCAAACTGGCTTTCTGCAGCGAAGAAGGTGGACAAGGTGGCTGTACAAAATCTGATGGCAGGGGTCAAGCGTAAGGCCCGGCAATTCGGATTTGGAAAAGCGGAAGCCTAACTGAATATTTTTCCTGAATTTTATACTAATTGAACTTGAAAAAGAAATTTAATTTGATTTTTTAAATAAACGATTTCACCGATTTACACGCGTTTTCCCTTGACCAAATTTTGACCGTATCACCCTTTATGTGAATATCAATACTATATTCCTCCACATGATTATTTTGACATTTGTTTTCAAAATGGTGTCCAAACGAGAAAAACTATGTGCGCGCATAATCAGTTCTTCAAAATGTACGAACATCAAGGGAAAAAAATAATTTTGGATCATATTGTACCGTTCATTGCGTTCTCGCATCTTTATCAACGGTTCCTTGGAGTGATAGTGGAAGACCGGCCACAATAATGAATGAAATGGACTTCGATGGCTGCACAATGCCTCCAAAAACAAAGATTGGATGAGCCTCTCCAAGTACACACAACCTCACATCTGCCAGCCGCTGAAAAAAGGCAAGAAACCAAGGGCTCCAGAATACTCCGAATAACAAATATCATGCAAGCAGAGCGAATGTCGTTGGATGACTCGAAATTGTCCAAGAGAATACCTCGTTTTTGAAAATGAAAGTTTTAGTGTTTTACCTATACTAAGCAAGCTATGCAGAGTCCATTCTTTTATAAGTATGTACGATGCGTTCACATCTCACATTCACACATCTGACATTTTTGTTAGTTAACGTTGATTTGCTCCATGATCCTCAATCTATTACAATCAATAGAACTATCCAAAAAAGCTGGGGAATGAACTAGAAAATGAAAAGAAAGATAAGTAAATTCTATTAAATTCCAACTAGCTTAATTGTTTATCTTGACAGATACGCGTATTTCGTCTACAATGTGCCGACTTCTTCAGTGTCATGTGCTAATGTTTGCATTAAAAAAAATGCACTTTTTTCGGATGGTGATAAAAAAAGCTAAGACAGATAATTGCTTTTGAAAAATGTCGGAATCGGGCTTTCTTTCGATGCTCTGATTGTTGTCTAATAGTGCCAAGATGTTCTACTTGTCGGAATGGGCGTATCCGGCGTCCACAAAATGCCGCACGATGTCCATTTTCGACGCGGTGGGGTGCCGTTCTTTGAACGCGCACACTTCTTATAGGGAGTTGCTTCTCTGTTTTTTCCATCACGGTTAAAGTTCGACGGATAGAGCTGTCAAATTCTGTCTGCTGACTCATGGGTTACTATGACTGATGGTACATAGGTAGCTTTATCTGTGTGGGTGAAGGTAAACCCATGAAAAATCTTCAATTTTTGTCCATTTTTATAGATGCAAACGTTAATACTCAACTATATCAACTAATGTCGAGTATTACTACACGACACTGAAGAAGTTTGCACATTGTAGACGAAATACGCGTATCTGTCAAAATAAGCAATGAAGGTAGTTGGAATTAAATGGAAACAACTTATCTTTCTTCTTCTTCTCATTTTCTAGTTACAGGTATTTCATTGAAAAATTTTCCATTCACCAGGAGTCATCAGCTGGGAAATGTCTTTATAAAGTGCCAAACTT
Organism: Aedes koreicus; assembly: GCA_024533555.2. Taxonomy (NCBI): domain Eukaryota; kingdom Metazoa; phylum Arthropoda; class Insecta; order Diptera; family Culicidae; genus Aedes; species Aedes koreicus. The sequence goes on from JAHHFK020004124.1 coordinate 627,008, forward strand.
TTCAAGTTAGTGTCAGCAATCCCTTTTTATTCAACAGAGGACTGTAGCAAAAACATACTGGCTACACATTTTTGCTCATAGCATGAACTAACAAAACAAACAAAAATTAAAAACCACTGTATCATTTCTTTCAAGTCATGCTCTCTTAGTTTAAATTAAAAAAATAAATAACTAGAGCACTTTATTTTGAGAGTTTTCTGATTTTGAATTTGACTCTTCTCATGAGGTTTTGGACAATAGTTTTGGCAAATTATCTGGAAGCCGCAAATCATTTCTTATTGAACCCTTTCATGGTCTTGCACTCCTTGCCACTTTCTTGAAGTTACGCTTAACGATAGCCCACTAGCGATCAATTGGACGAATCTGTGGACAATTGGGATGTCTTTCTCAACGAAATCTACTCCATTTTCTTGCATTCATTGAACTGTGGTTTTGGCGTAATGAGCTGACGCCAAATCAGGCCGAAATAAAGGAGGGGCCTTGTGCTGCTTGTATAACAGATGCATCATTTTCTGTAAACAATCAATGCGGTAAACCCGCTGAAGTTTTGCCAGACGCAGTCTAATTGGGAGATTGTTCTGTTGTCTGATGAAATTAAATTTAATCTGTTTTCAGCTAATACGTACGAAGACCACGATATAATCCGAGATACCAAGTTTCAACGGTCAAACATGGCGGCGGAGCTGTCAAGGTTTTTGGTTAAACTTCATATATACACTGATAGGCAAAATAAAGTGCCCACCTCATCGTTTTTTCAATTTCTCTCATTTACTTGGTTCAAATTAAAGTGAACACACTGTATTTTTTTTTTATTATCTTATTTTTTATATTTCTTTTTAAGTTTCACTTATGCAATACTGAAAAAAAAAGAGTTTTACTTAAAGAAAAAAAAATCAATTTGTGTTGAAAAAAAAAACAGTGACAAAATAAAGTGCCCACTTCATTACGGCTACAGAAAACATAAATTAAAGTAAAATAAAAGCATTTAAATAATTGATGTGTCCTCCTTTGGCCTTCAGAACCTCCTGCAGGCGCTTCGACATGCTCTCGGCCAGGTTCTTTAGGTGCTGTGGATTCGGTTCCTCTTCCCAGGCGCGCTCCAGGGCTTCAAAATAGTTATTTTTATTGGTAACACCAGTTTTGTCAACCCTGGCATCGAGAAGCGCCCACAAATTCTCGATGGGATTGAGGTCCGGGCTTTGTGGAAGCCATTCCAGCGGTTTGATCCGACAAGACCGGAAGAAAGACTTGGTCTTCTTGGCAGTATGCTTCGGGTCGTTGTCCTGCTGGAATACGAACTTCTCTTCAAGGCCCGTCTGGATCAGCGAAACCTCCAGATTTTCTCGCAGGATGTTGATGTAAGAATCTGCCGTCATTATCCCGTCGATTTTCACAATGCTTCCCACTCCACCCCACGAAAAACACCCCCAGACCATCACATTTCCTCCTCCATGCTTCATCGTGCCTTGGATGTGGCGCTCCTGAAGCTCCTCTCCCGATCTGCACCAAACACGAACCCGCCGCTTTTGGTTAAACAGCTCGAATTTTGATTCGTCCGTCCAGAGAACCGTTTTCCAGAACTCTAGGGGCTTATCAGCATGCTTCTTAGCAAACTTAAGCGGTTTGGCTTTGTTTGCCTTGCTGATAAATGGGCGCTTCCGGGCAAGTTTGCTATTCAACCCCTGTGCTACGAGACGGCAACGAACAGTTCGACCGGAAACTGATCACTGAAGGGTTTCCTGGATCTCGCGGACAGTTACCTTCGGGTTCTTCTTGACTTTGTGCATGATCTTGGTGTCCGTTCTCGTATCCGTTTTCCGCTTCCTGCCTCTGCCAGGGCGATCCACCACTGATCCAAACGTTTTAAGCTTCAGACAAATTTTGCCAACCGCTGCCTTACTGATACTGTACTTCTTAGCGACAGCCCGGTGCGATTCACCGTTTTGCACATCACGAACGACCAATTTTCGGATACACAAGGGAATTGCTTTCGAAAGCACTGCGTTCTCCATTTTTTCAATTGAATCAAATGCGATCACGTATACATATGCACCAGGTTGAGCCGTTTGCTTCAAAACATGTCAAAATATCAAAACATAAACAATCGAGGGGTCTTCCAATGGAAACTTATCGAAAATATATCGATTTTTGAAGTGGGCACTTTATTTTGTCACTGTTTTTTTTTTCAACACAAATTGATTTTTTTTTCTTTAAGTAAACCTCATTTTTTTCAGTATTCCATAAGTGAAACTTAAAAGGAATATAAAAAATAAGATAATAAAAAAAATACAGTGTGTTTACTTTAATTTGAACCAAGTAAATGAGAGAAATTGAAAAAACGAAGAGGTGGGCACTTTATTTTGCCTATCAGTGTATGAGTTTTAATAAATATTTATAAATGACCTTTCAAATGCCCTCCGCTCAAAGCCTGGGAATCTTCGAAAGTGAATGAAAACTGGAACAACACTTTCACAGCTAGGCAATCAAAGCGGTTCATTACTCCAAATATTTCTATGACTCGCAAAATATTTGATCTTTCCAAAAAAGATCTAAGCACATATACTGGTCTTTTAACAGGCCATTGTCCGAGCCGCTATCACTTGAAGGTGATTGGAAAACTTCAAGATGACTCATGTCGCTTTTGTGGTATGGAAAAAGAAGACTCGGAACACTTGTTATGCCACTGTCCGGCAATTTTCATTATAAGAAATCAGTTCTTCGACAAAGGGCTAATAGAACCCTTTGATATTTGGAGAACAAATCCCAGTACGGCATTACAATTCATTCGAAGTGTAATGCCGTGCTGGGATAATGCTATAAGTCAAGCGTTGACGACCACTCCTAACAACAGCCTCCGGGATCGCGCTTTGGCCGTCGTATTTTGTTTATCATCGCGATTTGGAGTCACTACCTTTTTGTAAGTCGATAGTCCGGCTCGTTTTTTGGCTCGATGCACGGTTGTAGACGATACACCCAGCTTATTTGCGGCATCTCGGAGAGATAGGTTAGGGTTTCGCTTGAAACTACCGGCAACTCTCTTTGTCGTCTCAGCGGCTTCCGGTTTTCGATTTCCCCCCGACTTCCTGGCTGTCGACAAACGTTCCCCAAACACTTTAATTACATTTGTAACGGTTGATTTGGCAACTTTTAGCGATTTTGCCAACTTTGCGTGCGAGTAGCTCGGATTTTCGCGATGCGCGAGCAAAATTTTGATACGCTGCTCTTCTTGCTTGGACGGCATTTTGACAACTGAAGAGTGAATTCCAAAATCAAAATAGGAGCAACATTCTACACACACACACCTTCAAAATGAGGGGTTTTAAGGTCTTTTAAATGCAAAATTGAAAGAAATACGTCAAGTTGATATTGACCAAATTTTGACCGTATCGCCATTTACGTCACCTAGACAGAGCTAAAAAAAGGAGATATATCACAATAGATCTAAAAAATGGACGCAGTGATGAAAATAAACGACAAGGAATAAAAAAAATGCCTTCCGCTCGTTTTCAACTTGTATCTTTCAATATCCTGCCGTACGCTAAACGGAACTAAGACCTGTACTCGAAAAAAATGCACCATTTTTATCCGTGTATAACTTTTTTGTCCGTGGGTAAAAATGGATGAAAATCTGGATTTAACTAGTTTGGAGTAAATTGTTTACATGTGCATGGTTACAAATCATAACAATCAGTGATTATTGAGATGTCATCGAAACAAGAAGAAAATCGCTTGAGAATTTTGCGCGCCGTCATGGAAAATCCGACTGCGACCATAAGATAGATCGGAAGACAACTGGGAATCCCCCATACAACTGTGTCTCGGGTGGTAAAATCGCTTAAGGAGTCCCAGACGACCGAGCGGTGGGCTGGAAGTGTAAGAAAATCGAAGACAGCTGACCCTCTGAAGGCCCGGAAGGTGTTGGAATATTTCAAGTGTAATCCGAACCTTTCGATTCGCGACGCGGCTCTGAAGGCAAAGTGTTCCGCCTGGTTCGTTCAGCAAACCATGAAACGAGCTGGGCTTCGTGTATTCAAGGTCCGCAAGGCACCAAACCGGCGTGATCAACAAAACACGGCGGCCAAATCCCGCGCAAGGAAGTATTATTGAGAGTGGTTAACGAAACCGATGTGTGTGGTTATGGGTGACGAAGCCTACATCAAGGCAGACGCAAAGCAGATACCGGGACTGGAGTTCTACGTTGCCAAATCACGGTTTGATGTTCCGGAAGACATAAGGAAGAAGAAAGTAGACAAATTCGCCAAAAAATACTTGCTCTGGCAGGCCATATGCCAATGTGGTAAACTGAGTAAACCGTACATCACAACGGGTACCATCAACAGCGAAATTTACCGCACCGAGTGCCTCCAGAAGCATCTGTTGCCCTTCTTGCGGTCCCACGGAGGCGAGACATTATTTTGACCGGACCTGGCATCATGCCATTACGTGCGATCGACGTTGGATTGGTACAGAGACAATAACGTTGGTTTTGTACCAAAAACCGTCAACCCCCCAAATTCACCAGAGATTTTTCCGGTGGAAAGATTTTGGGCTATAATGAAGGCCAAGGTTCGAAAATCGTCCAAAATGTTTAAGAACGAGCTGGAGTTGAAGAAGGAATGGATGAAAGTGATCAAAAAGGTCGGCTCCATCATTGCACAAAATGTAATGAGGGGTCTTAAGGGACAGGTGCGGGCTTTCAGCGATGGAAAGGAAATTGAATGAAGAAATTATGTCAAAACATAATCCATATGTATTCGTTCATTCTCTGAAAGTTTCAAGAAAATCCGACTTAAAATAAATTTTTGGCGAACACTTTTGTCTGGTGCATTTCTTTCGAGTACAGGCCTTATCAAAACTTTCTCTTCATGTCTATTCGTTCTAGCAATAAATTACTGTTCACTCCTAGAGCCTCTCGTGCTGATGGGAAATTATCTACTGCTGACAAATTTCATTCTATATGACGATTTATTTAAGTTGTTTCAGTCAAAACGGTGACACTCCAATACGTCAAATTCACGAACTCATGAGGGCTCTAAAGACTGTATTCGATGAAATCTGGACACACGCAATTGTTCGTAACTTTTTAGCGGGTGGGTAAAAATTATTGAAATTTTAACTGAATGTATTTCATTGTGTTGTGTCAATTGTGTAATGAGTTTCGTGAAAATCGGTCGAGTGATTTCAGTGATGGCTTCGAATGAAGAAATAGTGCGCCAACAAATTTTGGGCACTCACTTCGAAAACCCAAACGCTTCGCATCGATGGATCATAAAACAGCTCGGAATCGCACATTCAACCGTATCTCATGTGATCAAAACATTCAAGGACCGTAAGACAACCAAGCGGAAATATGGTAGTGGCAAAAAACGTGGCACATCAAATCCGGAGAAGGCCAGGATGGTATTGAACCAATTTAATCGTTATCCCAACATTTTGATCAGGGATGTTGCGAAAAAGGCGAAAGTTTCAGTTTGTTTTGTGCAGAAAACAATGAAACGTTTTCATCGCATTACATGTGTACAAGATCCAGAAGGCACCGAACCAGAGCGATAAACAGAACTCGGTGGCCAAAACTCGTGCAAGAAAACTGTACAGGGAGTGGCTCACAAAACCGTTCTGCATTGTTATAGACGATGAGACCTACATTAAAGCCGACACCAAACAAATGCCAGGACAGGAACACTACGTCGCCACCTCTAAGTTGGCCGTTCCGGAGAGTGTACGGAAGAAGAAACTGTCGAAATTCACCAAAAAATTCCTTGTCTGGCAAGCGATCTGCGGATGTGGCAAAATGAGTCAGCCTTTCATCACCTAAGGGACCGTCAACGGACAAATCTACAAGGACGAATGCCTCCAAAAACGACTTCTGCCCTTCTTGAGATCTCACGATGGTCCGACACTGTTTTGGCCGGATTTGGCATCTTGCCACTATGCCCGACCCGTCTTAGACTGGTACAAAGATAATAATGTAGTTTTTGTACCAAAAGACGTCACTCCGGAACTTCGCCCAATTGAAAATTTTGGGCAATCATGAAGGCAAAGCTCGTTAAAACTCCAAAACTTATAGAAAATGAACTTGAACTAAAGAAAGTGTGGTTAAAAGTAAGTAAGCAAGTCGGTCCTATCATTGCAAAACATTTGATGAAAGGGGTCAAGGCAAAGATGCGGGTATTTGGGTTGGGAGAAGAGGTTCAATAAACCAATGATGTCAAAACTTAACCATTTAGGAGTACTTTATTTCCAGAAAGTTTGAAAAGAATCCGGCTCAACGAAAATTTTTGGTGACCTATTTTTTGTGTCCAAATTTCATCGAATACAGTCTTTAGTGAATAGAGAACTGTTGGAAAAAGCTAAGCTTCCATACACCGGTGAAAACATGGCGCAAAGATGGACAACGACTCCAAACATACTACAAGGCTCTCAAAATTAAAAATATTTTGGTCTTGGATATTTGGCCATCTCAACCGCCAGACTTAAATCCAATCGAGCAGTTACGGGAGGAGCCCAAACGTCAAATTCATGTTCGAACGTACTTATGGCAGGCACATTGATTCCGACATTGATTACATGTTCATTATCCACTACCGTAATTACACTTACCTCGTAAAAGTAGAAGCTATCAATTACTTCGGTATCGTTGAGAGTTGTGTCGTTTGCCTTCAGCTCGCTTTCATCCATGTTCGACATCTATAAAGTATAAAACAAATAATTCGAAATCAATTAAGTGATGTTGAAATTTACTGCACTTAACATATTGAAATTTTGTTCACATTCAGTCTAGTCTTTTCTTCTTATACGTTCCTTAACTCCAGTGAAGACTATTTAGAATTCAGGTGGCTGGCCGTAAATCAGCTTCTTCTTCTAACCACAAACCTGGATTTTTTTTTTCTAGCAAAGGTTTAAGAGCAAATTGCTGGGAGATGAAATTATAGTTAAATTTTTAAAGAACTATCAAAAAAACATGACATGAAAAAAAAATTAATCCCCTATTTAGAATCAAACCAAAAAGAGGTGAGAGGTGTCAGATTTAGACGGCCCAAACTTACATGAACAACATTCGACCCAAAATCAGATGAGTTGAGATCCAGCTGTTCCACTGCGTAGCCCAGCTGGCTGGTGGTGACAATCGGCATGCCAACAAGATCTTCCCCATTGTGTCCATTCGCCAAGGACGCTTCCACTTCACTTATCACCAAGTTTTCCTTAACAAGATACATTTTTCGCTGTTCCACTTGCCTTGCTTGAGTTTACTTTGTGCAAAATTGTTGTTTAGATTTTCCCTTGTCAATGATATCAGTTTTCTGCCACACTTTCACTCACTTTCTCACTCTATGTAACAGTTATCAGTGCTTTCGAATGTCTCAATATGGCAGCGACGGAAGCAGTGAAATCATTTCTATTCGGAACATCCTCTATCTTAATATATACATCATCTTCATCAACGGCAGTGTCGATGGTGGCGGGTAAGATGTAGCCATTATCAGAACAGCATCTGGTGCAGGACCCAAAATGTATAACACATCGACCGTAACCCGGATCCTGGTAGCAACAGATAACTCTTGGGACGAAGCACCAGCAGCAGCAACAACAATGACGACAGTGAAGCAATGTTTGATGTGGTCGTAAAAATATTACAACTCGTACCATTCTGCTTCAGAACTGATCCAGGGCCGGGAAAAGCGTCCTTGCACGGTGCAGCGTGTTGAGTTTTTCTCTTCTGCTGATGACTTTTTTTTCCGGTGGCCCTGCTTAGGTTTTTAGGAAGCAAGCAATTTTATTGATTTTCCATGCACCACTTGCACAAATTATGTCCTTTGCTTTATAGAAGATTTATGGTCCCTTGGTCGACAACTGATGTGTCCTAGAATCAGACAAAATGAAAAAGAAAAATGAATCAGACACAAACGGTACATTAAACTACATTATATTGTATCTTATTTGTTGAATATAAATACAAGTTGGAAGATAAGTCTATCTGGAGCTACCCCAGCGTAGTTGGTAGCATCAATACCTTTCACGTCAAAGTCACGACATAAAATCTCACCCCGTACAAGTCACAAAAAATACCCAAAAGGTGTTTAAGTGATAACGACGGGAAATGAACTTGAACATGAAAATGTAGGTAGTCAAGAAATAAAAGAAAAAAGGATATAATGAACCAAAATGACACCTTGTGAGCCTGTATGTGCTTTTGAATTGTATTCAATAATATACACCGTGTCCAATATATTCTCATACACTTTTTCCTTGCATTGGTGTCGTGCAACTATTCAACATGCTTCACGTATGTGTTGGTGTAGTTTTGCACTATGTTTATACAAACGCTTTTAGGTTATGTCCGATTGTTTTCATTCAGTGTTTATATTTTTCTAGCAATGAAGGAGTTTCGTGCTGTGGTGATAAAACAGTTTTTGAAAGGTGAGCGCCCGGGCGCTATTTTCAGAAATTTGAAAAACCTCGCAGTAAAGCGGGATTTTGTGTACCGAACCATCCGAAGGTACCGTGACACCTGCTTGTTGGATGACCGGAAGAAATCCGGTCGTACTCGTACGGTTCGGACTGCACGAGTTGTTAAAGTGGTCAGTAGAGGTTCCAACCCGGCATATCCCGGGACAAAAAATCCCGGGATCTTGAAAAATTCGGGACCTACTGAATCCCGGGATAAGATTTTTCACCGTCCCGAAAATTCCGGGATTCCCGGGACACACATTTCTTACATATTTTTTCGCTTTGATACTTCCCAATAAATTTCAGTGTACCGTTTACGCGCATACAATATAACCCATACAACGCCAACATACAAATTTACTGTACCTACATCGATGTTATACATCATTCATGAAAATGCATCATTCCTTTTGTGTTGGTTCAGTAGACATTCGCATTTTTGCCTACACATTTAACACACACACGCGTGCGCGCGCCAATACGACGCAAGCTGTCATTTGCATTCAAAACATTGTTTTCATTCACTGATTACTGCTTCTGAGTTCCTTGAATAATTTCGGATAGCCGTTACATCAAAGTAAGTAGTAATACAAAATTTGTGCTAATGTAGCCTTACGTCCAATTATTTTAAAGGCATGGCTGAAATTTGGAAACACTTCGATAGAATTGCGGATGACAAAGAAAAAGCAGAGGGGGGGAAGGGGGGGAAAATTTGTTGTTTAAGGGGTTTGGTGGGGGGGCGGAAAAGAAAAAAAAAAACAAAAGGCGACTAAAATATATACTGGCACTAATTAATGAACATTTAGCAATGGAAATTCACAAAATTGCCACTACATTATTAAACACTGTGCCAACGAAAAAATAACAATTCGCACTAGAAAAACTTAAAATAGCAATACAAAATTGATAATTCACTTTCAATAATTCAAAAGTGGCCGGTAAAACTTTCAAAAAAAGCAATGGCAATTAGTATAAACGCAATAATAAGCTGATAGTTTTCCGTCATAATAATAAGTTCTAGCACTATACATGTGACAAAAGTCTTTAATTTTTTCAAATCTTTCCAATTAAAATCAAACAAATTATTTTAATATTTTGTTTTTTAATTTTTTGATTTTTTTATTGCGATTTGTTTGGTTTCAATTGGAAGATTTGAAAGATTTGAAGATTTTTGTCACATGTATAGTGCTAGAACTTATTATTATGACAGAAAACTATCAGCTTATTATTGCGTTTATACTAATTACCATTGCTTTTTTTGAAAGTTTTACCGGTCACTTTTGAATTATTGAAAGTGAATTATCAATTTTTTATTGCTATTTTAAGTTTTTCTAGTGCGAATTGTTATTTTTTCGTTGGCACAGTGTTTAATAATTTAGTGGCGATTTCACACATTTTTATTGCTATTTTTTCCATTTTTATTTATGTTTTATTACCCTGCCGATTCCAAACCCCCCAAAATCAGGGGGGGTGGGGGGGAAGTAACCACCGGGTGCCGGGGGAAAAAGGGGGAGGGGAAAGGGGGGGGAATGGGGGGGGGGGGGGGGAGGGGGGTTTGGGGCAGCAAGTTCATCAGACAATCGATCGCAGATCGTGGATATTCTCTGCCAACGTCAAAAACATCCGACATGAAGCTGGTCGCCGAATACTATGGATACGCTCAGCAGCAAACGCGAGATGAAATAGTGAAGCGTATCGATAGCGGTGAACTGGTAAGTCTCACTTTGGACGAGCGGACAAGTCTAAGCAACAAGCGCTACTTAAATGTGAATGCCCATTTCGCTGACGCATCATTCTACCACTTGGGTCTCGGCAAAATTCGTGGATCACTACCTGCTGAAAAGGTTTTGGAAATGGTCAAGGATATGGTCCGGAAATTCGGTATTAAGGATGGAAACATTGTAGCATCAACGACTGACGGAGCTCGAGTGATGACAAAGTTTGGAAGATTGTCGGATTAACTTCATCAGCAGTGTTACCATGCGATTCACTTGGGGGTTTGCGATGTCCTGTACAAGGATCAGCCACCGGTACCAATTGAAAATGAGGATTCAGATAGCGGCGATTCGGATAGTGATAACTACGATGATAAAGTTGGTTCTTCGGGTAAATATATTGGAATGTTCATGTTCATATTAAAGAAAACAGCTAATTTATTTCAATTATAGACTTGTACACCACGCAATATGGAGAGTCTCTGAAACGTATTCGAAAAGCCGTGAAATTTTTTCGAAAATCGCCTGTTAAGAATGCACTGCTTCAAGAAAAAATCACGAAAATGTTACATAAACCACTTCAACTGTGTGTGGACGTCAAAACTCGTTGGAACTCGACTGAAACGATGCTGGAGCACTTCATTTGCGGTTTTGATTGGATCAAAGACACACTTTCCGAAATAGGCCTTTCAGGTCTTATGTTGGACAGTGATTCCGAGGTTGCAAAAAAATCTTCAGGAAGCTCTTCAGCCAATCAGACTCGCTTCGGAAGCATTGGGAAGACGAGATGCTACAATGCTGTCTGCGGAAGGCAGCTTGAGTTTCTTGTATTCGAAGCTTAAGAAAAGTATCTCCAAAGTTGGAAACGACCTCTTCGATGCAAGCACGAAAAGAATCTGCGAACGGCGCCAAAAGGAAATAGTAACAGCGCTGAAGTTCCTTCAAGGTCTTCCGTTGTCAACGCAAGTGCCAGCAGAACTGGAAAGCTTATCGAAAACGCAAATGATTAAGTTCATCAAGGAACTGGGAGTTCGACTGTTGCAAGACTGCCAAAGACAGACCGATGATGATGCTGCCGAGTTGAATGCTGGATTGTCCGTTATGTATGACGATTCAGGATCGACACCATCGAAAATGAGTGAAGAACTGGAATCGGCTGTAAAGGAATATGCCAAACCGTCCCAGACTGATTCGGCAATGATTGATTTTTCAAAAGTGATTGCGAAAGAGCAATTTTTTTTTGGGCTACATGGTAAGTTGAGCCCGAATCTTGAAATCATTTTCGGTGGCTTAAAATCAATCAAACCGACGTCAACCGATAGCAGGCGCTTCTTTTCGAACTCCGGAAATATCTGTTCTAAAAAGAAAACCTCACTGTCCGATGAAAGCATTAATAACATTTGCTTCTTGAAGTCGTATTTTCAGAGAATGAATTCAAATTGATAAGACCAGTTACTTGATTTGAACCATTTATTTTTTTATTGATGAATAATTCCTTACCACAAATTTGCGCTGAACTGGCCGGCTTGACGTGCCGCAAGGGTTCAGTAGGAATCAAGACCCGAAACTAAGAGTCAGTTCCTTTGTGGTTATATCACATTTATTAGCAGAGCAGCACATCGAAATTTTAGGTTCATTATATGCTTTATATCCCATGATTCCTTATATACTATACAATTTCAGATCATCCATGGATATCCCAAGTTTTGTAGAATAATTTTAAATCAATTGTTTTTCTCGTGGCTATGATACATTGTCTTAGCTTTCAGGTTCATGGTACAATTGCAGCAGGACCACAATCTGCAGACATTTAAATAAAAATGAAATTGTTGTCATTTTATATTATAACATCCATGCATGACATTTTTTATGCTTTTTTATAAGTCATTTTCAGCTTCGCATATATGCATCCTTGTCAGTTATGGCTCATCTAGCCTACGTTGTGTATTTGAAAAGATAGAAAGGTTTTTGATGTTTTTTTTTTTATTTTTTAGAAAAAATCATATTCGAAGAGTTCTACTTAAATAAAGCTCTTTCCTTCTTCATCAAAAATATATATTAATTTAAAACCTAGCAGTTTACTATCATTCATTTCCTATTTCACAGACATAAAGTATCATTTATGGGTCCAGATGAACAAGAGCTATCGAAAAATTCAATTTTTTATCTTTTTGTATGTTTGTTTTATTAAGATTCAGTTTTTGGATTCATACTCATATGAAATTTATTTCGCCTTATTATTAGCTGTTTTCAGTTTTTTTACAATATTATTATGATATTAATACACATACAATTTTTATTTTCAGTAGCATACCAGTAGATGTCAAATACATCTTGTACCTACGTTTATTATGTTCTCTGACTATTATTGTGAAAAAAACAAATTCTAATCTTAGTAGATCATAATCCAATAGAAACTGCAACAGTGGAAGTCTTTCGATGAGTGGATGTTCAGCTTAGTTACGGATATATGTATTCTACTATAGTTTACTGGCCTGCTGGTATTATTATTTTGTATTATAACGTCAGTTTATTATTTTATGTTATGATATTAAATGATGTGACATAATTGCATTTAAATTTCCGATGAGACTCACTACATAAGTTATTGCAAGGAAACGGAACAGCACCTCGAAATTCTAGGTTTACTATTCTATTGCTATATAATTTCAGATCATTCATAGGTATCCCAAGTTTTATGAGATAATTTAATATCAATTTTTTTTCTCGCAGCTACATTGTCTAACTTTCAGGTCCACAAATGGAAGTGTTATTATCATTCTTATATTCATTCACTATATTATTTGTCATTATAATATTCATTCACTATATTTTTATAATTATAATATTAATTCACAAGATTTTAAATATTACTATATGACACTGAATATATATTGGGAATGGAGGGAGCATCAGGGTATCACTCAAGCTGGAATTGGACAATGGAGTGGTATGACAACCGGCGTCTAGGAGGGAACAAACAGTATCATTTTCTTTATCCTACCGATTCGATTGTGATGCTGTGAATTCTACTCCAACAGTTTCAGTGAGAGTGACGCGCCCTTCTTAACAAGCCATCCCGTAGAAAGCTTAATAAGTATTGCGAATTGGGTTATTCGATTTGTTGGATCGTATCGTTGGAAGGAGAATCTCATGTTCCCGCGGGTTTCACGTAAGTGTCTCTGCTTACGGGTCCGCCCCACCGTTTTTGGCCCTTCATACAGCGTTACTGTGAATGCAAACTGGTAACTCAATTTGATTTTGCTATTAAGTGGAGCTGTAGACATGACAAGGTCTTAGAAGGGATGGTGGCTACCTTACATACTTACATACAACGAGATTGCTACCATTGGTTTCACCACCAGGTAGCAGGGTACTCGCTAAAATCAACACATAACTATAAAGTGTTTGTGACTAAGCAGTTGTTTAATATTTTCGAAAGATTATTAATTTCTAAATTAATAAACAATTATTACATTCGACGTTTGACGAACCCGTTCATTTGGCTGCGGTCATTTCTGAAAACTGTATAGGAATTTCCAAACAGTAGAAATGCTGGTTTCCACAATATTGATAAGAGCCTTCTGGCAACTTTAGGCTTCTATTCAATTCCAAACTCATCTATTTTGATCAAACCGCAAGGGACTTGGTCCTATACCCAATGATTTCATTATCTACAATCTAGCCAACCAAGCGCCTTTTTCGGCAGATCGACAGGCAATCGGTGAGTAACCAGCGAAGCAAGATGCTAAGAAGTGCACCCGAAGATTTGATGAGGAACCTCCATCACTAAGAAAACTCGCCAATAGACTGTCAATTATTATCGATAAACGATAACCGATTAGATTAATAAGCCCACTTTACTGGTGTGTTCGTTATTTTCAAAAACAAAGAAAAGTGTGAAGATAGTTTTATCTCTATTACACTCATCTTTTGTTTGGAAAACAGCAGACATTACGACGGAATGTGATTTATTTGCACCCAATCAATCATCAGTATGTTTTGTTAGTATTCTTTCTCCTTCTTCGAATGAACAACGCATCTCCTTGAACATTTCTTGTTTTGGCTACATTCGAATAACATACGCTGTGATACATGATACTTAAAATTCGCGACACGACCAAGTTTAATTGTTTTCCCTGGCAAGATTCGTGCCAGATGAGTGCTAAACGTGACAATCATCTTCCGCAGTGCCCCATCTCCTCGGTGATTCACCAATCTCAGTTAGCGCCCCCAAGTGAGGCCATAAAGTACCGATGAAACTCACATGGGACTAAATCGGCACCGACGGAGTTCATTAACTATTTATGAACCAGGCTTGCCAGTATGGGATACGCGCTCCGACAGCTATGATGTTGCCGCGGTTGCTCTTGCCGAGTTCATAAACTTGTAAACTGCGTGCTTAACAGCAATTCCAATGACATAATCACAATAAATCGGCGTACGATGTTGACAGTTTTTTGTTGTCTCCACTCATGTACCATTTTCGCGCGCCTGATTTGAGACTGTCTTCTTTCTGTCAACTAATTTCATATTCATGATATTCTCACACTTAACATCAATCACGCGTTCCACGGAAAACAAATAGCCAAATTTGCCAAATGCTGCGAAAAGCGTTTTCCATTGATTGACGTATGACACAGTCTCAAGATGCTGTGCTAGCGCCATCAGTTTGTGAAGCGGTCAATACACCTCTTAATATTATTGACAATAAACATTTTGTTAATATCACTTCAAATACAGGGAGAAACTATTTTTTTTAACAAAGATTCAAACGTCTCCAATACAAATTACCAATATTTTGTTCAGCTCTCTATTTGTTCCAAAATAAAGAGTTAAACAAAAAATATTACCAATTTCCCTCTGTGTAAGGTGCACTTCACAATGAGTGGATCTTTTCACTGAACGAATGATCCCCTTTACAAAATGTAGCGCTCGATTTGGCGAGTAGATCGCATTCTAGCACACGCCACGCCAAATATGCAGGTGCAATTACTCACTCTTAGTGTATTTAGTAACCGAAACAAAGAATCGTGAAAGGATGGTTTGACGACGCAGTTTGAGCTTCAAAATAAATATCGATTTACGTATGGATTACTCACATCGTGAGCCCGTAGAAACAAACATAAAATGCATTTTTTGTTTGATAATACAATCAATTCCTAATTCCTAAAGAATTGAAATCCCGTGTCAGAGATTTGGATTTCCCAAAGGGTATCGCCAGCTGGCGTCAGTACATCAATCAAAATAAGAAATAGGCTTCCAAAATAAAATCTCAAGAAAAATCAAACTGAAAATAAAGCTTGAATCCATAAATAAAAGCAAACATCTACAACAACAACAAAAAAAAACAATCAAACCGGCGAATCCGCCGGATGGCAACGAACTACAGTAGCACTCATTTCCCGATGATTGATGGCATAATAAATACATCTGAGTGTACACCATGAAAAGTGCAATGTTAAATTCAATGTTTGTTTCCTCAACCACCGACGACGTTGACGACGATTGTGCCGCCGGTTTTGGAACAGCTTTAAGTGCGATGCTTAATGTTTGTCGTAAATTTAACTCAATTAACACCGAATTTGCTGGAACCAGTAAATCGTGCGAACTTGAGGTAGCTGTTCTGGTTTATTTTTTTTCTACATTGGTTTTATTTGTTTAAATTTTTCCAGCTTGAAGATGGAAGGCGTCAAGATGGTCTGTTTGTCTTTTTGGTGGCACAGTTTTTTTTTTCGGCCATAAATACAGCACACGTCAGTTCCAATTGCTGATGAATGGGTCATTAGTGGAGATTTATCGCATGCCATGAATCAGACTACTGGAAAATGAAGTCGCCCAACATGTAAAAACGAATCCCAAATGAGGTGTCTGCTACGAGTGGGTGCATCGAAATTGCTGAACGGAGGCCAAAATTTGCACACAACTTGAATTTTACCCGAAATGGGAAATTATTTTATGGAACTGGATACAAATGAGTCACTCTTTCTAAGGTTGATTGGTGTGACATCAGAAGGTTTATTTACTGTTGGTAGGAGCTGATTAAAAGAGTTAATGTAAATGGCAATTGAAAAGCTTGTTTGCCACGGTAATTTGTTATTCTTAGTACTTGATTTGTTTGAGGACATGCGATACTGTGTCCCCAAATTATCGAATTGTTCCGATTTATCTGCCAATGTGCTGCCGATTTGTCCTGCCACTACAAATTTCAAAGAGTTTTCAATGCTGGAACTATAGCAATAACAGAGATGAAATTGGCATCACCTTTTATCCTGCAATTTAGCAAACATAGAGAAGTAATTTTGCCATAGTTTTCTAGTTTTTTTTTTTCGATGTCTGTTGACATTTTAACATCGTTTCTATCAGTCAAAATTCATAATAGAAAAATCTTCTTATTTTTCTATTGATAGTTCAATTCATATATTTAAAGGAAAATATGTTCGTTTGTTCTTTTGGTTTGCCAAATCCGAACTGCCGTGCCTTCCACTTAACCCCTTCCGTTAATTTTTACACAAGTGCTCTCATCGACCTTATTCGCCGCCGAACGCCAGTTAGATTTAAACTGCTGCTCGTTTTCCATGGATTTATTAGTTTTTTTTTTTTTTTTTCTTTGAGATTCCGTTTGACCAAGACTCAATTGGTAGGGTTGTGGTCTTTGGGTACCATCACCACGTTGTTCGCATCGTACCACTCGATTGCCTTTTTCCCGTAGTGGCAGCTGTGGCCAAGTTCTGCCAGAACAGCACAGGTCTATTATGTTGCTTTTCCACTCACTCCTGGGCGTAGATCTCTTGATTGATGGTTACCGTAGTGATGAAAATGCCGCTTTTTAAACCACACGTGCATATAGCCTGCCAGACAAGGTATTTTTCGGGAACTTCGATAGTTTGATGGTTTTGAAAATTTCGGGCACCTTCCCTTTTCCTTATGCGGTAGAAAACTCCTGACCCGGAAGCTGCTTGAAATACGCCTGCACCTAAGTTTCGTCGTCCATGACGACAAAGTTGAACTTTGTGAGCATATTCATATACAGCTTTGAGACCGCTTTGCCAACGTGTTTTGTTTGTAATCTTGGTTCGCCACCTTCACCTTCTTAAACGTCGACAACCCGGCTCGTTTCTTGGCCCGCTGTACAGTAGTAAGGGAGACATTGAGCTTGCCAGCGACGTCCCGGATGGAGATATTAGGATTCCGCTTATATTTCGCCGCCGTTTTCTTCGTCGTCGCTGCCTCGTCCGGATTACAATTGCCGCCGCTTCCAGGCTTTCTGGCGGTCGACAGACGCTCTTCGAACACTTTTAAAACGTTTGTCACGGTCGATTTGGCCACATCCAGCAATTTTGCCAACTTCGCGTGCGAGAACGTCGGATTCTCTTGCTGCGCGAGCAAAATTTTGACACGCTGCTCCTCTTGCTTGGACGTCATTTTGAAAACTGCAGAGCACACGGTGAAAACCAGGGATGCCAGATACTTTTTTCAAAAGTCTATATCAATCTCATTGAAATGTCTGTATTTGTCTGTACAAGGGTTTTCGTTTTGGTTTTAAGGTGCTTCAATGGAATGTTGAAAATCGCTATTTATAGATGGACAAACGAGTAGAGGTGAGATTATGTTTTGTAAACATCGCAAAAACAAAAATCTAACGCAAAAGAGATTGCAATTTCACGTTTTATATTGAAATGTCAACTTTCCTTTCACTTCCATACATATGATTAAATGACTGTCATTTTTCAATCACTAAATATGAACGAAGCAACATATTTTGATCTATTACATTTGATGTATTGAAAAATTCTAGGAAAATCGTTGATGATAAATGATGATAATATTCATAAATTTAATGAAACAACTCACCTTCACTTCACTACTACAAAATTCAATAATTCCACAGGCTTGAGCAACTTAAATTTTGCTGTACATATCGCTTGACAACAGACATTTCAAATAAGATGAAATTTCAACCACGCCGTTTTGCTTTTTGTGCGATCTACCGTACTTTTTGGTCGACAAAATGCCTTTCATGGTTTGATATTGTAAATTGAAATAATTCGCTCGACAGTGGCCTATATAACTGGAATGAGCTGTCGTAGACAGGGAAAAGCTCAGTCCGCCACTGATAATCTCAATTCCCGGAGCTCGTCGTTGATTGGTTGAACTGATGCATCATCAATAATGTTATCAAATCGTTTGATAAGGTGAAAAAATGTTGAATGGGCTTTTACTCTGATATTGTCAGGATCAATCAACTAAATCGTTGGGGGTATCGTCGGTAAGGTCAATTTTTATTACAGCAGCATATATGGAAATTCATCATGTCCAGTCGAAATTGATACAAGTGCTCCATGCTTAAATTGTAACTTCTAGTGTATTCATTGATCAAGGCCTGCACTTAGACACCTTCGTACAGTTTTTCCAACTCGCTGAAGTTATTGGGGATCAGGTTCACGAAGCCAGGGTTCGTCAATTCTTTTAAATATCCTGGTTTCAAGAAACAATCCAATATCAAGAATATCAATTTGCAAGTTTCTGTTTTCAGCTTGTACACCATTGGCTTTTCAGATTGAAAAAAGTTGATTCAACCGGTTGATTTTCGGTAAGATGTGGTTAATTGCGATCAAGTACAGGTGGTTTGATGGATCGCTGAGACGCTCGTAAACTTTTTCTTTTTTTTTTTGTTATTTAAGGGACATTAACCTATTGATCATTAAAACTTTCTTATTTTTTTCATACTGCTGATGTATCGCGAATACTGAAATATCCAGCTGACTTCCAGCTTCAAGAACACGTATAACATCATGGTCCAAAGAAAGCCATCGGGTCGCGGATGGATGTAACATTTTCAAAGGTTTTAGCTCTATTAGATGCTGCAGTTTGTTGAACTTTGCTCTTTTTGAAAGACTTTTGCTGAAGATGGAATATTCTTACATGGATATGATGCACACAATGCAAATGAATGGCAAAAGCATTTCAGTACGAATAAATTCGGACAGTCGTTTTTAAACAGTACACTAACAGCATGCTTTCCACCGTGCATAACACTCGCTCCGTCTACACCCAACCCTATTAACTTCTTTATGTACAAAATCAAAGTCTTCATTAAACTTAGTAACTATGGCACTGTATACCGTAGTAGCATCCGCCTTAGCAAGCTCGAGTATGTGATTAAAAGAATCTCAAATTGACAGTTCATTGCCATTCCAATAGAAAGTCCTCACTTCTAAGACCAATTGACTCATCGATTATCAGACTAAATGGTTTGGACCGCATCATTGCCACCAATTCTTGGTGATGCGATTCGCCAAGGAAATTCGTCATGATGGCCGTATTTTTAGTTCGTTCTAGTGCTACGTTTTAGGCAAGGGTCAAATCAGTGAAAACAGCCTTATAAAACAGTCAGGCACATACTTGTACATCCCTCACTGGTATTTTTTTTTTTCATCAACAAAATGGTCCAACTTCAGACTGTCAATAATTTGCTTACTGTGACGTATGTGACTCTCTTGGATCCTCCCTTAGCTCAGTCGGTAAAAGCGCAGCTACAAAGCAACACCACGCTGGAGGTGGCTTGGTTCGATTCCCGGTCTGGTCTGGCATTTTTCGTAGGGTATGATTGTATTTGCCACACAATCATACTAATGCAAAAATGGTACTTGGCATTGCAAGCTCTCAATTAATAACTGTGGAAGTGCATTTAATAGAACACTAAGTTGAGAGCAAGCAATAACCCAACAAACATCAATGTTGAATAACTGCTTGTTCAAACAAATTTGGAGAAGTTGTTCAGCTTTTTCTACCAGCAAGCAGAATAACTTCTCCAAATTTGATTGAACAAGCGGTTATTCAACACTGATGTTTGTTGGGAAGCTAATTGTGAAAACAATAAGCTTGAAATGCTAAAGAAGAAGACGTATGTGAAATGAATGTCTGTATATGTCTGTAACATTTCCCAAATGTCTATATAATGTCTGTAATCTGTATGATGTCTGTTTGCATGATGAAATGTCTGTATAAATACAGACATGTCTGTATATCTGGCATCCCTGGTAAAAACTCATCATAGCAACCATTGTTTATAGACTCAACTTCCAAATGCAGCATTTCAGGATTTTTTTAATGCATTTTTAACAGAAATACATCGATTTGAAGTTGACCAATTTTTTCGCGTACCGGACTTTATACCATGCACGGCATATTTTGAACTGTGGCATGGACAATGTTTTGACGACTTCTCTACATCAAGGAGAGGTAATTATTTGTTTATTTGGTTCTACAAAAACAGACTGAGTTTAGCCCTAATGATGAGTAAATAAAACTACAAAAATATCACAAGTTACATAGTTAAAATTGAGCTGTAAGGTAGTTCGCCTCCCTGTTGGGCAGCCTGGGTAACGCTAAATAAAATTATCGAGCACCTGTTTTCAGGTCGGGGACGACTCAACGCAGCGCCTGTTATCCATGTTATGAGTGGCTGACCTATTAGTGCGCCCAGGACTCTAAATACAAAATCCGAAAGTCCTGGTGGTGCTCGGGACTATTGAACAGCAGCATCACGATGGCCCTCTTGCGAGATAGTGGAGTTGGTATTGGGCTCTACGAGCCAACATCGATTAAAAAAAAAAAGTACAGTAGCGAATAATACACATGGAAGAGATTCGAACCGGAACAATCGGCTTGGACCTAGGTCACGGATAAGGCTTAACGATTGGAAAATCGGACGTGGAATTGCCGATCCCTCAATTTTCTTGGAAGTACTCGCGTGCTTTCCGACGAATTGAAGAACCTCAAGTTCGACATCGTTGAGCTCGAGTGATGTGTGTCGTCCTAGTATCAGGGACGCTCTCGAGTCCCTTCGAATCTCGGAGAGGTTACGGCAAGGTGATGGATTGTCGTGTTTGTTGTTTAACATTGCTTTGGAGGGTGTGATTCGAAGAGCTGGGATAGACACAAGTGGCACGATCTTCAAGAAGTCTGTCCAACTATTTGGCTTCGCCGACGACGTTGATATCGTAGCACGTAACTTTGAGACGACGGCGGTAACGTACATCAGACTTAAGGCTGAAGCTGGTAGGATTGGGCTTGTGATTAATGCGTTAAAAACAAAATACATGAAGGGAAGAGGCTCACGAGAAGACAATGTTAGCCTCCTAGCACGAGTTCAGATCGACGGTGATGAAATCGAGGTAGTAGACGAATTTATGTATCAGGGCTCATTGGTGACCGCCGATAACGACACCAGCAGAGAAATACAAAGGCGCATTATGGCTGGCAATCGTGCCTACTTTGGACTCCGAAGGACGCTAAGATCGAACAAAGTTCGCCGAACCACAAAGTTGACCATCTACAAGACATTAATTAGACCGGTAGTTCTCTACGGCCACGAAACATGGACATTGCTAGTGGAGGACCAACGCGTCCTTGGAGTCTTTGAACGGAAGGTGCTGCGTACGATCTACGGTGGAGTGCAGATGGAAGACGGAACGTGGAGGAGGCGAATGAACCACGAATTGCACCAGTTGCTGGGAGAACCTCCCATCGTACACATCGCAAAAATCGGTCGACTACGATGGGCTGGGCATGTCATAAGAATGTCAGACGACAGCCCTGTGAAAATGGTTCTCCAAAACGAACCGACAAGTACAAGAAGAAGAGGCGCGCAACGAGCAAGGTGGATTGATCAAGTAGAAGGCGACCTGCGGACCCTCCGCATACAGCGAGGTTGGCGAGGTACAGCCATGGACCGATAACAATGGAAACAACTTCTGTGTACAGCAGAGGCCACACCGGTCTTAGTCTGATTGGTAAGGTAAGGTAATGAGCTGCAGAAGGTATGTTGCAAAGAATCCACGGTGCTTACGATTCGAGATGGTCATACCTTCTACCAGAGCTGTGGCAATACACACGAGCTGGAAACAGCTTTTATAATGATGGGTGAGATGCAGAAGCGAGTGATAGGGTGGTGGCCGATCAACCAAAGAATGTCCTGGTTGAGGATCAAGGGCCGGTTCTTCAATATCGGCATCATTAACGTGGATAGTCCTCACCTCGGAAGTACTGATGAGCTGGAGTGTGAATACGATCGCTGCCCAAGCCATGAGTTCAAGACCATCATTAAGGATTTTAACACTCAGATTGACCAGGAGGAGGTATTTAAACCGGTGATTGGAAGTTTCAGTACACACCAGCTGCCCAACGACAACGGCCTTCGACTTATCGAAAAACATGGCCGTAGGTAGTACCTTCGTCCAACATAGCCTCCCAGATCGGAACACCTGGAACTACCAAACCAAATGGAATCACAAACCAACCTCGTTTCGATAGATGGTCGGCACTTCTCAGACATCATCGACGTCAGAACCTATCGAGGCGCCAACATCGATTCGGACCACTACCTAGTGATGGTTAAGATACGCCCAAAACTCTCCATGGTGAACAACTTTCGGTACCGACACTCGTCTTGCGAGACTGAAGCAACCTGGCGTCGCCGCAGGTTACGCGCAATCGCTCGAAACTGCGCTGCCGGAAGAGGATGAGCTCGACGAACACCGTGAAAACAGCTATCAGCAGCGTAGCCGAGAACGTCTTAGCCGACAGAAAAAGGTGGTTCGACGAGGAATGTCAGCAGGTGTTGAAAGAGAAGAACGCAGTGTGGGACTTATGCTGCATCAAGCTATCCGTCAGAGTGTGAAACGGTACAAACAGAAGCGGAGGTAGCCAACCCAACTCTTCCGGGAGAAGTAGAGCCGCCAGAGGGAGGAGCTAGAACTGCTTTACTGATCACATGAAACGCGGAAGTTCTACCAGAAACTCAACACATCCCGCAGAGGTGTCGTGCCTCGAGTTGAATGTGTCGGAATAAGCATCGGAGTATTCTGACAAACGATTGTGAGGTGACCAAAAGGTGGAAGCAGCACTTCGATGAACATCTGAATGGAGTACAGGAATAGGACTAAGGCAGCGAATAAAGTGCCTGTAGAGATGTGTAAATGAATATAAATAAACATGAAAAGCTTATAAATAATTCCAAAAAAAAATCGTTTATTAAAAACCACAACATTGTCGAAGAAACGCTCTTCTCGAATCTGTCACACTCCCTTCGCTCAGTATAGTTCTCTCTTCCTATTCTATCTCGCTCGTTCCAAACTTTCAGCGGTTGATAAACGTAGTGAACAATCGCTTGAAAGAGCGGGCATCAAATGTATATAAGAGTTTGAGTTCGACCTGGTTGCTCATTCAACATTCTGATGCCGTAGCAAACGGTGGTTGTCAGAAGCAGCATCAACAACAGTAACAGTAGTGTCCGAAACAACGAGTGTGCATCCTCCTAACAGGAACAGCAGCCCCAGCAGCAACAACAGCGGTGTCCGAAAGAACGAGCGTCCATCCTCCGAACAGGATCAGCAGCAGCAGCAGCAGCAAAAGTGGTGTCCGAAAGAACGAGCATCCATCCCCCTACCAGGATCATTGTGGTGGCGAAGCGAACTGGTGCATCCCAACGGCGTTGTGACAATCGAAGAAAATAAGTTCGTCAAAACACCCGGCCACAAAGCCGGAAATCACGACAGTGCCGTCGGCGATGCAGCAAGTGACGGAGATATGCCACTCCCGACGATAACAAATCAGTTGGAAGGGATAGTATCGGAGCAGAACTTATCAAAATAGGTCTGAACACGTTAGAGAAATGCCTGCATCAAGTGATAGTCAGGGTATGGGTTCCCGAACAGCCGCTGAAGGAGTAGAAAGATGGGGTTGTATGTCCTATCTACAAGAAGGGCAATAAACTGGACTGTGAAAATTATCGTGCGTCCTTAAGACCGCCTAAAAGTGCTATCCCACATAAGCTTTCAGCAACTGTCACCACTAACAAATAGATTCGTGGGAAGTTGGCCTGGCTTTATCAAAAACCGGCCTTCTACGCACCAAATCTTCAATTTACGGTAGATCCTCCAAAAATTTCGTGAATATAGAGTCCCTACGTATCATCTATTCATCGACTTCAAAGCCGCATATGATACAGTAAACCGAAAAGAGCTATGAAAGATCATGAACGAGAAAGGCTTTCCGGGAAAGATGATCAGACTAATCAACGCTACGATGGATAGTACCCAAGGCTGTGTGAGGATATCGGGTGGATTAAGGGATTCACTCGATTCCCACAGGCGCTTCGTCGTGGTGATGAAATCTCCTGTGTGCTGTTCAACATTGCTCTTGAAGGGTACGATTTTCAACAGATCCAGTCAATTTATCTGCTTTGCTGATGACCTGGACGTTGTCGGCAGAACATTTGAGGCGGTGACAGAGCAGTACACCAGACTCAAGCAACAATCGATATGAAGGTAGCAATTAGAAATTGGTTCAATACTTGCAATACATTTGTGTACTCTTCGTTTCTAGCACCTTTGTGATTGTTTTGATTCGCTGCGTTATTTTGGCAGAATATTAGAGGGTGTGTTCGCGTGGGGCAAATCATTAAGGTTGGGACAGAGCTTGGGACCGATATGCTGGAACATCTTGAGCCAAAAACTCTGCTAGTTGCATTGACGCCCTAGTAAAAGGTCAGTCGAAACATCCATGGATACAGTCCATTGAAAAACATACAGAGGAAAAAGATGTCACATTTTGCTGGATTTCTGGTCACTCCGGAATAGCTGGTAACGATCACCATTAAAGTATCCAGACCGGAAGTGTTCCAAAGAGCAACGAGTTTTGTCACGTCCACGCATAGGACACACTCAAATTACCCATGCGCATCTAATTAGTAATGACGCTCTACCTTTTTGTAACTGCTGTGGTGTACAGCTGACAGTGGATCATCTTTTGGTTGAATGTAGAAGATTAGAACAAACCACGAAGAGTAGCGGTATTAGTGGATCTCGGCCTGAAATATTGGCTTGCAACCCCGTAAAAGTTTTTAAGATATTGTAATTTGTTCAATGAAATTTGACCTCTAATGTGTAATCTTAACTGGGCTAGCTTAAATTCCAATGCGACACGAATGCCGCCAGCGTGCAAATAAATAAATAATAATAAATAACAATAATTTGCTTCCTGTCTATCCAGCCGCTGATTAAAGCACGAAGCAGTGAAAATTGGGTTAAAGATAAATACGCCCAAAACAAAGTACATGATGGCATGCAGAACAAAGCCCGACAGAGCCCAACTAGGCAGCAGTATAACAATCGACGGCGATGCGATCGAGGTAGTCGTAGAATTTGTCTATCTGGGCTCACTAGTTGCTGTGGACAATGATAACAGCCGAGAGATCTGGAAGTCGTGCCTAGTACGGGCATCTGTGGTCAAACAAACTTAGCTCCCATTCGAAGTGTATCCTGTATAAAACTATAATAAGACCGGTTGTTCTCTATAGTCATGAAACGTGGACAATGCTTGAGGAGGAATTGCTGTCACTCGGAATTTAAGAGCGAAGGGTGTGAATCTTATTGCGGAGTGCAGGAGAACGGAGTCTAAAGACGGAGCATGGACCATGAGCTGGCACAACTCGCTGACGACCCCGGAATTCGTAAGGTGGTCAAATATGGACGAATACGCTAGGCAGGACATGTTGCGGGATAACTATCCTGCGAAAATGGTGTTCTTTGGGAATCCGGTGTGTACAAGACGACGAGGGGCGTAACGAGCATAATGGATATACCAGGTGAAACAAGATCTAGGGAGTGCAAGGTTTAATAAAATATGATGTTACTCTTTTGAGTTTGTTTCTTCAATGAATCATTTAGTTTTATTCACTTACATAATCAGCTTATGCCTAAGTTGTTGGCGTTGCTATATGACAACTATTATTGAAATGTCTTTTCTGATTGGTCATCGGTCGGATCGACTTAGTCGTTGTTAAGGTCAATAGGAAAATATAAGTTCTATTCTAATAAGATCGAAAAAGAGAGAAATAATATGACATAAGTGGAAAAAGGGCAAGTTACTGTACAGGGTGCGGCAGAAAATAATGCGAAAATTTGTTCTATTTCTTTCAAATCCCATTTTCAACTAATTCAAGCAATAATATCAACATTTTCGAATGCAGTTATCTTCATAAAGTTCTTTTAAACAAATTTATTAAATGTGTCCTCCATTTTTATTCATAACATCCTCGAGCCGACGCCGGAAGCCAGAGCATGCCTTTCGAACGTAGTCCTCCGATATTGACTGCCATGTGCATGTTATGGTTGACTTCAGGGTTTTCACACTAGGGTGTGATGTTTTGCAGGCTCGTGCGTCAACATATGCCCAAATCGAATAATCCAACGGATTAAGATCTGGACTGCTAGGGGGCCACAAATCCTTCGGCCAAAACTTCATGTTATCGTTCAACCATTGTTGGGTTCGATTGGACGTGTGACACGGCGCTCCGTCCTGCTGTAGGACAACGTTTTGGTCCTCGGAGAAGTTGGCCTTCACCCAGGGAAGCAGTTGGTCCTTTGAAATACCGATATACACTTCGGTATTGATTTTAACTCCAGCATCAATGAAAACAGGCGGCATTTTCAAACCGTTGGACGCCACCAAGCCAAACATCATGACACCAGCCGGATGTATGGTTTGAAATTTGAATTTTACATTTTCCGGAACGTTCTCCATTTTCTGCGGTGAAATGAACCGGTCCGTGCGGCTGTTGGCCACAGCATCGATGCTGAAAAACTTTTCGTCGGAGAACAGGATTATCATTTTTTCCTTCTTCAACAAGGAAAGCAATCTCTTGGAACAAGTCACTCGTAGTTCCTTGACCCGGTCCGTAATCAAGTGGCGTTTCACTCTGGCTCTGGAAGATGCATGCAGGTCTTCTTTGATGATTCTCCGCATAGATTTTTCCGAAATATTGGCTTCCTTTACAAGTTTTCTTATGGAATTTTTGCACGGACCGATTTGATCACGTTCTGCGTGCGTGCAAAGCGCGGACGTCCGCTTCCTGGCTTCCGCTGCTTAGGACCATCCTGCAGGGACTTTTTTATGCGGTAAACTGTTGCCAAACGGCACCCTACCACCTTGGCAATCTCTTTCGGCTTCTTCTGGGCGAGCAACAAACTGGTGATCCCTTCTTTCGCGAACATTTTGACGAATTTGCAATAAATCAAATAGAATGTTTGGAAGCAGTACTTGAAAGTAAACAGAAGCAAATACACTTTCGACAGAACTTAACACTAGCTACACGAACTAACCCAATGCTCAAGTTTGAACATTTTCGCATTATTTTCTGCCGCACCCTGTATGTGGTTTAAGAGGGTCTTACTCTCAGTAAACAATTGAGTTACCGTCGCTTCATCAATAGGTTATTAAGAAAGTTTGTCATCGTGGGAATGAAACGCTAAGCAGAATAACTGTTTTATGTCAATTGAGGTATCGTTCGAGTTTAAATGGTCCTTGAGTATGGTGTTGAAAGACATAGAGCGGATCAAAATACGCTCTGTCGATGAGAATTAGTTCGAGAAATCGTTCAGTTGACTTTGGAGAAAAGGACAATCAGCGGTAGCACGAATCAGGAAGTAGATTTTCAGGTCGTCATCATACGACAGTCCTGGGCCTTCAAAGACAAAATTGACATCGTTGAAAATAATCAAAGCACCAACGGGCCAAGGTGGCCTCCTTGCAAGATACCAGATGTGGCGAGGAATGAAAAAGACTGGCAGTCACCGAGTGCAAACGGTTGGCAAACGGTCGGAGAGGTAAGTTGAAAGCTATCGTAAGAAGGCTGTCCAATTTTTCGTAGTGCGTAGTGCATTTAAGGGGTACATTGGCAAATGGCTGCGGTGGAGATTATTTTCTCTAATGCGTAAAAAGCATAATAGCCAAAAAAAAATGGTTCAATATTTATCAACGCTGTCCCAGGCGTATCATTCTTTCTCACTTTAACATACTAGACTGAGGTAAACCAACATTATAAGTTGTGTAACTGTACCGGCTATAAAAGCCTTTGAAGAATATTGAATAAACCTTTGTGTTATCGTTCTACCACCCACGAAAAATCCTTGTATGCGATTCTGAATGATGAATATCACTAAAAGTCTCTTGGTTTGAACCCCGTGAATGTAAACCGCCAGAAGTCTCTCGGTTAGATCCCAATTGAAATCCCAATTCTCGGAAAAATCCCAATTGAAATGCGTTAAATCTTATTCTTTTTTAAAATAGTGTCCGTTTACAAAAAATTAACCGAATTCTTTAAAACGTTGCGTATAGTATACCATACATAAAGGTAGCAATACTGTTCACTATGACCTCACTTGAACCGAGTTAACGCCCGTCAGTAAACTTATACCCCAAATGGGTGGTAGACGTTCTCGCTCATTACTCGGTAACTTCATCCATATAGCACAGTATCCGTCTTGATGCCCACTCGGTATTCAATCTTTCTCGCAGCAGAAAGCTGGTGATGTTGCACTTTTCTCCCTACACGTCTTCATAAATTTTTGATTTACTACGTTTGCCGCATGGCCTTATAAATATAATCTTTCTCAAGCACCCAGAAGAGCAGGCCGCCACATGTGGATGAAACGGGAATCCGATCCACAATTCCATATTTATGTATCTTTGTAGTTGCCATCTAGAATGAAAACACATATATCATCTTAAAAATGGCAGCGTGTCTTAACTTTTTCGGATTGTCTTTCCTACGCCTTCAGCTTTTGTTTATTTCTTGTCCATTTTGCCGGCCTGTTTCACCACTGGTTACGTTAGTTAGGACAGTTCGGAAAATTTCGAAGTTTTCCGGCAGCTCCAGCAGGTCGTACTTTTCATTGTTGCCTTATTTAACTGTCCAATCAGTGTCATATTATCAACCAGATGGAAAATGCCTCAATTACGACAAATCATGTCAATATGCCGATGAAGAACAGGATGTGTATGGCTCGTGACATCGTGCACATTATTTAATTACTCGGGTTCAATGGAGCTTGAAAAAATAATGGTTTACGGTTGTTGCATTTTCTGTTTTCCAATCACATATTTTTTCAAATTTTAATTATGTACGTACTCAATCAACTGGAGCAAAATCGAGGGCTTATGCACTTGAAATGAAGCAGGAGATGCAATTATAATTGTCTTGAAAATAAACGTCAAAATGGGAAGCGAGTGAACAAATTATGTTTGTATCAATCGGATTAAAGTAGATGCACAAACATTGATTCATTTGATGGATATTCACTTAACTAACTTTATCTCTCGTCCTTTGTACTATAAAAATCAAGCAGAGGCAATCCCGGAAATGACATTTTCAATTTACCCATTTTCCATCAGCGAATGTTCACTTCTATTGAAAAGCGCCGCGACGCAGTTTGTCATCCTAAATGGCGTTCCGGGAAAATTGGCTAAAGAAGAACTCTTCCCATGGACGTTTGATGGATGCTAATAAAAATTGAATTTCATGTTCACTCATAACATGGCCGTTTGTTCCGACGCTGTGGCTGACAGGTGCATTTACGCGATTTCGCCTATCTCTTAAACAACAAGGTTTTACGTTAAATGAAATTCATGCGCAATTCCCATCGTTGAATTTAAAGCTGGTACTTTTACAAACATTTTGCGTTGAAATTGGAGCAATCAGCAGTTGTTGACTGACAGAGCATGCTCTCTTATTTTTTTTCGACTGGGAATTGCATTCCAATTTCCAGCACTGTTAAGTCAATCTTCTGCAGTCGCTTACTTATGCATTCAGCAGCATTGTGGAACGGAATCTCACATCACGTGTGTGAACATGACACATTGATGCTGCTGGCCAAGAAGACAGAGCGACCAGGAAAGCAACTGAATTCAACATTTTCAAGTTTGCTACGTTGGCTTGTTTGAAAAGGGTTCGAAATCCCATAAATCTGGTAAGCCTGGCTGCCTTTTTGAAGAGTAACGCAGAAGTGTTTGTTAATCGAAAAGTCTTGTAGACGCCTTGGACGCTCAAAGCAACAGATCTGGGATATACATCGGATGATAAGATTTGACGACTGTGCCTGCTATGCCAATGTTGTAAGCCGTTGTTCGTCAGTGGGCTTTTCAGTTGTCAAACCGTTTGAAATTCAGTGCATGTTGCAGGGGTACATACATTGTGCGTGTAAGATGTGCTTCGCGCTTGGTCTTGGCGGGAGTAAGGTAGACTGTTTCTGATTGCTGTGCTTTGTTAGGTCTCTGGTCTCAGCTCTTGCGCCTCAGATGCTGTTCCCATTGAGCCACTTTGATGCATTGCGCGAAACGCCTTTTACAACCGTCGGATGTTGTTCACGTCTTCCGTCATCATCATCATCATCATCAACAACATCAACATCACATGGTGACCAAGGTTGGATCGCATAAGATGCGCACCAGAAAGCGATACCAGCTTAAATAGGATGATGAATTATTCATGTTCGACCCAGTCACAAAGCGGTTTCGGATTTCGGCCGCGAAGAAAGACAGAAAAATTCGTGGCTGGCAAATTGCTCAAATAAAGAAATACTTTGCGGTCTCGTAAAAAAAAATGTACACGGGGACGTGCATTATCATTTTCTAGGCCGTCATGAATGCGCTTTAGCCGAGTTTGGTAGGATTCTGGCTCGTGGCCAAAGCAGATATAAAAACAAAACAATGATATATTGGTACGCTTTATTTGGTAGTTGGGTTCCATCTGGCCATAGCACCGTTGCAGTTTGACGATTGATTACTTCATACATTATCCGTGAAACGTAACAGATATTAAATATGAACTTCGTATGAATTTCAAATTCAATGAGAAGATGCACACCTTCAATTTATGCATAGAGGTAATGTTTTCTTGTTGACTGAGATCACAGCTTATCTTACTATAAGGAGTAAATCGAAAAATAGTTTCAAACATTTAGCACTCGCACACCAATACAAGCACGCACAAAGTAACTTGACGTTTCATTCCATTTATTGACTTGTCAAGCTTCAGTTCCCGGCACACAATGAATACTGTATGCAGTTGTATAAAGAAGTCGCGAATTCAAATCGGAGTGCGGAAAGAAATCTGGCACACTTGGTGTACTGTGAAAGGTGTGACATTTGATCTAATTACAAAATGAGTAGGAGTAGCACCTGCAAGTGTAAAAGCAATTGTTGAGAAATTCGGAACGCACAATGCGGTTACCGATTTGCCGATATCTGGATGAAAACAAGGCACCAGTAACCTCAAATTGGACAAATACGTTGTGGAATTCATCAATAAGAACAAATCGATTTGCAAGCATGCATCTCGGTTGCTTTGTGCAGTCTCTTGCAAAGTGATCTTTCTCTCCGCATTTCCTGCACAGATCAGATCTGTCAGGACCTTTGCAGTTCCTCGCTTGGTGACCAAATCCCATGCACTTAAAGCATCCCAAGTAACAATTTTAGTTTTATTCCAGCCGTATAGCAATTCTCCCGGCTTTGTTGATAAAACTACAATCAAAACTGTTTTGTCTACCAACACCTCCTCTATGCTTCTTTAAAGCCGAAATTTGTACAAAATGGAACATAAGAACATAAAGATTTTGAAAATGTTCTAGTGAAAGATGTTATGACCACTTGAGAACCTCTATAAAACCAATTGGCTGCCATGAAAACCAGAATGTGGCCAAATTCACTGTGAAATCAAGGTTGTTTTTTGTTGTTCTGCTTTGTTCGATTCTCTGCTCTTCTGATTCATTTAGCAGTAAAAAAAGGTCTAGTGTTGCGGAAAATTTTGTTTGATAGCAAAATATCCAAAACAAATTGTGTTTTCTACAGCGTATTATGCTCCGTTTTTATTATAATTTTATTATTTGCGCTTTTATTTTTACGGTGAATATTGGCATGATAAGAGCCGAAAACTAATGCGCCTCGAAAATTACACGAATTTACAACAATTTATTGGAGGCAAAATGGTTTTAAAATGCTTTCTCAACTGACCATAATAAGATAATATTAATGAGTCCTAAAACGGCATTTCAAAACAGAATTTTACGAGTCAAAAAAGCCGAAATAAAACCTTTGATAGGAGTAAAAGGATATTGAGAAACAAGGTTTTAAGATCATTGTAAACAAGCTGTGTAGGTTCTCATAAACCTGACTAAAATATGAAACCTATTGGCACCTCTTGGTGCCATAATAAAACCAAATTGATTTCAAGTGGCTTTCATAACACTTTAATAAAACTTAATAAAGCAGGATGGTGTTAGCAATGTTACTTGGGATCTCTCCAATTCCTTTAGAACTCGAGGGACGACTCTCAGTGAGCAAACCGACCACCCAACTTTTACTCGACCCGACTCCAACAGCTTGTTGGCTGCAGCTGTCGGCAGAGGTATAGCCGCCGTCTGTGTGCCACCGTACGCCTTCCTCAACCGGATTGTCATTAGTGCATCTCCAAGATCACAGTGTCCCTTCAGCGCCCTCCTCAGCTCGTCTTCTGTTGTGATCTCCTCAAGATCCTTGCACTCGATCACAGTCTCCTGTGAGAGAGCTCTAACTATCGCCTGCTCACCAAGAGAATTTTCGACGAGCGTCTTGAAGGCTGTGCTCTTGATGGCAGGATCCTTCTTCAGCTCGAAGAGCATCTCACCTTTCTGGGTGCACCTGGTTTTTTACCACCTTCTCCCCTAGTTCCTCCAACTCCGGATCAGCTCTCACTTTTCGGAGAAGTTCAGCGTACGTCGTTCCACTTTTTATTTCAACAATTAGAGCATCACTCTTACTTCGCTCTCTCACTTGCTGCTGATTATTCTTCTTTTTGTATTTCTGGTTGCCAACAGTGCGCCATTTACTGCCTTCACCTTTCTCCTCGTCGTTTTTGAGCTTTTTCAGCTCCTCCTCGTCTCCTGGTGTGTCCCTTTTTCTTTTGTCCAAGCGTGGATTCTGGGGTTCTTTCGGCGTTTTCAGTGCATCAACCGTTGCCTTTTTCCGTTGCGTTTTGGTTGTCTCAAAGCAACTTTTCGACAGTCTCTGTTCTCGTCCTCAGTGCGTCCTGTTCACGTTCGGCTGCAATCACGGCCGATTTAACACGCGTCACCATCTCTTTGATTTCCTTGTGGACGTTGTGCTTGTCCTTAACATAATCATAGAGTTCGTCGATCCGGTTTCTGACCACCTCCATCGCGTCTTTCTTCCCAACACTGTCTCCTCGAGTTGTGCTATTGCTGCGTTGCGGGGTGAACAGCTGGGTCAGGAACCCCTGTGACTTGCTACTGCTGGTACTTGCAGTGGCCTCCGAATTCGGCACTGGTGACCTCTGTAGCTTTCCGCTTCTTGCGAACACTATCGCACCTCCGTCTCCGTTGTCTGGCGTTTTGCCATCGCCGTTTAATTATTTTTCTTTTTTTTTTCTTTTTCATCTTTTTTGTTTTTTTCCTCCATTGTCCTCCATTTTGTTGGGTCCCCCCTCCGAACCGCTATCTCCACACGTTGAAGATAGTCGCCTATCGTGATCCCATGGTTATCTTTGAATCAGGGAGGCCATGCTAGGGTTGACACGGTCCTTCATGGGGATCGCGTTCAGAGCCGGATCGGCGTAAGTCAGGAATTTAACATCTGAGCCTTACCTTACCTTACCAATCAGACCAAGGCCGATGTGGCCTCTGCTGTACACAGAAGTTGTCTCTATTGTAATCGGTCCATCGCTGTACCTCACCAGCCTCGCTGTCTGCGGAGGGTCCGCAGGTCGCCTTCTACTTGATCGATCCACCTTGCTCGTTGCACGCCTCTTCTTCTTGTACCCGTCGGTTCGTTTTCGAGAACCATTGTCACAAGGCTGTCGTCCAACATCCTTACGACATGCCCAGCCCATCGTAGTCGACCGATTTTTGCTATGTGTACGATGGGAGGTTCTCCTAGCAACTGGTGCAATTCGTGGTTTATTCGCCTCCTCTATGTTCCGTCTTCCATCTGCACTCCACCGTAAATCGTACGCAGCACCTTCCGTTCAAAGACTCCAAGGGCGCGTTGATCCTCCACTAGCAATGTCCATGTTTCGTGGCCGTAGAGAACTACCGGTCTAATGTCTTGTAGATGGTCAACTTTGTGGTTCGGCGAACTTTGTTCGATCTTAGCGTCCTTCGGAGTCCAAAGTAGGCACGATTGCCAGCCATAATGCGCCTTTGTATTTCTCTGCTGGTGTCGTTATCGGCGGTCACCAATGAGCCCAGATACACGATTTCGTCTACTACCTCGATTTCATCACCGTCGATCTGAACTTGTGCTAGGAGGCCAACATTTTCTTCTCGTGAGCCTCATCTGAGCCTACTACCCACCACTTAAGGTTACAAGCTTCGAACGTGTCCGGAGGCCTGCCAAGGTTTTACCGGGACGGGGCAGCCGCACCATTAGCCCACTTGCAATTTCTGGATTCCATACTGAGGAAGCAGAATAGCCCGACTACCAGCCCTGCGCGTCAAGTCCAATCCGTTGATCCATGTCGTATCCTTATTCGATGCTATGACCAGTATGCTGTAATTTAGGATCTCACTGGCTTTGATCCTAATGTGCCGGTTAGCACTACTGAGTGGGATGGGGGCTGAGTAATCCGAGCTCCCCCCACGTTAACTTGCAGAGAGGGAGGGTCGTTAATCCCCTGGACCCTGGATGTGTGTGTGGGAGGGGGGGGGTATGGTTTATTTGTCATTGGTAACCGCTCAATTCAAAAATTACAATTTGAAGGTTTTGATATCAGAAAACTTGTGTTTTCAATTCTGTTCAAAATTCCCACCTCAGATTTTCCATCCATAAAGCTTTAATTCCCATTAACCTTGAGACGACCGCGAGTTATCGGTTTTATCACTTTTACTTGGTATTAAGATTTTTTTTCCATTAGATTTATTTATATTTAAGGCAAAACTGGGTTCTGTTCAATTCATTCGATTGAGCTTACACTAATAAATAAACCATATAAAAAGAAAAAGAAAAACGAAAGGGTGAGTTGTGTCAGTGACATAACTGCAAAGTTGACGTAGGACTGCTTGTTGATGTGAAGAAATTGATGCCATCGAATTAATAAATATCTACTATATTTTATTCAGTCAAAACCCTATGCTATTAGTGTGTGAGGCTTTACAATTGATTCTCCACGAAAATTTATAGAATTTGCAGTTCGGCTCGAATTAACTGTTAATAATATTTTGTTTGTTGAATGTCCAACGTGTTTGTAAGTGTTACATGGATCCTATGTTTACGGAAGGAACATGGTTCGCGATTAAAATTTTCTTCTCAGTCTTCTTGGGCTGACCGTCTTCAACTCGAGGTTGTACTGACTGGACATTGAACATAGAGTGAATTACAACAAACAACTTAACCTTACACCCAGTGGATCAGTTTGGACATTTTCATTTTGCGAAAACTTCCACTGGCTGGAGCGGGAATCGAACCCACTTCGTGGAAATCGCTTGAACGACGGGTGACGCCGCTAACCACTTGACCACGAAGATGCCGTGGGCGATTGATTTGGCCATTTTCTCTGGGACGCGGCTTTTTAAGCAACGCCATGTTGAGCCGGTGTGTAATAATGAAAATTTCGATGAGTTCAAGACAAATTTTACCAAACATACTCTGTAGTTGGCAAATTGATTTGATCGTCCTGAAAAGGACGGATTTTATTTGTTTACGGAGAGAACATGGTTCACAATTGAAATTATCTTGTCCGTCTTTTTGGGCTGCAGGACGGCATGAGTGTTTGGTAGCAAGCAATGCTACATACTACGAAAAAATGTTGGCCATTTTCCCCGGGAAGCGTTTCAAGCAACGCCATGTTGAGCCGGTGCCTGGTAGTGAAGATTTCGATTATGGAAGAAAAATTTCAATCACACGGTTCACAGTTGAAATTTTGTTGTTGGTCTTCTTGGGCTGCAGGACGGTCTTGGTGTTTAGCAGCACACGACCCTATGAAACGGTCAAACCGGAGAAATTTATTCAGCTCCTCGTCGCTGCGGACGGCCAGCTGCATGTAACATAGGCACTTCAGTAATGACGTGAAATGATGGAATCATCACCGCAGCGTGGTAGACGAGGGCACCGGCAACAACGCGCTCTGTTTAGTTGCTCTTCCAGAGCAACGACTGAGAACTGCCTTTCCCACTGCTTTCCTTGTGCTGCTGTATAGATGTTTGTGTGCTGCTGCTTAGAGTTCATATGTATTACTGATAGCTGCTCGCACTGTCGGGCCCGTTTTATACAATGACATCGGGTACCATTGCATGGCAGGAAGGGGGTATCAATGAAGGCAATGTGAATCAAATTTTACAAAAGGGGATGGGCCATAGTTGTTACGGTCAGCCGTTTTGAAGTTCGGCTCGACTTAATTGTTAATACTATTCCGTTTATTGAATTCCAACGAGCTTGCTAGTATTAACATGGCGAATAGGGATTTATATATGGATACTAAGCAAGATTTTAGGCCATTTTCATGTTGAGCCGGTGCATGGTAATGAAAATTTCGAACAGCTCAAGAGAAAATTCAATCAAATATACTCTTTAGTTGACAAATTCATTTGGTCGTCCTGAAAAGGACGGATTTGTTTTGTTTACGGAGGGAGCACGGTTCACAATTGAAATTTTCTTGTCGATCTTCTTGGGCTGCAGGACGGCCTGGGTGTCCTGTGACCACCCTGTGAAATGATCAAACCGGAGAAATTTATTCAGCTCCTTGTCGTTGCGGACGTCCAGCTGCAAGTGACATAGGCACTTGAGTAATCCAAAACCGTATTCCAAAACCGCAGCGAGGTAGACGAGGGCACCGGTAATAACGCGCTCTGTTTAGTTGCCCTTCCAGAGCAAACGATCAATGCGCTTGTCCTTACGGATGCACAGCGAGAACTGATGATTGGTCGGTCGTCCCCACATGTTTGATAATCACTGGCACGGTAACTGTGGCAGTATTAACCAATCAGAGCGTGGCACAAATATGATGTCATTTTCGACCAATAGCTTTGTGCATTTAAACATTTTTTTAAAGTGTGTGTGTGTGTGTGTTTACAATCTAATTCCCACTGTCTGGCAGCGGTATTATGGATAGAATCTTCCTGCAACTGTTTCATATTTGCTGTTTACAGTTGCAAAAAGCTTAAATCCGGGGATTAGACGGTGACTTAGCTCTACCACGACTCCAATAGCCCATTTCAAGAACGCAAGCATTCCGAAGCTATCTTCGTACGCAATAAGCCCCGCTCCAATAGTGACATACTGAAACTTTCAATCAAGCGTATGTGCAATGCTTGATTGACGCGTATTTAGTGATTCACAATATCATAGATGTATTTAAACATTTTTTTAAAGTACCTTTTTAATAAGCTTAAACAAATGTAATGAATTTAGTTATCAACCGGGATCCAGCTTTGATGTTCTACCTTTCGAATGAAATACTTATCGTAAAATTTCTGTGGGCCAGAGAGGAGATATTATCGTTCAAAGTCTCCAAACCCGCGTAACGCTTGCGATTTCAGAAATTTTAGAACGGCGCCCCTATACAGGAATAGAAAAGAGAAACGTAAGTCCTACGTCAAAAACAAAAGTTTTTACTGTTTGAAATCAAGGTTCTAATTATCACTTTCCTGATGCAGACCACAACGAAATGGTTCGACAATTATTCAGTACTACAGATATAGATAGATATATATAGAGGCAAAGTGAGAATCTACGGATGGAAGTTTTTTTTCTTGAAGTAGGTTTCTAGTGGCCAGTTAAATCCAATCCGTGTTTTTTTTTTTGAAACAAGACAAAATCTTTGATGCCAAACGTAATCAAATAGGTCAGGAACATGATGTTTGATCGCAAATCTAATGACAGACATGCGTGTGACCGATTTGAGGAGCCTCACCACGTTACTCTTACGGGACTTCGTCCTAGCCTGCAAACGATTGTGATGAAGGTATTATTGGCGTTCATCTTTTTTTTTTTTTGCAATTTTTGGAGACAATTTGACATTATGGTAGCAACGAATGTCGTGCAACAAAACGGCTCCCATCCGTTGTGAGGTTTATCCCTTTCTTTTGTGAATGGTTTTGTTGACCAGTTATTTACAAGGCGCTTTGCCACAAGGCGCTCCAGATTGGTTTGCCACTCGTAATTTATTTGTTTCCTACTATGTGAAACACTAATGCTTTGAGCGTCGGTCATTTTCAGTTAATACCTTTCCTACCTTTGACCCGGTGGCATTAGGCAAGCAATTGTCTTATGTTCATTATATTTCCTTATTATTTATCAGTTGCCCCTTTTATTTCTATTAATGCCACACATTCATTTAGGGCCGGTTCATAAACCACGTAGACTCTTTTTGAAAATCTCAGACCCCCCCCCCCCTCGCTCAAACCCTCGTAGACTTTTCTCCATACATTTTTTTTTAAATTTTGTATGGAGCGTTGACTTCGGTTAACAGACTACCCCCCCCCCCCCCACCCCTCCCCCAAAAAAGTCTACGTGGTTTATGAATAGCCCCTTACGTAATTCGTGAACTGGTTGGTATCGTCTCCATTGTATTTTTTTAACCATGTACAAAACTACGTATGATTCTGAAATAAGTACGACCATCCTATCATACTATTCGAAAGGTTTCAACACTGTACGACACAAGCAAACCAATTTTCGAAGGCTGAGTAAATTTGCCTTTTGATTTTCTACAATTTTCCTAGGAATGACGCATTGAAAACAGAATAAATCGGGAGAAATCTACCTATTTATAATGATGTAGAAGGAGATGTTCGCTCATCGCCATGAGGCACCAAGGGTGGACAGTAATGTTTGCTAGAATGAAAAATATGAAGAGAAAGTGTTGAAAGTTCCGTCAGTGTACGGTAGGTTGGAAATAGAATAGAAGTATTGCAAATTGAGCGAAAGGGCATGGGTAACGTAGTACTCGAACAAAGGACGCTACCTTTGCCAAACACTTTGGTTCAATTCTCGATCTGGTCTTGGAATTTTTCATTTAGGAAAATTTCTCGACTCCCTGGGCATAGGGTATGATTGTATTTGCCACACGAGCAAACTAATGAAAAAATGGTACCTGTCATCGAGAGCTCTCAAATTAATATCTGTGGAAGTGCATTTAGAACACTAAGTTGAGAGCAAGCAATAAGCAAATTGTGAAAGCAATAAGCTTGAAACGCTAAGATAGAAGAAAGAAGACCGAACCAATTGTCTAGCTCCGTCACGAAAGGGTTAAAACTAATGTCCAACAATTAACGTAACCCAAATACAATGTACCCTTCAAATAAACTTCAAAGCGGTTTTTTTTTGGTGTCTGATGCGTTAGGTAATGAAAAGTGAGCAAAAGATGACAATGAGGAAAGAGTTTCGTATTGCAACAACCTCTGAGAAAAGGGTCTTCTTGGAATCTGTCTTGCATATTGATGAAACCATCATATCGATTTGGTCTACTTGATAAATGTCCCGAGGGATTAATTATGATATCAAGTTGCTTAGCAATACGCTATTTATATTCGGTACACGAATTGAATTAGTCACTGCGTTGTTTTATCGATGATGCATTTCCACAGAATGTTTCTTCGATATATTGTTGCTTTAAACCAAAACACAATTCCATACCAAACAATAACTCCTGAGAAAAATGAAAACAATTATTAAATAAATCTCGAATCCGATGCGCATAATTTTCCCGAAGTGTTCCGTAAATCACAATTACAGCAGAAATTATTCATTTCTTCCCGGTTCCTCAGCTATTACTGGATGACTCCCCACATGACGCTGATTGTGAATTGCAGCACGTCGACTCTAAAGTGACCTTCCGTTGAGCGTGTAATTTACGACCCATCTTCGAGTTTGAGGAATTTTATTAACCTTGCTCTTTTGTTGGTGGCTTTTAACCATTTTGGGATGAAGTTGGTTGGGCGAACTGGCGTCGGTAACTGTCTCCCAGATGCTAACATTCCCAGGAAAGCTGTTGCCATTCCTGAAAATGGGGAAAAAAATGCCAACGAAAGTCATTTCATCATCATCATCGCATCGGCATCAATAAAATTTCGTTTTAATGACGCCTATCATGACAAATTATCCCGCGCTTGATAAGGTCATCGGTGCGCTTCGGAACAGCAGAGGCATATCATTTCCAAAACGTTCGCATTTCGTGATGACAGGCTAATTTGGTCGACTCCTGACCGGATCCGAAAGAATGGAGCGGAAAGGCAATCCACGGCTGGATATTCGAAATCACAATTTTAAATTTTGATGCGACGGCAATCCAGCGCGCCATTGTCAAAGTGTAATTCGTAATTGATTTCGACAAAAATGATGCATCGTTGTTTGGTACTGGACAAGGATTGAAGTTGCGTTGTTGTTCACGTTGATTTGCTGATTCCGTTTGGAAGATAAAGAGGCAATTGAGAGGCATCAATTATTCAGCACGTTGATGTAATGTAGGAATGACCAATCGAATTAAAGGCATAATGATGGGGTCTCTTCTGTTGTAAATTACGACTTGAAAATGACTTTTGTGTGACTGCTTCTACTGATAACGAAGCAAACTTGACTTTTATGGGTACATGCAATAGTATCAGTCAACAATGCTCGGATACTTTTTCAGCACTAAAAACAATGAGATGCGTACTCTGCGGTTGCCCGTACAGAGATTATAAAAGACCCTATGACAGTACCCAGAAGGCCCCCGAGTGTCATTACTCCAAATGGGTCGCTACCCGGAGTGTATCGAAAAGTAGTAAGCAACATTCAATCAGTAACTACTGTTAAATGGCTGAAACGTTTTAGTGTGTTTTGCGGTTACAAGTTTGTTAACATGTTCTTCATAGTTGTGCAATCGATTGGATTCGGTAAAATGGATCGTTTCAAAGATGAATCGAATAGATCTGGACACGTGAAAGAAAATTCTTCACTTTTGGTGCTCGGAAGAGGGTGTTCCGTAAAACCAAATTGCAAAACGGGTGAAAGTGAACCACACCAGTGTCAAAAATGTAATCGAAATATTTGGTGAGCCCCTTTGCCCCGTTCCGGCAGAAAACCGTGTCCTAGGCATCTCGGCCGGGACTTGACAGTGGTTGAGTACATAAGGAAAACCCATTGGCGTCGACGCGGTATTTGGCCAAGGAATTCAACACCAGCATCGGGATGATTCAACGGATCAACGCTCGGAACTCCCTGAAAACGTACAATAAACAGAAGGTGCCGAAAAAGTCCCTGGAGCAGCAAGCTCAAGCCAAAACAAGAGCGCAAAAACTGTATAATCAGATTTTGGAGAACAAAGACGGATGCATCGTGATCGACGACGAAATCTACGCCAAGGAAGATTCGCGAGCGCTGCCCGGACCGCAGTATTATACGAAATCGGTGGATGCTGACACCTTGGTGACGATGAAAAAGTTAGAGCAAGGTCAGGTAAGCGATTTGTACCTGTGAGCTGCGGCCGTCGATTTTTTGACACGAATGGTACAATTAACGCCAAGATGTCAGAGGAAGAATGTTTGAAGAAGAGATTACTGCCACTGTACAGAAAGCATAAGGCTCCTCCTCTCTTCTAGCCGGATTTGGCTTCCGCCCACTAAAGAGTGTATTCGATAAAAATGGCACACAGAAAATCTTCTGTAACTTTTGAATCGTATGAGTAAAAAACCTAGAAATTTGAGTAGATCTTATCCATAGTGTATTATTTACATCTGCCAAGTTTCATAGTTATACATTCAGTAGTTCCAGTCATGTCGTCGAAACAAGAAATTGTCCGTGAGAAAATTTTGTGCACTCACAATCAAAATCCATGGGCGTCCCACCGGTGGATTGCTAAAAGGCTTGGAATTGCAAATACAACTGTGTCTCGTGTAATAAAAACCTTCAAGGAGCATCTGAGTGTCCAAAGGAAGGAAGGGAGTGGTCGTAAAAGTGGTCCAATGGACAGTAAAATAGCCAGGAAAGTCGTACAACAATTCAAGAACCGTCCAAACATGTCAATTCGAGATGTCGCTAAAAAGTCTAAGGTGTCAGT
This sequence comes from Aedes koreicus, assembly GCA_024533555.2. Classification (NCBI taxonomy): domain Eukaryota; kingdom Metazoa; phylum Arthropoda; class Insecta; order Diptera; family Culicidae; genus Aedes; species Aedes koreicus. The sequence continues at coordinate 669,041 of JAHHFK020004124.1, forward strand.
CGGTTTTGTGCAGAAAACCATGAAGCGTGCTGGGTTACATGTTTACAAAGTGCAAAAAGCCCCAAACCGGAATGAAAAACAAAACATCACTGCGAAAACCCGCGCCCGGAAACTTTACACGAAGCTGCTCACCAAATCCGGTTGCATCGTGATGGATGACGAAACATACGTCAAGGCCGACTTCCGTCAACTTCCTGGGCAAGAATATTTCGTGGCCAAGTCGAAGTTCGATGTTCCGGAGGATGTTCGAAAGAAAAAACTATCGAAATTTGCAAAGAAGTTTCTAATCTGGCAGGCGATTTGCGGATGTGGTGAAATAAGTGCTCCTTTCATCACTTCCGGAACAATAAACGGTGCGATTTACACGGAAGAGTGCCTTAAGAAGCGTTTCTTGCCAACTCTGTTTTGGCTTGATCTAGCATTCTGCCACTACGCTCGAAACGTACCGAGCCAACGGAGTCAATTTTGTGCCAAAGGATATGAACCCACCAAATTCACCGGAACTTCGTCCAATTGAAAAATTCTGGGCAATTATGAAAACGGAACTTCGCAAACATCCCAAAACTATAAAAACAGAGCTAGAATTGAAGAAAATTTGGGTAAAAACAACAAAAACACTGGGAAAATCGGTTGTACAAAATTTGATGGGTGCAGTGAAAAGGAAGGTGCGGGCATTCGGGATTAGAGACGAAATTGAATAAAACAAATGTTGTAAATCAAAACTCATTAGTAGTTCTTCATTCCCTGAAAATTTCAAGAAAATCCGATAATCAGTTTAATTTTGATGAGTATATATGTGTGTGCCATTTTTATCGAATACACCCTTTACGCCAAGCGCAGTTGGCAAACAATAATATACAATTCGTGAAAAAGTACAGCAATTCGCTGAGCTGTCCGGATCATCGAGCAATTGAACGATTTTGGGCGATTGAAAAGCGGCACTTTAGGAAGGAGAGTAAGGTGTGGCCCATTTAGTATTGGGTTTTCCCCGAAATACCGTGTGGCGTGTTTTGAAAAAGTACAGAGAAACTTTGTCGACAGATCGCAAGCCTCAAAGCAAGCGTCGGGCGGGTACTGTCAACCGTCAACTGCGGAACAAAGTCATAAAAAAAATAACAAAAGAACATTAAGGCAAACCCCAACATTTTAGACCGCGATTTGGCCAAAAAGACAAACTGCTGACCAAAAAATCGGGCTGTGTTATCATGTTCGATGGAACCTACATAAAACTCGATTATAAAACTCTGCTGGGACCACAGTTTTATACCTCGCCGAAGGGAAAGGATGTTCCTGGATCAGTGAAAGCCATTTACACCGAAAAATTCGGCAAGAAGGTAATAGTGAGGCAGGTCATATGCGGATGTGGAAAAATATCTCGTCCATTCATTACGACAGACACAATGAATGGTCAAATCTACGTGGAGGAGTGTCTGCAAAAAAGGTTGCTACACTTGATCAAACAGCATAACAAGCCTACAATCTTTTGGCCTGATCTTGCTTCCTGCCATTACTCTTAATATGCACTAGAGTGGTACAAAAGCAACAATGTCGTATTTGTACCGAAGTAGATGAATCCGCTAAACTGCCCAGAGATTCACCCTATTGAAACTTTCTGGGCTTTGACGAAATCAAAGCTGAGAAAACAGATGAAACCAGCGGATAGTGTTGTAAAATTTAAGAAAGATTGGCCAAAAGTGGTGAAAATGGTAGGAGAAAGCACTGTGCAGAAGCTTATGAGTAGTGTTAAGGGAAAAGTTAGAGAACTCACCTACCCTACGATAAAACAAGCAAATTGAAATGAAGACGGAAAGAAAATATTGTTATTTACTATGTTTGAGAGTAAAATAATCAAAAATCACAGTATCACAGTATTCATATTTTTTGGAAGAGTCTATAAATCTTGACGCGGAACGTTTTCATAGCTATGAAAAATGAACCTGAGCGTTCCTGAGCGAGAGACGATCGGTTGCATCTTGACTAAAATATGATTGATTCATACTTTCATAAGCAAATGATTTGTCTGCGGAGATTTGCAGATAGTTATGATTTTCTTACGCTGAAATAGCGTATTTTTTTCGTAAAACCCTCAATATCTCGTAAGCTATAAGAGAAAGAAAAAGACTTTCTTCAGAAAATGTGTGTGTTTTTATACGATACAACAAAAGTATACACTGAGCGAACAAATCGAAAGGACTTCAAAGGAATATCGTATGGAACTTTGCCAGAAGATATTATTGCTAATTTCATACGATTCTCTAATAGAAAGAAGTTCATAGGACGATCGTATGAAAATTTTCCCCACAGAAAAAAATGTTGCAATCGGGATTTGAACCATGAACCTCGGGATCCAGAGACGAGTTACAATCTCACGAGACTATACACGCTTGAGAAGTGATGTAAATTGACAGTGTACTAGAGGCATGTTTTTCTCGACCAATGCAACAATAATCATTTCTTACGATTTCGAATGGAATGAGTCTTGGACCCTTGCTTTGTGGTTCAGAGTTCCAATCGTATGAAAACCGTACGGATAATTTCCTGAGTGTAGGAAAATTAACACATGAAAAAATGGCCACCAGATATTAAAGGGTGTCCACGATGAAATTGCCACACACAAAATTGATTCGCAAAATTCGAGTTTTCATCCGATTGCCATCAAATTTTCAGGGATTGAGAAATAACTATTAAACTTCATTTTACCATTTTACTCGTATTTTATTTACAGTCCATACGCAAATGCCCGCACCTTGGCCTTAACCCCGGCCATTAGATTCTGCACAACCTGTGAATCAACCGTTTTTTGCATGTAAACCCATACTTTCTTCAGTTCCTCGACTGTCTTCACTACCTTAGGTCGTTTAAGAAGGTGCTGCTTCATAATCGCCCAGTACTTCTCGATGGGGCGGAGCTCCGGAGTGTTGGGATTGGTTGAACATTTTCGGCACGAAATTGACCTTATTGTCCGCATACCACTTCAGCACGTCCTTGGAGTAGTGGCATGAGGCCAAATCCGGCCAGAAGATTGTTGGGACGTTGTGGGTCTTCAGGAGAGGAAGCAGCCGCTTCTGGAGGCACTCTTTTATGTTCACCTGTCCGTTCATCGTGTCCTGGGTCACGAAAGGTGCACTCCGCTTCCCGCACGTGCAGATGGCTTGCCAAACCAGGAATTTCTTCGCAAATTTGGACATCTTCTGAGTGCGGACATGCTCCGGAACGCTGAACTTATCCTTGGCCGTGAAAAACAGGTTGCCGGGGATCTGTTTGAAGTCGGCCTTCACATATGTTTCGTCGTCCATGATGCAGCATTCAACTTTCGTCAGCATGTTGAGGTACAACTTCCTGGCACGGGTTTTGGCGGACTTGTTCTGCTTCTCGTCGCGATTAGGGGCCTTTTGTACCTTGAACATTCGAAACCCAGCCTTAGTTTTGGCCTTCTGGACAAAATTTCGGCTTAGGTGCAGCTTCTTAGCCACATCCCGAACGGAGGCGTTCGGATTTCGGTTGAAGGCCCCAACTACGCGGTTGTGATTTTTGGTGTTGTACGGAATACTTTTTCCTTCACTTCTGGGCTTCCGATCGGTGGTCAACCGTTCCTCGAACCGCTTAATAACTCGCGACACCGTGGAATTCGCGATTCCCAACGTTTTAGCGATGGAACGATGCGAGAGATCCTTGTTCTCGTGATGAATGCGCAAGATTTTATCACGCACGAGCTGTTCTTTCGACTCCATTTCCGCGAGTTTTGATCACAGGACTTTAAAACTTTCAGGATGTAAATGCACTATAAACTAAATCCACCCAAATTTTCATTAAATTCTACCCAACGGTTAAAAAGTTAGAGCAATTTCATAGTGTGGCAATTTCATCGTGGACACCCTTTATATTTAAAAAACTAAATGTTCTATAGAAAACCCCTTCAGATTTACATTGAAATGAATAGATTGGCGTATGTAAGCTTCGGCAAAGTTGTTTTGTATTATATTTGCTATAACTTTGCGGTTGAAGTTTATTTTTATGTATAAAAATTAGAAAAAAAAATTTCACTACTAGGGTGATAAATCAACAAACTTTTATCTTCAGATGATGGAGAATAATTAATAAAAAAAAAACTTTGCTGGAGAAACTTAAGCTAAAAAACGTAATTTTTGGGGTTAGGACAATTTTGTGCCTTTGGCAACACTGTGTGCCAATTGCCAATACCAGACAAAATTAAAACTGCAAACAATTTTGTATTACCTATTATGGATTATTACAAAAGAAAGAACACGATTATATCCGAAAAAAGTTCATAAAATACTGAATTAGCGCAGGTGGTGGATAAACAATAGCCTATCAGAAAAAAATCCGACCCAAAACCGAAATTCAATAAAAAAAAAAAAGGTGAAAACGAGTAATTACTCACAAATTTGCAATCAACGCACCGTTTGAATTGTATTAAGAGTACAAACAAAATTTTTAGACATACAGGGTACAGGACGGGTTTTAAGCAGTTTAGTTAGCCCCTAAGACATTTGATGAAACTGTATGTAATCTATAATTAGAACTGCCAATATTTAGACAATAATCCCTCTGCTTACGTCTGGTCTATCGGAACATACCTTCAGCAACGAGCATTAGGCTCAGAAAATTTCATAGCCATGGAATAAAGTTCCCAATTGCAGGGCCTTCTTAAACGCATGTGGATTGCTTTCCGATTAAAAAAATGTTTTCTTCAGCTCCTCAATCTGTACATAAACTAACAATATTGTATGAGTGCGATTCTGTGCATGTGTGCGAAGGCGAAATGAAATAGGCCAGTTGACGATTTGCTGCAAACGTCAATTTCCTCAACCCGCTCCTTCGTTTTACCCATCCGCTCTCGAAAACAATCAACCAAAACATGTCGATTGCTACGACCACAAACTCGTCTCCTAGCAGGTTATGAGACAGACGTACACGACCTAACTTTTAGTTTGTCATTGATATTTAGATTGGCAATGTGTATTTCTTATTTCATTTACTCTCACGCAAATGTTGGCCAAAGCGACTGTGACGACAAACGGGATGCTTCGTTTAAAAACAAACAAATGCAAGAGACAGCAGGCTTTACGTTACATTACCGACGTGCTATATCCATGGTTAACAAAGAAGAGAGGAAACATGGGCTCTCTCAAAAGCAACAGTGATGCCATAGCTGCCGCTCAACAGCGAAGCATTATTTATCGTTGGGTACTATTGGACAGCTCCGAAACATATTTTTTATTGCAAATGATAGTGCTAGATGATGGACAATATAATCATAAGCATAGATCAATCTCCAATGACTGGAAGAAACATGAAATAAATAGCGATTTCAGATTATCTAAATATGTAATAAATTTAACTCAATGTTCAAAATCACATTCTGGCAACAAGCCTAGTTGTGGGAGAGATCTGATGAAGACATGCTCTCCGGTACACGCGATGCAAATGCAAAATACACATAGGCAACATTTGAGCGAACTTCTTCAGCAGGTCAGAAACTGATGGTTTCTAGATGATGTATTTGAAATCTTCAAAATGACAGTAATAAATTGGTAATCAATCATGATTCATACATCGAATTATTGGCCCAATAGATAAAGCTTATGATCGTATCATTAAAAATGAAATAATTTGGCAAATGTAGGAGTTATAGACCTATTTCCTAACAACTGATTAAAAAAGTGACCCATGATTAAGCCGTTCCCTACCCTATGTAATCACTACTCGGTTCTGTTGTGTTCTTAGCACTATTTAGGCCTCTCAAAAAAGGTTTTTTTGCCGAGATTTTTGGTAATAGTTGATTAGAATATTACCAGATAAATAATTCTATCTATTATTGGAAAACAAATTATGTTTACCCGCAAGTTCAATTGAATTTTATTATATTCAATTCCAAGTTTTGTTAAAGCATTAATATATTTGCCTGCGATTTACCTATGGTAGATGCTTGTGTAATTCGGGCAAACAATGTGACCATGTGCATGTCTCTGATCATTTTTTCGAGAGTCCTCGTACGAAAGTCCCAAAATTCACACAGCAGAAAATCATTCTGAGGCTCGTTTCAATTTCTTGCATGAACAACTCAATGATATTCCTGCCCAGGCTGCTTGCGGTCCTGGGTATTTTTATCCACTTCAATTGATGAGCGCTTTGTTTACCTTGCTTTTAATCCTATTTTGGAAGGGGTAGTTAAATGCACGCCCTCTGCTAGAAATGGTATAAGCTACCTACGATTGACATCAAATTTATGTTGTTCCCAGAGTCAGATTAGTAATTGTTTGCTATCATGCCGCCAGTTTCCGTAATGATCGTTGATTGAAGATAAAGTTCCCAGCAAACGGAGGTTTATTTTGTACGATATAATAATAACGCTGCATGAATTCCAAGTGCGTGATGTTGAGCGATTTCCCAAAGCATGGACGCTTGTTTGTTTTCAGGAAAATTGAGCACGAAAACATAGACGAACATCCGCTGGTGGTTTTGCTGGTTTTGGAGTGGGAAACTCTTTGATCAAAAGTGGTGTATTTAGCGACTCGAGTGCTTTTGAGCTGCAATTTACAAGTGCACATAGAAACAGTTACGTATTTCACGCAGAGAAGCTCATCTTGTGAGTGGTATACTTGGTGTACCGAGGATGAAGTTAACACTTGTTTGTCTTAAACAAACGGCCATGACCAAAATAGAAGAGCCAATTTGTGATACGGTTAGGTAGGACGAAAAAGAAAACACCGCTTCGATATAACATATGTTTGCATTTTGGGGTGCTGCAAAATGATGGGATGTTCAATTTCCTCTATTGATGTTTAGCAGAGCAGCCACTACTAGAGAGTATACATAGCAGCTTGGAACATGAATGTAAATGGGTTTGGTTGTGAAGCTTTTGCCAAAATGCTCAAAAGACTTAAAAGATAAGTCGATAATTATTGCGACACTTTCAAATATGCGTAGCTTTATGCAAACATGACCGAAAGTAACAAAATTTTGCCAATTTTTTCTTGAGAGTGTATTGTTTACATCCACTCAGTTGTGCACTTGTCAGTGAGATTCCGGTTCAGCTAGAAGAAAAACAGGAGATCGTTCGCGAAAGGATTATGTTCACCCACATGCGAAATCCTGGGTTGTCGCCAGTCTTGATAAAAGTCGTGCTCGTTAGGCTCAAAAGCGTGGATTTTCAGGCACCATAATATTGACTAATATATTGATTTAATATATAATCTTTGCTATTCATTTATGTAAACAGGTTCATTTTCAATATGAACTTCGAAATGCCAGGAAGAAAATTCAATATACTATGATGAATATCAATTACCCGTCGGAATTGGCAAATATTCAATCAAATATCTTGTAGCGCCCACAGTTGGGACCACATTATAGGAATTGGCGTAAACGTATTCACGTTGCAGCTTAAGATTGAAGACTTCGTTATTATTTTTCGAAATCAATGATAGCATTGTCTTTGTATTGGTAAATTTATTTGAACAAATCTAGACAAAATAGTAAAAAGGTCGAAAGTTACATTTGTAAGCAATGACTTCTAGCGTATTTTTCTGGGATCTGCCTACTCCAACAAACAAAATAGCACCAGAAACAGACACAGGCAGTTATTACCTTCCCGTCGGTAGTGGATATAGATGTTAGCAACCTGGCATTTCCAGGAAATTTACGTTTTGAGTCATTGTTCATAATTGTTACTTTCGACCTTTTGACGATTTTGTCTAGAAATGTGTAAATGAATGTAGAAAATGAACATCAATCTCTAGTCTAAAGCTTACCACTACACGTGAATCCGTGTTTGAGACATGTGTTTTCGTGGAAAGTATCGAAATTTCGTGCAATGTATAATTTTTTTTTAATAACTCACGAGGTAAAATCAATCAATGGGTTTTCAAGTCACATGTGTGTCCATGGTACACTGAGGAAGCAACCCTGCTGGCAACGTTTTTTGACAAATTAAAATAAAATTCATCACAGACAACATTGAACAAGTGAAGGCATGAATACAGCGGGTTATTGTAGCAGTAGTTTGTTCTATGATATGGAACTGCAAATAACGGAGAATTCCGGAACCTGCGAGCACAAATGTTGAACGGAATCTGTGTGAGAAATTCAGAGCAGTCTATAAATCCCGCAATTACATCGAAAACGAATATCCGCTACATCGTAACTCGTCTATCTGATAGTGGTTCCAATCCTATGAGCCTGCAACGGTCTGAATAGGGAGGAAGGTTGGCGGAGTCGTTCCATGGCAGTTGTCTCAGCGCAAAACGTACAAACTTTTTCTGCACCCGTTCGATCGTCAGAACATGTACTACGTGGTATGGAGACCAAATCGGGGCAGCGTACTCAAGGATGCTATGAACCAACGCGCAATAGAGTATTATCAAGGCGTAGATATCGATGAAGTCGTACGCGTGACGACGAATGAATCCCAATACAGAAAAAGCCTTGGCAGTCATAGTGCTCAAAAGCTTCGAATCTATGGTAACTCCAAGGTCGCGAATGGATGACACACGTTCCAGTGTTGTCGTTTCCATTTTGAATTCATGAAGAATAGGGTTATGGCATCGCCCGAAGGAAATGATTTTGCATTTGTTGTTGTTTACTCGCATTCCGTTGTTGCCACACCATGTCAACATTAGATCAATATTTTCTTGTAGGGCTGCGCAATCACCAAGAGAAGCTATGACTCGATAAAATATCAGCTCGTCAGCGAACGACAACTTGAACGAGCAAAGCAGCGAACACATGTCATTGATCTATATGTTGAATAATAGTGACCCCAGAACGGTTCCTTGGGGTACACCAGAAGTGATGCTGAAGGTGTGGGATCTGGCCGAGTTGACCACGACGTATGCAGTACGATCACTTAAGTACGAAAAAATCCACTCCGTTATCGAATCTGGAAAACCTATGAACCTCAGTTTTTCGACGACTAGAATATGAGGAACAGTGTCGAAGGCTTTCGCGAAATCAACGTACACCGCGTCAACTTGTCGCTTCGCTTTGACTTCACGTGACAGTGAGGTGACGTAACACGTAAGACTCGTTGTTGTAGAACGACGTTTCATAAAACCATGCTGGCCATCAAAGATGATTGGAGATGCCATGTTGTATAAAACGTTGTGCACCAGTCTTTCAAACACTTTGCTGAGACAGCACAGTATAGATACGCCACGATAGTTCGATTCTTGATTACTGCTGCCAGACTTGTGAATAGGCACGATGAAAGCTGTTTTCCAAGCTGCCGGAAACGTCCTTTCGTAAAGCGATCGGTTGAACAAACTGGCAATCGGACTCGCTAGTTCTCTGGAACACTTTTTCAGCATTAGGGGTGGAATATCGTTCCACACCCTCTATTGATGTCAAAGTTGTCAATGGCTTCGTCAACTTCGTTTGGGGAAAACTGGATAACTGGTAGGTTGATATTGTGTGAAGGAATGTGAGCAAAACAGTCACGCCTTGGTACAAGTGCAACTTTTCAAAACACGCTCTCGAAGAACAAAGCAAAAAGATTCGCGGCATCCAAGTTTGTTTGAGCTTGAACATCCTTCTAACTAACATAGCGTGGGATGCGAGAAGATGCTTGCCATTTTTTCACGAAATGTGTGGAAAATAGAACTGTTTTATACTGCAGCTTTTCGAAGATTATCATAGTCATTCTCAGACTTCGAAAGGACAAAAACGGTGGCGTGCTTTTCTAAGGACGTTTCTAAGATGTCGTAACTCAGAGGTTCACCAAGGTTTATAAGAATGTGATTGTAACGTTCCTCTTTTCCGAGTTACGCAATTGTTAGGCGCCGCGTAAACCTTTTCGTGGAACATTGATATTGTTTCATCCAGTGGTCCAGTTAATAAACCGTCCCAGTCGATAGCATCCAACACCATTTTCAGTTGTTCAAAATCACACGAGTGGAAATCATAATAGAGATTGTCGTCTGAGATGATCGCAATTCAACAGTGGAATAACTTCACAGTTAAGGTGAGATTTAACAGCAATAAGCACTCCTCCACCACGAGAATGCCGACTAGTCAATGCACTACGATCGCAACGGTAAAACTTATAGTCGGGCGAAATTTTTGCACTATCGATATCTGCGCCAAGCCAAGTCTCGGTGAAGATTATTAAGTATATCGTAGTCACAGCTGGAAAGAAGCAATCGTAACTGAACAATTTCGGTACGAATGCCTCTAACATTTTGGTAGTACACAGAAATACAGTACACAGTGTTCAGAAGATTGACTTTGCATCCCGGCGGCAGCGGGCAGCAGCAACTGGGCTCGCTATGATGGTTGTTTCCATTGGTGAAAAATCAGCATGCAGTAGTTGACTGTAAACGGGGGACTTTTCAAGTACAATATTGTTCATACTGAGTGTGTACTTGCCTGCGACGACGGTTTGGAAGACCCCTTCACCACACTCAAACCCAGGTCCGAGACGACTGTTGAACGCTGGCAGGAATGGCACGACTGAGATGAGGGGATTAGGGGCTTCCGTGTGACTAGCAGGCGTGCATCCCGGGTGCTGAACGAAGGATTCCGATGACTACGAAGCTTGGTGTTGATGCTGAGTGGGTGATGTGATGCAATTGCCGATAAAATTCCTTGAGCTGTTGGATTGGACATCATCAGAGCGAATAAAGTTCTTAAATTGCGTGTACTTGCCTGAGAGCACAGCCTGGAAGCCCCTTTCACCAAGTGCTGGTCGAATGTTGTACATCTCAAGCGTCATAAACCAAGCTCAGACATATGGTAAACAAACCGCATTGCCAAATCAGTGATATTGGTTTAGTGTTATATATTTTGGTTGTTTGAAAATGTCTGACTTCGTGCCAAATAATCGTCATTTGCGGGAAGTGTTGATTTTCTTCTTTCATTCGAAGAAAACGGCGGCTGAAGCACATCGAGAGCTCCTAAAAATGTACGGTGATGCTGCTCTGAGTGAAACATCGTGTCGTGATTGGTTTCGTCGCTTCAAAAACGGTGATTTCAGTGTTGATGATCGTCCGCGTGAAGGAAGGCCAAAAAACTTCGAAAACTCTGAATTGGAGGCATTGCTCGATGAGGATCCGTGTCAAACGCAAGAAGAGCTTGGTTCAGGATTAGGAGTTTCCCGCCAAGCCGTTTCTAAGCGATTGCATGCGTTGGGAATGATTCAAAAGCAAGGAACTTGGGTTCCTTACGATTTGAAGCTAAGAGATGTTGAGCGTCGTTTTTTCGTCTGTGAACAACTGCTCCAGCGGCAAAAAAGGAAGAGTTTTCTACATCGCATTGTGACGGGTGACGAAAAATGGATTCATTACAGTAACCCAAAACGGAAACATTCATGGGGGCTACCCGGGCATGCTTCAACATCGTCGCCTAGGCCGAATACTCACGCTGCGAAGGTTATGCTGTGTATTTGTTAGGACCAAGTTGGTGTTATTTATTATGAACTGTTGAAACCAAACGAAACCATTACTGGGGAACGGTATCGAACTCAATTGATGCGATTGAGCCGAGCACTGCACGAAAAACGGCCACAATACGAGCACAGACACGAAAAAGTGATTCTTCAGCATGACAACGCTCGACCTCACGTTGCGAAACCCGTGAAAACCTACTTGGAAACGCTCAAATGGGAAGTCCTACCCCACCCGCCATATTCTCCTGATATTGCACCGTCCGATTATTACTTGTTCTGTCGGCACATGGTCTCACTGGTCAGCAATTCCACTCATATGATGACATCTCAAAATGGCTTGATTCTTGGATAGCATCAAAAGACGAACAGTTCTATCGAAATGGTATTCACGTTCTACCAAAAAGATGGGAAAAGTCGTAGCTAGTGATGGGCAATACTTTGGATAATTCTTTTGTAACCTTTGTTTTCAAAATAAAGTTCCTTTTTCACCAAAAAACAGCAAGAACTTAGTTGCGCACCTAATATATAATTGAAAAAATGGTTCTGCTGCGACGGGATGCGTGCAGGATAAACAAAGATTCGAATAGAGAGAAGGATAAATCTCAAAAACTGTATATTCATCAATGTCGTTTTTTATTATAGAAAGCTTGTGATAACCACACCATGAATCTATTCTTTAGTTGCCTATCTATAGAATAACACTTTCCTGAAGGTAACAGGGGAATATTTGTGTGGTGATCTGAAATCCACTGATCTTAAAGATCACTTTATCGTTTCATCAGTGGAGTCCATCACCGGTAGTCGATAATCGTATGCCGGTTCACCGGAAAGGGCTGGCAAGATACAATTCGTACTCCAATCACAATTCATATTTTTTCCACTCATCAGAAACAGTGGTAGAGGAAAAACATTTCAACGTAGAGTTCTTCAACGGCTACCTAAACTCAAACTTCCACGGTTGCTACTTTCCGAATTATAACCCCAAATGACTTCAGTGTCTACAGCTCCACAGTTTCGTAGACGCAAGCGAAGCGGCTTACACCTGCGTGGCTTATTTTCAGATTGAGGACCTTTGCCAGGTCCGATGCGTATTAGTTTCGTCCAAGACCAGGGTAGCCCCATTAAAACCGTAATCCATACCACGGTTGGAGCTCTAGGCAGCGGTCATCGGTACGAGACTGAAGAAGTCTATTCAGCAGAGCCACACGTTACCAGTCTACCGGCGAATTATCTGGAGTGACTCAAGGACCGTCCTTTCATGGATTCAGTCTGATCAACGAAACTACCGACCATTTGTCGCCTTTCGAGTAGGTGAGATTCTGCACGAGACCAAATTGGAAGAATGAAGATGGGTTCCATCTCGTCTCAGCGTCGCGGACAAAGCGACCAAATGGGGTAACTGGCCAAACTTTAATGAGAACAGTAGATGGTTTTGTGGTCCAGAATTTCTTTACAAGGAAGAATTGGAATGGCCGTCACAGGAGCTTCCAGCACCGACTACAGCAGAAGGACAGCGCTCAGTGCAGGCGCATCATCGAGCAGCGGTGAAACTCATAGTAGATTTCAAGTTCTCTAGTCTTCAACGCTTGATTAGAACCATCGGCTACGTGCATCGTTTTGTCTCTGTGACCAGGAGGCGATACGTTGCTGAAGTTGCTGCTTCCCAAAATGTGTCACGAAAGGAGATCCAAGATGTACAGTTCACTTTATGGCATTGTGTTCAAGCAGAAGCCTACCCTGACGAAATAAGAACACTTCAAAAAAAATCAGCACCTCAAGCCGCATCAACATAAGAAAATAGGTAAAGACAGTTCACTGCGGAAACTTTCTCCTTTCATCGACGACAATGGTATAATCCGATTAGACGATCGACTGAGGAACGCTTCACAGGCTTCATACTCGACCAAATTTCCAATGATTCTACCGAAAACCCACTACTTACCGGAATTGCTTATTTTGTGGTATCATCAACGGTATGCACACGGCAATGGTCAAACTGTGATCAATGAAATACGCCAAAAGTTTCATATCTCCAGTCTACGAATCACTGTTCGCAAAATGGCAAAAAAGTGTTCTTGGTGTTCCGTCTATAAGGCTAGTCCGAGATATCCAAAGATGGTCGCATTGCCAGAAGCTCGTGTAACTCCCTTTGTTCGTGCCTTCACCTTCATTGGTATAGACAACTGTAGCCCATTCTCGTTACGAGTTCGAAGGTACGAGGTTAAAAAGTGGGTAATACTGGTTACGTGTCTTACCGAACGAGCTGTGCACCTCGAATCAGTGGGAAGCTAATCCACTGAAGCGTGAAAGATGGCTATTCGAAGGTTTATAGCAAGAAAAGGCGCACCGCAGGAAATATATTGTGACATTTCATAGGTGCAAGCAGAGAGCTGAGAGAGGAAATAGCGAGTATCAATACGAGCTTAGCCGGAACGTTTACTAGCCCCGCCACACAATGGCGCTTTAATCCACCTGCTACTCCTCATATGGGAGGGGCCTGCGAGCGCCTTGTAAGGACAGTGAAAACTGCACTGAGAACTAGTTCAACGGAAAAGAAACCGGATGAAGAAACTTTCTACACTTATTTAACGGAAGTGGAGTCCATCAGATGTCCAGACAGCTAACGGAATTCTGTACAGGGCAGTAACTGGATTAGTCGTGATCGATGTGATGGAGCACGGTATAGCTGCACAGGGTGGCCAGCAATACGGATCGGGAAATGTTGAGAAAATCGATCACCATGGCAGCACTAGGCGTTAATTGGGCACAACTACTCGAATGGGTTTCAGGCCGGCAAAATGACAGGTGACAGAGTTAAAAAATAGGAGTAGAAGAAAAATAGAGGTAGAAGAAACACAAATAATTGTTATACGAAAAACATTGAATTAGTACCACGCGTAACCTATAGAAGTTAATTGTCAATTAGTTTTTTGATTAATAACACTTAAAAATAATGCATTGCAAGTACACTACATTGAACTACATGCAGATTAAATAAATAATATGAAGCTTACGTTTGCTTAGCATAACAAACAAAAGGTAGATGCAGCATCAGTTCAACACGGACAAACAAAATATTAAAAGGACTTATAATTGTAAGTGGTCATAAACACACATCATAACCGTTAATAACACACTCATGCAATAAAAGTTTAAAGCATACTCCAACCAATTCTGAAGTGCTAAATGAAGCGTTAAAAAATCTGTGCTTAGAGCTGTCCAATCATCATCATTGCCCAAATTTATTTGGACTTCTTCAACCTTCAACCAAACCTTGGGCTAATAGAGACGAAAGTATTACTGGAAGATACAGAATATTGGTGTATTAAGGATTGCATGTAGGAATTTTTTTAATTAGATAGATGGCCAGAATCTACCAGAATATCATTCAGATCAGGATTCAAAATCACTTGATAGTAATAGATATCAGAAAAATCGTCATAAGAAAAGATATTTAGACTTTATCTTATGATATTTATTTTAACCGATTGATAATAAAATTGACACCTGATTTAGGATCCTCACTTAGAGCAAACTTCTTTCATTGCAGAAAACAAAATTCATTTGTCAGAAAAGTAACAGAGGTATACTCATCATCATTATACTGGGTTAAAATCTTGTTCACTTATCATGGATTTTTTATGACAATCCAAGATATATGCACTTGGATTGTCATAAAATATTCAGGTTGTCACAACCCGGCTTGGGAAAACGGATGAATAAACATAATTTAACAGTCTCAGGGGTCTTCTAAAAATTCCAGGAACGGATAAAAGTGGATCACAAGCCAGGTGCGGGACAAAAACCGGGAACAAGGCGCAAAAAAAACCAAAGAGCGCTGATTGTTCGTTTCAAGCGGAATCCGGAAACATTTCGACGCAGGACTTGGCCAAAAACTTGATGTTTCGCAAAGTTTCGGCCAGAATGCCAAGAAATCGTACAAGGTGTAGAATTTTCCAAATTGGGACCAATTTATTCATAGCGCATAGTGTTGCCAAAACGCGTGTTCGGAAACCCTACACGAAACTACACAAACAAAATACCGGTGCTGGGTGATTGATGTGGAGACCTACATCAAAGTGGATTTTAAGCTGTTGCCGGGACAAGAATGTTTCACGGGTACGGACAAGTTCACTGTAAATGACCGTTTCAAAGGGAAACGCTGTCGAGGTTCGTTTCGAAGTGCCTAATTTGGCAAGGCATATGCAATTGTGTCAAACGTAGTGAGCCATGCGTGACCAAACGCACCATAAAAGATGACATTTACAAAACTAAGTGCCTCCAAAAACAATTTTTGCCGCACTTGAAACAGCACCTCCAAATATTGTTATTTTGGCCAGTTTTGGCTCCATGGCAAAGTGTAAGTATAAGTGTCAGTAGTGGTATGCGGTTAATTCTGCGGAGTTTGTACTGAAAGACATGAACCCACCAAACGGTCTTGAAATCCGTCCGATCGAAACCTATTCGGCCATGATGAACGCGAACTTCGGAGGACCAAATGATGAATAAAGGGACGTAAAAAATTGAGAAAAACGTGTGCAAAGGATTGTGTAGGCTTTGATGGACAGCGTCAATCACAAATGGTGAGCATCTTACTCAAACTCATTCTAAAATTAAACCGACGTATGTAAGCTGAAAAAAAATACATATATTGAACTACTCTAAAAAAAATGTTTCATTTCGATAACTATACCCGATTTACCTATCAATCTAAAGCATCCCAATAATTATCGGCTCACACTTTGCAGCAGCAGCTTTGTTCATGTGTTTGGGAGACAAACGGCCCAAACACAATGTGGACGGAATACGGAACGGCAACGGCAAGTTTGACAGTTGTTGCAAATGACTTCAATATTTTCAACTAGAATCGGCTTGGATCTAGCCTATTTTCTTCCCAACACGCAGACTTACTCAGATCGGGCTTCTTCGCTGACGTTGCCGTTCCGCTTCCGTTGTTTGGGCGGGAAGGTGGTTCCAAGTATCGAATTTCTTTCACACCCCGCAATCGATTCCACATTATTCTACCAAAGTTTGATCTCTTTTGGTTGCACGCCCCTACAGCTGGGGCCTTCTGAAGTGTATATGGCAATTACGGTGAGAAACTTTTTGTTACTATTCTTCTTACACTTTGCCATAAGGAAAACGAAACTTCTCGTGTAAAATTTGAAAACGACCTTTCTAGGTTTTTTTTTTTTTCATTAGGGCGAATCAACAATTGAGAGACTCTCTCTGTTGACTTTCTCTTTCACCAATAGCTAAATCATTTTCACATTTTTCGTTTGGCTGTTTGGCCAATATGCTAGCCAGCATTCTTATCTTGCGGTCTGTGTAAAAAAATCAATCCATAGTTTTATAATGGGGCTGTAATTAATGAAAGAGAAAGAGGCACGAGAGAGTATCTCAATTGTAGATTCGCCCTAATGAATAAAACCCCTACACGGCCAGCCATTTCAACTCAGTTTTGAGTCGTTTTTGACTCACTTTCATCAAAAGTGGAGACACTCAAATTTGAGTAAATGTATCTGTGATTGACAAGTCGACAAATCAAAAACATCCATCTTTTTGGAGTCGATGTTTTTAATTTGTCGACTTGTCAATACCAGTAACATTTACTCAAATTTGAGTGCCTCCACTAATGACGAAAGTGAGTCGAAAACGACTCAAAATTGAGTTTGAATGGCTGACCGTGTAGCTTTGTTCGTTTATCGGTTCTCTTTACCGACTGTCTCTTTGGTTTATCACGGCTAAACACAAGCTAACGGAGAGAATCGATACGGGCATGAAGCTTGGACGTTAAAAGAAACAGACCGGAAAGCCTTCGTGCGGAAACGTGCTGCGGACAATACTCAGCGGGAAATAAGACAATGTTGTGTAAACGACGCATGGTGTGTGAACAGACGCATAAATCACGAGTTAAATCAAGTATATAAAGAATCGAATATTATTAATCAGGCAGACTGCAGTGGGCTGGTCACTTAGTGCGAATGTCGGAAGAAAGAATTTCAAAAATAATATACACCAGGGAACCAGGTAGAGGTCGATGACTTCGTGGAAGGTTTCGAATACGCTGGCTATATGCTACATTTGGCATAAAATTTCAACAATTTGGCACTCTTAAATTTGTATAGGATACTAAATTTTAATGTGAACTGTAGCAGAAGCATAACGTTTTGTTTTGAAACCCGTTCAAGAAACAGAAGCAACATGTGAGTTGTATTGAATTGGCCAAAAGCCGTCTTGGAAACAATAAGTAACCGAGAAAAAAATTAATAAAATTCTGCAAATCTCCAAAATATGAAAAACCGCACACAGTGTGAAAGAAACGTGTTAAACGTGTTTCTGGGTTATGTAATGCACATATATGAAATGCTGGATTTGGCGTAAATTCATAGAGTTTTTCATGCAAGTTTAAATCAGATGTACCTTGTGATCAAAAAGTTCCGGTAATTTGAAAAAAAAACGCATTTATTTCAATTTTTAATTGATATCTTTATTATCGCCTTCAAAGTACTCGCCATTAGAGGCAACACACATATGCCAGCGCTTTATCCAATCATCCATACATTTTTTATAGGCCGATGAATGTATGGCTTTCAGTTCTTCCAGCGAATTCTTTTTTATCGCATCAATCGATTCAAAACGCCTACCTCTGAGCGGAATTTTCAGTTTTGGGAAGAGAAAGAAGTCGCACGGGGCAAGGTCTGGTGAATATGGTGCTTGTTTGATGGTATTGGTGGAGTTCTTGGCCAAAAATTCACAAATAGTGAGCGCGGTGTGTGATGGAGCGTTATCGTGGTGTAAAATCCACGAATTATTGCGCCACAACTAGTGTTGCCATCTTACACCAAAAAGATTTTACCGAAAAAATAAAGGCGGCCTTTTTAAATTGAAAATTACCGGAACTTTTTGATCACAAGGTATGAATGATTGCAAATAATTTCGTTGTTTTTGCTTACTCCGGCTAGAAAAAAAGCGAGGGAGAATTTTATACGTGTGTTAAAATTCATATTTTTCTGTACCCTTACTATCCGCGAACAATGTAAAAAGTGTCCCCTTTCATCAAGCACTCAGAGCCAAAGTTGATTAAAGCCAACCCAGTTTAGTGACAGAGAATCCGTTTTCCTTTAGTTTCGTTTTCGTTTTCACTTCAACTTTAAGAATAAATGGAAAATTCATGAAATATTCACGCATAATTGTGCTTCCCGGACTCGTGCGCTCACTTTACATCACACATCAAGTGGAAGTGAGTGAAAAGGGAGCAAAAATTCAAAGTGCACTTCCAACGATGAAACGACTTTTTCCCGCACAGAAGTACCGGAAGAAAGTCACGGAATTTCTTTTAACTTCCTTCTTGGCGTCAATTTGCCACGGTGGCGGGCGCTGGGGGCGGGAGATGATGCGAAGCGATTGGTTGATATGTACATAAGTATGGGTAAGATAGGGCTGGCTGGTACACAATCCAGCATCCCTCCACGGTTAAGTAGGTTAAAGTTTGCGATTGGGGTTAGGTTTTCCTCATGACTGAACGCCACATTGGGGCATTATGGTCGTAATTTTCCAGTATTTTTTTTTCTCATGTGAGCGAAGGCGGAAATAGTTATTGGCGATGCTTTCTCCCTTTTTGTGTATTACCACGCATGGGTGTTTAAATTGTGTTCCTTATTGGAGGATGGGTGCTTTGCTGAATTTCTTCCGAAGAACCGTTGATCCGTGAATGTAAACAGGAGGGAAAACTTGGTCGAGAAGTCACACTGTTTGGATAGATGTTTGGTTTGGCAACAAAGAAGGATAAAACTTTGAGTGACTTTCAGGTAGGGATCAAATGAAATGACGCGAACACGAACCCGAACAATTCGAAACATTTTAATCCTACTTCTGAATTGAATAAACTGGGAATTAATGTGATGTTTTGACAGCTCTTTTTCAACTCGTAGGTACTAATTATAAATGACCTGATTCTTCCTCAAACGAAAAATTATTTTTTACATCAACACCAGCAGCATTCCGGAGTTACCACACCAAACGAGATCATAGTAATAAATTTCCACTCCAGGAAATGCAGTCGATTACAAAACCCAACTATAAATCTACCGTTTCAAGAAAAAGAAACACATATATCTTTCTTATTTTCCTGCTCGCAAGTGGATTCTAGCGCCACTGATGATATCGCTGTGTGGCATCGGTAATTCGGCATGGCCACCATATCTATGCATCAAATGCAGAAAAAAATAAAATATAACAGTTATTCTTGCATGAGCATATGAAAATGAGCTTGCGGTCGAGGATCGAAAGAAGCGTGAAGAACAGCATCCCCATCCGAGCGCCATAATGCTCAGCGTCAAGAAAATATGCCAACGATTATGCGACTCCGAGCAAAGGCTGCATCAGTGGCAACCAGTAGTAGGACAGCAAAAATCACACACAGCGTCGAAAGATTTATTGACATGGTTCTTTGGCGGTAAGGGCCATCCAAGGGGCCATCATTCATTGCAAGCATCAGTTGAAAGAGTAGCATGACGGTGAGAAAAAGCTGATTTTTTCCTCATGCTCGTGCTTATCATCACCTCCAATGGTTTGTGGTGCGGCAGCAAGAGCAATAAAGTTTCGGTTCAGGAAATTTGGTTTTGCGATGTTTTAACATACCCGATGTCGGTATCCGTTGCGAAAGGATGCCAAATAGTGGAACCGATGCCACTGGATGCTGAGAGCAATAGTTTATATGAGATAAAAGATGCATACTGGGTGCGATATGCCTATGCATTTTTAAATCTATTGATGTGTATAATTTAGCATACTCATCCGTAATGAGCCCAATATTGTTGGATAAAATCATTTTCAAGTGTTCATTTTTTCATCAAATGATGTCTTACTCTTCTCCAACCAACTTTTATTCGATACCACATATCCACAAATACACAGGATCCATCCTGAGGGATGGCAATATGTGCAAGAGAATAACAATCATTTTAAGCACTCCGGTTCAAAGCATAACATAAGCCATCAACTAGATTGTGCAATATTGCTGAGTAAGATAGAACGTAACATGAAAATTACTCACCCCTTGGCTAGAAGCCATGAAGCAATGGATGATGTACAAAATTATTCTGGAAATAGATATGTAGTTACGATATCATATAGGGTGCCGAATGGTTTTAGCTTCTTTGTTATCGTGTAACGAACAAAAAAATCCCAACATAATTTATCAGTTATCTATCTTAAACATTCCCTGTGACGTTATGCATCGTGTTACTGAAAACTTAACGTTAACAGATAGTTTTAATCTTATGTTATCTACCCTAGTTGAAACTCATAAATGGTTACGATTATTTTCAAATTTGTCCGGATTTTATTTCGATTAAGAAAAATTTATGATGTGTAGATAATGTTTGGAGGCAGTTCTTTAGTGTATCAATTACAACCCTAAAGGGGTTGTACCCAAAGTTGACGTAGGAATACGTAGCAATATGTAATGAAATTTATTGTCATTATTATTTTTAATTGCCTGTATTAGAAACGAGGCTTCATTGATCGATTGGATCAAGAAGCCTTGCCAAAAATCAGTGTATAACACACGACCGGTTGATGTAGACAAAGTTAAACCGTGATGCATTGTCTGGTTCAACATGTTAGATTAGCTTCGTTTGTTTCGTAGATCAACATTAGACTGGCAACACTGTTGTTTTTTCGGTTGGCACAAAACAAATTATTGTCCGCGCTCTAATTTTAATTTTATTGTGTATTATTCGAGTTGAATTCATAATAAGTGTTACTTTTGTTAAAGATAGCGTTGCTCTTTTGAGCTAAGTGGTGTTTTTGGTGATATGCTATTAGAATATACTTCAAAATAATTTTTTGTATTCGCTAGTACAATCATATCTAAAACGAGTCCATTGTTTGTGCTACCATAAAGCAGAGGCTCAACCTGTTTTCGCTGCTGTTACTGTGTGCTGTTGTTGCTGTTTTGGTTATGAAGGAACCCTCTTGGTGAAATTATTTCGAATTGAGAGGAAGTAAACTGTGAGTACACCTATAGATACAATTTGTGTTATCACAGATTCTGCCGAGAGCTTTTCGTGCTATCCTTTGCCGCCCAAACGTTTACCTGACAATTTTAAGCAATTGTTAGAATTGTGCTTGATAGGCATTTCTGGTCTCGCTCCTACGATAAAGGCATTATATTCGCGATACCCTTTGCCGCCCAAACGGTCACTTGACGAGCAAATTGCTTTGGTTGTGGTTGAGCGGTTTAGTCTGGTAGGCTGGAAAGCAAACTTCAACGTTCGATCTTTTGAGTAGCCGTGGGAGCTGAATTACATTTACAGTATACCCAACCAGCACTGTTATAAGTTATTTACGAACGCAAACTAATATGCACTGCAATTTTGGATGCGACTCATTCAGAAATTCTTCCCTTTTTTTTTTTTTTTTTGTTGTTGTTTGTTTTTTTTTTTTTTTGTTTTTTTTTTTTTTTTTTTTTTGTGGTGTGGATGTTTTTGTTTGTGGTGGTTGTTGCTCATTTATTTGTTTTTTTATAACTTTTTATCGGGGGGTTTTTTCTTCTTTTTTTCCCTTTTTTGTGGAAAATTATATAAAAAAATTTTTGGTGGATGTTGTATCCAAACTAGCAAACAATTCGGATATTTACGCTTACTTTTGCATAAAATTGGACGTGGGCTAGTTTACACGCTAAGTTGGATGCAAATGTTTTTCTGAACATACAATATGTAGTACGAGTTCGCTAGCAATAGAGCGTAATTTTTGAAAGCATGGTCAGGACGCGATTCAGAACTGATTGAACGGGGTTTTAGCTGAATCGAACCACTCTAATTACAAGCAAGTTCAAGCAACCTACCGACTGAAAAGAAGCGTCATGTAACGCAACGTGAGGATTTGAGCACACATCATCAGTCTGTGCGAGGCCTCGTGTCAAATTCAAAACATCCAGCCAAACATGCGAGCAGATTGCGAACATGAAACAAACTGCTAAGTCACGATGTCCTTTCACCCGGCTTTGTGAGTGGCTGCAGCTGATGTGGGTGTTTATCATGTTGGTAATATCTTACCAGAAGCCCAAAAAAATGTGTAGTCACCAATGAACGCTTTCACAAGCAAAACTGACACCAGTTGTGATCAAACCGTTCAACCTCACCTCTATTCCCTTCTCAGTCTAGGGAAATTGGAAATTAAAGACGCCCTTGAAGTAACAGAACCAAGAGCCAATTTTCTTACCCAAATAATACCCCCGAGCACATATGACAATTTCATATGATACACTTTTAATTCGGTTTTGTCGAAAAATGGTCAAGTACAAAACAAACCCGTGCTAAATATCCTGCCCTGTCTAGTGTTTTATTTTTTATTTTCTCTAGACATAAAGTATGATTGAAATTGTCAATATTTTTACTGCTATTCTTTTCATTAATCAACCGAAGCTAGAGTAGAGTTTCTTGTCATCTACTGGAAATTATGAAAATCATTCAGAACTTCATGTCAGGTGCTTTTATACTTGCGCGTACAAGGCAATCAACCGATTTGTAAATTATAAATGAAATTCAACTAGAAGCATCGTCCTGAAGTTTGTGAGTGACAGCATCAAAATCATCAAAGCAAAGTTAGAAATACGGCAACTGTTCGCAAACTGGGTGCTGTTTAACTGGGCTGCTTTAGATAGACTTCAAACATCAGCATTTGACATTTTGTTGTCAAAATCAGCAAGGGGCATGTAAAAGGCATACAAGGATCGTGGAGGAGTGAAAATTTGTTAAATTGCATGAAATTGAGTCGTAATGCCATACAAACTGAGTCAAATATTTGGGGTGAATTGAAAACGTCATCAAGATAGCTTTGTATTATGTTTTAATTCTATTTGCTTTGCTTTGAAAATGAATGTGCTTTTTGGGATGGGATAATTTGCTCATTTTGACACTTTTTAGGAGCATTTCAGCCTTGTCTGATGCCAATAAATGTTATCAATTGCACCATAACATCATCGTTCATACGCCTGAAAGCAAATGAGTAATTCCTACCAGTCATGTCTGTTGTTCATGTTGTGCATCATTCCAAAGCACGTGTCGCGAAACATTCGGCGTTCCTTGGAAATATTTGTCAGCGACAAATCGAATTGCTTTGAATACATTACCAATAAAGAGCAGTTCCATGTGCGAAACCGACCATAGAATGTGTCAATTTGACACGAACCGCTTGGATTTGGACGAAATTTCCCAAACGTATTCAGTATAACAGAATACGTATTTTGACAAAAGTATATATTGTTTGGATTCAAGAGTAACTTTTGAGAAGGGTGTATGTGTTTTTGGTACAACAGTTTTAGGAAAACAGTAATTCGGAAATCGTTCGTTTTAGAGAAAAAAATTGTCCATGTAAAAAACTTAAAATTCAAATTCCAACAATAAAATATTTTTAATTCTTTTCAAATTTCGATGATAAATTTTGACACAAAGGCCGAAGTTTGATGGACTGAAAATTGTTAGAAAGTTTTCCAAATGGCAACTTTTGGAAGATTTTCATGAAATCAATTTTATTTTTTAAATACTTTTCAATGCCTGAATATGATTAAACATCTAATTTCTAATCGAAATTCCCATATTAATGATCTACCTAGAAGTAATCGTTTTCGAGATATTTTGAATTTAATTTCATGAGTGCCTAAAAACGCAAGAACCACGCCCTTTTCATACGTTATTCGAAAAGTTCAATCAACAAAACAAACACAAATGAATATTCCAACAACTTTTCTTTGACACTCACACGATTGGACTAATAGTTATAGGAGATTACTTCAACATTATTGCTATTATTGGCAGATTCCACGTCAATTTCATAAAAGAAATTGTAATTCTTCGCGTTTTAATCAACAGGAGATGAACATGATTGCACTTCGACTACTTATAAATAGATAAGGGGTGTGGCGGAAGAGGATGGGGGGGCGGGGCCTTCTCGGTGGGTAGTCGCGGTCGGGGGGGGGTGGGGCCCCCGAGTCATGGCCATAGAGAATTACCGGTCTAATTAATGTCTTGTAGATGGTCAACTTTGTGGTTCGGCGAACTTTGTTCGATCTTAGCGTCCTTCGGAGTCCAAAGTAGGCACGATTTCCAGCCATAATGTGCCTTTGTATTTCTCTGCTGGTGTCGTTATCGGCGGTCATCAATGAGTCCAGATACATGAATTCATCTACTACCTCGATTTCATCACCGTCGATCTGAACTCGTGTTAACATTGTCTTCTCGTGAGCCTCTTCCCTTCATGTATTTTGATTTCAACGCATTAATCACAAGCCCAATCCTACCAGCTTCAACCTTAAGTCTGATGTACGTTTCCGCCATCGTCTCAAAGTTACGTGCTACGATATCAACGTCGTCGGCGAAGCTAAATAGTTGGACAGACTTCCTGAATATCGTGCCACTCGTGTCTATCCCAGCTCTTCGAATCACACCCTCCAATGCAATGTTAAACAACAAACACGACAATCCATCACCTTGCCGTAACCCTCTCCAAGATTCGAAGGGACTCGAGAGCGTCCCTGATACTCGGACGACACACATCACTCGATCCATCGTTGCTTTGATCAATTGCACTTCGACTACTAATACTTAATTTCCTCTATTGGGTACTTTTACTGGTCATTTCGTAATTTTTCCCAAGTGTTTTTACCTATAACAGCTACCCGCGATGACGTGAATCTCAATGTTCATGGTATAGAACATTGTGGTAGTTTTTTTTCGTCACTCGTCTACCCAGGAATTTTTATAATATATTTGCTACTGACAAAAGCAAGCAACATATTCATAGCAGGAAAATAACTGCTAAACAAAATCTGTAGGTATACACGGTGTTCAATAAGTTCGGATACACTTTCAAAATTTGTTAAAAAAATGAAAACATGTTTTTTTATTTTTTGGATTTATGTTATTGAAAGCTATGTTTACAAGGAACGTTTACAACATTTCTCTTGGAATGACCCCCCCTTTGTACTCCTTAACGAGCTTCAAACGTTTCTCGAACGCGTCGCAGGCGGCACGCACGGACTGCATGGGCATTTCGTCCCAGATTTTGAGAATTACCGTCTTGAAATGATCCAAAGTGCTGACCTTGTATTCGTTCAGCTTCGCCATCATATAGGACCAAACAAAAAAGTCGAGAGGATTCAAGTCCGGGGAGCTGGGAGGCCACAAAGTTTTGTCCAGAAAGTCGGTTAAATTGTCCCGACACCAGGCTTGAACCACATTTGCCGTATGGGCTGGTGCACCGTCCTGCTGGAACACGTAGTGCTCATCGCCGTAGAGGCTTCGGAGACTGGGGGCAACAACCTTTTCCAAAACCTCAGTTTTGTAGTACGCCGCGTTGATTTTGACGTTTTTTTCAATAAACACCAAGGGTAGCTTACCACGTTTGCATACTGCCCCCCAAACCATCACCGACGCGGCACTTTGGAACCGAGGGATGTTTATATTGGATTCAGGAATGCTGTCCCTCGATGGCGCCCACACCCGGTCATTTTGCACATTGTGCGGCTGCTGCAGCACGAACAGTTTCTCGTCCGAAAAAACAAACTCCTGACCAGCGTGCCGAGAGAGGATCCTCTTAGCTCGATCCAACCGCTTTTTGCTGGTAGCCTCCGAAACGCCATGGACCTTACGTTTTTTGTAAGGCCTGAAACCAAGGTCCTTGGTGAGTATGGTGTGAGCGGTTCCAATGGAAACGTTGAGATCTGCAGCCGTTTTCCGGATTGAGCGGTTCTTTTTGCGCCGAATTCGCTCCCTCACGATCTTGATGACCCGTGGCGTCCTCGCTGAACGCGGCCGACCGGATCTCGCACGGTCATTGGTCGAGGACGTCTCCCGGTATCGCCTGATGGTCGTGTAGACAAAGTTCCGCTTGACCCCATGCGATTTCAGCAGCCGGAATATATCGCCGGGTCGCTCACCGTTCAAAAAACGCTTAATTACGAAGTCCCGATACTCTTTCATCGCGCGTAACAAACAAACAACAACTAACAGAATGTCAACACCGCGCACATTCGGTAGCGTATGAATGAAGCTAAAGCTGACACCAATACCAATGCAGAAAATGTACATGGCGCATACCACACCAAAAAAGAAAACTTGTATACGAACTCATTTAAAACCCGGTATACATTTATGTCATTGTAACTAATGTATGGTTCTATTTAAACTGCTTCACTTAGACAATCAATCATCAGTTTGTGAACCTCAGTTTGTGAAACAGGAAATGAAACCGACAATGAAATTTGAAAGATTGTAGACCGTTTCCCAATAACAACAGAAAATGTTCATCCAGAAAACGTTTTTTTAACCGTAGCATTGATTCAAACATTTGATTTCAAAATTTGTTGACATGCAGTGTAAAGTACCTCTAAATACTTCGTTAAAGCTTTGCGACTCATGTCGTATACATTACTGAGAGTTTCCAGCCGAAGTGACCTGGAAACGGGAATATTACCCGCATTGTGGTAAACTTTTGCTTGTCAACTTTTTTTGGTTGGGAGGGGGGCCTTCCCTCTGGGCTACCTTGCGTTGTGTGTGGTAGGTAAGTATTTTTTTTTCTGGTCGGACGACCCTTTTTATCAAACCTTCTCTTTACTTTTATTTCTTTTTTTTCTTTTTATAACGTGCCGTGCGTGCTAACGTATCTATTTTTTTTTTTTTTTTTTGTTTTTGGAAAAAATGATTTGTTGTTATTTATGTTAAAAGATTTATTTTTTTATTTTTATATTTTTTATTTGCGTGAAAAAAAACAAGTTTATTATACGTTAGATGGTTTGTAATTACCACCGAAACCACCACCACCGGCACTTTGCGTCGGCCGGATACAGTCAAGCGGCCATATACAAAATTCTGGCGCTCCTGGAGAAAGGTGAGAGCACCGAGTGCAAGCAGGGTTCAAACCATCCGATGGTTTTGCGTCACCAGAAGGTGCAGCAAGCGCTGAAGCGAAAGACGGTCAAAAAGTATTTGGCCAACATGGACATCGTCATGAGGAAGCGGAAGTCGAGGCCGTCCGTATCGGAAGCGCAAGCGACCAGCCAAAAACAGCAACTGAAGGTGCTCGTTGAGGATGTCTTCCCTGCGAAGCACAACGTGATTGTGGTCAAGGACGCCGAGACGTAACTGAAGTTCGACGACAATGACTGGAAGGGGATTTCACTATTTCACGCCCCCAGTATAGCGGTGAGCAGCGACGTGAAGTACATCATCCACACGACAGTGGCTGACAATCAGTGAGAAGGGGATGTCAAAGCCGCTCTTCTTCTCTTCGGGAACAGCATTCAACGGGTAGGTGTACAACATGAAGTGCTTACCGGAAGTTGCAGCCTTCATGATAAAATACCACCGAAAGAACAATGTCGTGTTCTGGCCGGATCTAGCTTCGACACATTACGCTAGAGAAGATGGAGCGTTTGAAGATCTCATTCGTCGCCAAGAAAGTCTAAATTCGTCCCCAAGAATGTCTCTTTTTTTCGATGCAAGCGTTATGCCACTTCTTTGAAATTCAACTTCTGCTGACTAAGACTAAGTCCTCAAAGGAATAAAGATTTATTGTAAAACATGTCGGTGGCTTTTCCCACGATTTTATGATGCTTTTGATTGTAGACATAGCGCAACTAAACAACTCAAATTCACACATTGTTGAGTATACTTTGTTTAAGCACACTATTGGCAGAATGAAACATATATGTAACGTTTCGTTTTATATGTGCTCTGTATAGTATTTAAATTTTAACTTTTAATGTTTGCTAAGAGATAAAGTTATTGAAATATCAATTAGCTATTGAACATGAACAGCTAGAAAATGTTGACAGTCGCTGGCCTTATCACGGAAGGTTCCGATAGTTTGTCCAAATATCAACAATGTGGTCCTAGGCACTTGATTTGTTCACCAATTTAAGGTGTCGATTTATAGGTTTTGGCCAACTGGCCACTTTCCCTGAGCTACCCAGAATATGTTCGGATGTGCCTATCTGTGTTTGGGTACTTAATGCAACTCATACAGTTCGGACGTGTTTTTAATCGTTCCTGACCGCGTGCTTTATTTTAATTTTTTTTTGCGGGCGTTTTATTTTCGTTGTTTGTTTTACTCGGGACATAAGCTGTTGTTAGTTTATTCGATATGGATAAGAAGTGTGAAATTTGCTCATTGGACTCTGCCACGGATTCGCTTATGTGGAAGTGTACTGGTTGCCCACGAGTTTTTCATGCAGCCTGCGTGGGAGTATCAGTGCAACGGAATTCGCTACGAAACACAGTGAAGAACAGAAAAGTAGATTTTAGCGCGTACCTTATGCCATGCTGTGAATCTTGCCAAGAGCTCGTACAAGCTAAGCTAGACTATAATCGTATCGTGGAACAGCAAAAACAGCTTACAGAGCAAATACATTCCAATACCGAGGTGACGCATCGTTTCGCGCTACTACACGATAAACCAAACATTATTCACGAGGCGGTTGAAGGCTTGGAAGTCTTACTGCAAGGAATAAAAATTGAGCTTTCTGCAATAAACAAAAATAGTAGCTTAGCTGGCAGTGTTTCTTCTATAAAAAATCATGTAACATCGCTTTTTGATACGGCTATGCTGGCATGGAAAGAATGCACGTCTGCATCATTGAATTCCGTAACGTCAAATGTATCCAACGACCTGCGCAACATAACCGAGGAATTGAATCATCTACAGCAGCTGTCCATGGAAATCGCTTCAAACTGCACGATGACATCGAATCCAGTATTGGAACTGGAAATACTTGACGAGCTGAAATCATTATCAGCGAACATAGCCTCGGTTTGATGCACTGCTCCCGTCCCTCCCACACCTGATTACCCCAGTCTTGAAGTTGAGTTGACCCGAAAAAATGACTCTGGTTGGCGACTTCTGGGTACAAGGAAGGTGTGGAGAGCTGACTGGACAGAGTATGATGACCGACAGTTGCGCCGCAATAAACAAAACAAAATTGCTGAGAAGGCTAGAAAACGTAGGAAGCAACAACGAAGGGCGCATATTAATCTTGAACGTAGCAGCAACAGTAACTTTAACCACATCAACTATAGAAGCACCAGCCATACCAACCCCTTTAACAACAATCGCAGCAACAATCATAATCACAATATCAACGAACTTCTTCCTGATAGAGAGCTTCTTGCAGCAGCGAAAGATCGGTTCTCTAGACCACCGATACAATTTCAACGGAGCGAAATTCAAAACCCGTGCCCAATCCCACGTCCCGACCCAGCGCGCTTGCCCCACTGGATGGCTTCGGGGAGACCGCCAATTCAATTTCAACGAGGTGAAATTTTAAACCCGTACCCGGCGGGCGGTGTGTTTTCGCACCCCGACGCAGCACGCTCACCAAACTGGATGGATCCGGGGAGCTCCTCAGCTACATCGTGTACAGCATGTGCAAACAGGCTTGCGGGTTTTCCACGGAACTGACGAACCCTTTGGAGAAAGGCGAGGATCTAGCAGAAACTGCCCTTTTTGAAGACTTGACGACCTCTCTACATCAAGGAGAGGTAAATAGTTTTAATTACACAAATTTCACTGACTCGATCAAACCAACTACTTCACCTCAGACACAAATAGGAACTGAAATTTTGGTGTATTGCCAAAATTTCAATCGAATGAAAGGTTCCGCTAAGATTAAAGAAATCCACAACAAAATTTTGTGTTGTTCCTTCCCAATAATTCTGGCAAATGAAACCAGTTGGGATGAAAGTGTTCGAAGTGAAGAAGTTTTTGGTAATAATTACAATGTTTTTAGAGATGACCGTAACTTTCATCAGTCTGAAAAGAAATCAGGAGGGGGTGTACTAATTGCCATTTCCACAAATTTCAATTCAGAAATCATCACGGCCGAAAAAAGTAAGGATTTCGAACATGTTTGGGTAAAAGTGCATATGTCGGGGGAAACACACGTATTTGCCTCTGTCTATTTTCCTCCGAACAATGCTCGCAAAGACTCATATGAAAAATTCTTTAGTATTGCCGATGAAATTTCGGCCAATCTTACCCCAGAAGTGAAAATTCACATATACGGGGATTTTAATCAACGTAGTATTGATTTCTTTCCAGACACAGAAAATGAAAGTATCTTACTTCCAGTCGTTGGGGAAAATGAAACACTGCAGTTTATATTTGACAAAACTGCCAGTTTAGGGCTCAATCAAATAAATCATGTAAAAAATCAGCAAAATTGCTATTTAGATTTTTTATTGACAAATATTCAAGAAGACTTCTGTGTGACCGAATCTCTTATTCCATTATGGAAAAATGAAGCATTTCACACAGCAATTGAGTTTTCCTTATTTATACACCAATACCAAAAACCCGACGACAGCGAATATGAAGAGGTCTTTCAATATCACTTGGCAAACTTTGACAGTATTAAGCATAGGCTAAGTATTATTAATTGGCAAACGATTTTTAGAAACGAGGAAAATGTCGAATCTTCTGTTGATGCATTTTACAAATTATTATTCGAAATTATAGTTGAACATGTACCATTGAAAAGAATAAGGAGACAAAGTTATTCAAAAAACCCAGTTTGGTATAATGAACAAATAAAAAAATTAAAAAACCAAAAGCAAAAAGCACATAAAGTATACAAAAGAAATAGTAGCAACGAGAATCTGGTAAATTATTTGAATATTTGCGACCAGCTAAATCAAGCCGTTAATATTGCCTTTGATGAGTATAACTCAAAAACCGAGTTAGAGATTAAATCCAATCCAAAAAAATTCTTTAACTATGTAAAAACTAAATTGAAATCTGACAATTTTCCATCAAAAATGTACCTAGATGAAAATGTGGGTTCTACCTCGCCAGAAATTTGCAATCTATTTGCAACTTTCTTCCAAGATATATATACCACATTTTCTGAAGCAGATCGTGATCGCAAATATTTCGGTTTCTTTCCAGAATTTAGTGGAGATATTAGTGTAAACAATATAAATGTGCATGACATAAAAGAAGCATTGAAAAAACTAGATGTCTCCAAAGGATGTGGGCCCGATGGGATTCCCCCCATTTTTCTGAAAAACTTAGCTTCGGAGCTTACAACTCCCTTGTTTTGGCTTTTCAATAAGTCGATCAAATCCGGTATTTTTCCCAACTCGTGGAAAAGTTCCTATCTAGTTCCTATTTTTAAATGTGGCAAAAAATCTGACATACGAAATTATCGCGGTATTGCTATTATCTCTTGCATTCCAAAACTTTTTGAAGCGATCATTAATGAAAAACTATTTTGTCAAATTAAAAATAGAATCTCTACCTTGCAACATGGATTCTTCAAAGGACGCTCAACTAATACAAATTTACTCGAATTCGTTAACTATTCGCTGGTTGCAATGGACAATGGAAACCATGTTGAAGCTTTATATACAGACTTCAGCAAGGCATTTGATCGCATTGATATACCCATGCTTCTATTCAAACTGCAAAAAATGGGTATTGAGCTAAATTTTCTTAAATGGCTCGAGTCTTATCTCACTGACCGACAACAAATAGTCAGATTTAAAGGCAAGACTTCAAATCCTATTCGAGTTACTTCAGGAGTTCCTCAAGGCTCCCATCTCGGCCCTCTTTTGTTTATACTATTTGTAAACGATATTTCCCTCATTTTAAAAAACGTAAAAATTCTTATTTATGCCGACGATTTAAAGATATTTTTAGAAATAAAAAACAAGGAAGATATAAGACTATTCAAAAACGACGTACTCCTATTTTATAATTGGTGCAAAAAAAGCCTTTTGCAGCTAAACGTCCAAAAATGTAAATCAATATCATTTAGTAGAAAGCGGAATACACTAGACTGTACAATCTCGCTAGGAAATCAGGCAGTTGAAAAGTGCGGAAGAATTAAGGATTTAGGTGTTATTTTAGATAAGAAACTAACATTCATTGACCACTATAACACAATAATCAGTAAAGCAAGTAGCATGCTAGGATTTATAAAACGATTTAGTTACAACTTTCATGACCCATACACAATAAAAACATTATACGTTGCATATGTGAGGTCAATACTTGAGTATTGTAGCGTAGTATGGTCACCTTTTTCAGTCACGCACGAACAACGAATAGAATCAGTTCAAAAGCAATTTATACTGTTTGCCCTTCGAAAATTAGGTTGGACAAGATTTCCTTTACCATCTTATAAAGCTCGTTGTATGCTCATCAGCATAAAAACATTAAAAGAGCGTCGAGAATTCGCAATGGTCTCAGTTGTAAACGATATCGTTTCGCATCGTATTGATTCTGAAGAACTTTTATCAAAACTTAATTTTTATATTCCAAGTCGACAACTACGAAATCGAAATGTTTTTACTACAAGCCACTATCGTACAAATTATGCTAAATTTGGGCCTTTAAATCGGATGATGGCAACATACAATATGCATTGCGAAAACGTTGACTTCACAACGACAAAATATAAATTGAAGCAATACTTTAATGATATTTGATAAAAAGCTGCTCATAAATGTACTAGAATGTAAGCTTAATACTGTAACAAATATATTTATATAGATTTAAGAGTGACAAAACATGTAAATAACTGTAACTAAAAGTCTACACATGATTGACGTCAAATAAATAAATAAAGAACGACAGATTGTGGACTCTCTCTTCGAGAACTGTTTCAGAGAGTGATAGGAATATTCCACGGTTCCAAAGTACTGCGTCAGTGATGGTTTGGGGAGGAATTTGCAAGCGAGGCAAATTAACACTGGTTTTCATCGAAAAAGGCGTTAAAGTGAATGCCGTATATTATAAGGTTTTGGAGAAAGTTGTCAAGCCATATGTACAAGAGGTGTTTGGAGATGATCACTATGTGTTTCAGCAGGACGGAGCGTCATCGCATACTGCAAATCTCGTTCAGGGCTGGTGCCGAGAAAATTTGACCGACTTTTTGGACAAGAATGAATGGCCTCCCAGTTCACCAGATCTGAATCCCTTGAATTATTTCGTATGGTCATACATGCTGGCAAAGGTAAATGACCACAGGGCGTCTAATATGAACCAATTCAAAACCGCAATCAAACGAATTTGGGACGAAATGCCGATGGAGGTCGTGCGTGCCGCCTGTGGCGGTTTTGAAAAACGTCTGGAGCTGGTCAAGAAGGTTAAAGGCGGTGTTGTTCCAAAACATATGCTGTAGTTGATCAATATCATATTGCAATATAATGGGTAAAGTTATCAATAAAATCTGGATTATCGATTTGAAATAAATAGAGTTTTATTTTGTATGAGAATATATTGGACACGGTGTACTTTGATCTCGAAGAAAAGATTCGATAACATTTCTTCAGCATTTTGAAAAAATGCTTCGTATGTGTTCTTGTTTGCATGATCGGGTGGAAAATACACAGACACAAATACATGCGTTTTACCAGCTATTTGCGCTTTAAACGACACATGCTAAAACTCCTTAAATTTAGTAGAGAGAATTAGTTCAGAATTAAATTTAGAGGAAATCGCAATGAGTGCACCACCTCCGGACTTCCTTTGTGCCATATGAAGCTTCCAGTCGTCTCTGAATACACAAAAATCATTCCCAAACACTTCTTCACTTTTGATGCTCTCATCCCAACTAGGTTCTGTACCTAATATGATACAACTTGGATGAGTATTTCATTTGAGTGTGAAGAAAGGTTTAAGAACTTGTCAGTAATAAAAGATTTACTTGATTATAAACATTCTACCTCTTCCGAGTCCGTCTGTTCTGTCAATAACCCGTACGTTGGCAAGAGCACGATGAACAATGGTTTGAAAATGATGTCCTTAACACCGGCCGAAAGGTCCAATTTGAGGATGAATTTGGGCATTCTTGACGTAACTGCTGTTCAACTGGATATGGGTTCATAGTTTCTCCATGTTGAAACCTAATACCCTGTTGCGCAGGACCCCCTGAGAATATTTCTTTAGCTGCTACTAGGAGGTCCTTGTCCAACGGAACGGCACGCTGAGCCATAGTGGCGCTATAGCTGGCGTTGTTGATATCCAGGATTCCAGGGCCATTGTTACCATTGTGATTATTATGGGCGTTTCTGCTGCTATTGCTTATATCACTGCCAATGGCATGATATTCTTTATAATTGTTCACGCGACGTTTTGAGAGCTTTGTTCCGCTTGTTAGCCTTCTCTTTTGCATTCTGCTGTAGTTCCCGAATATGCTTCCGCAAATCATAAATGTCGGAAGAATGGAAAAAAAATGCTTATTATTATTTTTTTTAGTTTCATATTTGAAAAGGAAATTGTAGGGAATTGTGTAATGTGTTTGAGGGGGAGGGGTGAAGCTTGGATATTTATAATTTTCAAATCTGGCCAAAACATTATGGGATGGTCGTGGGATCGAATGAACGGCAAAAAATTCGTTTTTGGAGACACTCTTCTTGGTATAGTTCCGACGTCATTGTCTTATTTGTAACGAAAACTTTCGTTTTTTTGCCACAGCTGCAAATGCCCTGCCAAATCATGAATTTTCGTGCAAATTTGTCATCAAAAACAAATTTAAATATGGCTGGAACATCCCCCCGAGCCGTTGCCAAGTAAAATTTTTGACCTGGGATTTGCCCGAAGTCAGCCTTGACATAGGTTTCATCGTCCATCAGAAGACACCCGTTGAACTTGGTCAGCACCTGGTCGTATAGCTTCCGAGCACGGATTTTGGCCACACTATTCTGTTTTATGGTCCGATTTGGCTGTTTGCTAGCGCGATACGACTTGATTCCTTCCCGGAGTCGAGTTCCCCTCACGGTACTATGGGCAGCACCGAATTTTCTGGCCAAATCACGGTCCGACAGATTGGGATTCCTTATCGTGCACAAATGGTGCACTTTGAGCGGACTCTCCTTGAGAAAATTGTTCAAGGAAGAGGGTGTAAGCGTCGGAGCGGTACGATCTGCGATTCAAAAATATAGAAAACAGTGTACAGTGTTTGAAGATGCGCCGAAGAATGGTCCGAAATCCGGTCCTGTTAGTCCGGACATCGATAAAAATATCAAGGATGCCTACAAGCGAAAACCAGCGACTTCCGTTCGGGATGTTGCGAAAAAACTAGGGACCTCGTCGAGTAACGTCATGCGTGCCAAAGAAAGGCTTGGGCTAAAAACATACCGAAAGCACCAAAAACCCAAAAGGAACCCAAAACAGGCCGCGTCCGTGAAACCACGGGCCCGCAAACTCTAAGATTCGTTATTGTGTAGAAATTCTGGGTGTATAATAATGGACGATGAAACGTATGTGAAACTAGATTACAGAACGCTTCCCGGACCATAATTCTATGCTGTTAGCGAAGACAAAGACATCCTCGAAACGGAGAGGGCAATGTTTACCGAAAAATTCGGTAAGAAGGTTATGGTTTGGCAGGCAATATGCGAGTGTGGTAAAACATCTAGTCCGTACATCACAACGGAGACGATGAACACTCAGAAATACGTTAAGAAAGGTCTCCAGAAGCGATTATTGCCGATGATCAAGCAGCACGAAGGTCAAGTAGTGTTTTGGTCTGATTTGGCGTCATGTCATTACGCAAAGGACACTTTAGAGAGGTCCAAAAGTCAAAATATATGTTTCGTGCCGAAAGACATGAATCCGCCGAACTTCCCGGAGGCACGGCCAATCGAGACTTTTGGGCTTTAATCAAAGCAAAGCTTCGAAAATTCATAAAACCAGCGGACAACATCCAAAAATTTAAAAATGATTTTCCAAAAGTGGTCAAAATGATGGGAAGTACCACTGTGCAGAAGCTAATGGGTCATGTTCGAGGAAAAGTTAGGAGTCTTGGCTATGATTAAATATTTTGATTAAACGAGAGTAAAATATCATATAAAACACAAATACAAATATGATTTGCCAAATAAAATTATTAAAACTAAAAAAACATGACTTTTTTGTTATTTTGAAAGGGTGCTTATACTTTCTGGAACAGTCGATAAGACGCCTTATGTGTACAGCAAAGAACAAGCAGGCGTCGTTGTCTTAGTTGAGGGAAGGGGGGTAATTTTATTTTTTAATACTACTACGTTTTTGTTTTTAATACTATGGTGCACACTGTGAGTGTGAAAGTTGGAACGTCACGAAATATGGTGAGATTTGGATTTTTTTTTAAATTCATTTCACGTTAATAAGCCATTTCACGATCAGCTTCCAAAATGTTTGCACCAATCGATCGGGACATTTCCTACGCCTTGATTCCGATTTGGAAATTGATTTTAACCATTTTACTATGGAATAATTAAAAACTGTCTATCAATTCGATCAAGCATCACGTACGGTCGTGTTTTTGGCTCTCTCGTAAAAAGTTTTTCCTCGTTTTTCCTCCTTCGTCCGTTTTCTCGCGATGGAGTGTCCGGCTCGCGTATTATCAGCTACGCTTGCTCATCTTCAAATGATGGCAAGGCAGAAGAAATCGCAGCAACGTTTTCCAAGCTTTCCCGCTCGAACTATTGCCGTGTGCTGGCGGAATCCGCTCCCGAGACCATACCGCAACCGGGCAGCTCCAAGCGGCTGAGTTATGACGACGCCGGTCTTTCGGACCCTAGCGCCCGACTATAAGCGAGCAAACAAATAGGTGCGCTCCCGGTACAGGAGGTGTCATAAAAGGTGAAGGTCTCACTGCTCTTCACAAAATCAAAGGAAATCGCTGCACTCAGGAGTGAGCTTGCAGCCATCCAAAATCATCCGTTGTACAATTTTAAAATTTTCAATACTTCTATTCCATTTCCAACCTACCGTACGCTAACGGAACTTTCAACACTTTCTCTTCATATCTTTCATTCTAGCAAACATGACTGTCTACTCTTGGTGCCTCATGTGCTCGATAGGAAAATAGTGTGTAATAAAGCATCGACACAACCTTTCACAGCCGATGCTGGAACCAAACTCTTTTTTCGGAACTTTCAATTTTTACTACTGTATCCTACAATCTATTGCATTTCTGTAACTAATAACTGTATCAATCAAGTTGAAGTGTCTAATGAACAATCTATGCTAATCAATTAAAAATTGAAATTGAGGGATTTCGTAAAAATAAGAGTCCGTAGATGCATTTCGTGCCTTCTGGTAACTTTATGTTTCTATTGATATCCATGCTCATTGGTTTAATACCAACCGGGAGAGACTTGTTCTTATACAAAATGATTTCACCTTGACTGGCCATCCGGCGGATACGTCCCTGCCTTGACCTACCCCGCAGTGCGATGTTTGGCAAAAGTGTCTATGTTTGCTTCGAAATACTGCCAAAACAAAGCCCTACGCTCAATTTCAAACTACTTCTGTTCAATTTCATAACCTGCTGAGCTCTATCCGACCTATCTATAATTTCTATTCACATCTTTGGTTCTAGCAGAAACTGCTGTTCACTACAGGGATCCCATGATGTTGAGATATTTCCAATTTCAAAACATTGTAATTTAAATTTGGCGCACTGTACGCAATAAAAACACAATTAATTAGTAGTGCTTAGAAAATTCGACAAAATTAACTAAAATAAAGTTTCGCGAGGTTTGCAACATCCCTTAATACTCACATGTCCGTAAATCGGATCAGAACGGTCGTCAAAATCAAATAAATGCAGAACGTTTGTGCGTTGGACAAACTTTTTTCACCGTTGATGAAGGAAGAAGTGGGGACAGAGGGGGTGTCCCACCGACATCGACGAGCAACCGAAACATGTGTTTGCTTTTTAAATTATTCTGCATGCTGGTGCCGTGGCTGGGAGTGATCGATGGAGTCGTTAGTCGGAGAACAACAACATACATGCGGACACATTTTGTCGACGGGGTCGCAATTGAACCGTGAAGAAAATAGACACATCAACATTCTTTTGCCATCGGATGAAAAAGGCCGGGGAAAAACGGGCTCACATGAGACAATGCGGGAAACACAAAGTGTGTCAGTGCGTGCGTGCGTGCGATTGTATAGGCCAACATAATTCGAGTAATCACCTTTAGTGGTGACAGCACAGCGTTCGAGCATCCGCCTACTCCGCAGTTTGAGGTCATTTGAGCACGAATCGAATCAATTTGCTGTCTTGTTTTGGATGAGTCCGATAGTTTAAACTGGACAACATGTCAACAGCTGGTGTATGCTGATGTGGTGCGACATTGATGACAATCCGTGCCAGCCAATGATCGGTGTGGTCCGCGCGATTTGGCGAACCATCGACCATCCACCCACTTCGGAAGCTGCTGCGGGTGTTAATTTCCTGTCGTAGGCAGTGAGATTTGAAATTCATCGAATTCAAAGTGGGTCGACACTGTCGGCAATTAATGCGGATGGCGGTGGTTTGATCGAGCACATTTTTATGCCTCCACAGTCAGTGATGAAGCTTTTTAGTACTAACTATGAAGCGCTGTGACTGTTGATTTGCCAGATAACTTTGCAAATCGAAATTTAGAAATTAGGCCTAATGGATATGACAGCCTTTAACTTGAATAGACATATTTCTTCAGAAACTTTACTTTTTTTTAACGTAGAACTACGTCTATGCTTACTATTCTGGAGTGCAATTACGGAAACTAAATATCGGAAGTGTTACAAAGATTGTCTTATCTTGAACGCTTATAACTCTGTCCGTATAGCATCTTTTAACTAAGGTCTGTATCCGCAATAATCCGGACACCTCAAAACATGAATAAAACATAAATTTCGCATTATATTTCCGTCGTAGTTGTTATTTAATTAGGATGTGTTTAACAATTCGTGAAGACAAAACATAGTTATTCGGTATTTGCATAAAATTTTCGAACTTTGCGCTTAACTCCGTCCATTAGGGTTTGTACAGACTCTTCAGAAATCGTAGAAGCCGTCTTTGTCCAAATTTGCTGGAAGTGTTTGATGTCTTTGATTCCTTGCTTCTTTCCAGAAAGCTTCCGCTTCATCAGAGCCCAATATCTCTCGATTGGTCGTAGCGCTGGGCAATTTGGCGGGTTTAAAGGTTTTTGGTACAATGTTCACTTGATTTGCTTGGTACCACTCCATCACAGCTTTAGCATAGTGCCATGATGCCAAATCGGGCCAGAACAAAGGTTTTTCTTTGTGACTTTTGATGAAGGGTAGCAATTGCTTCTGCAGACACTCTTTCTGATAGATCTCCTTGTTGATTGTGCCTGTAGTGACGAAAGATTTACTCTTTTTGCCACACGTGCAAATTAATTGCCACACAAGGTATTTTTTTGGGAAATTTCGATGCCTTCTTCGTTCTGAAATGCTCAGTTGTAGCATTTCTGGCCATAGCAGAATAAAAAACCAGCCCTGGAAGCTGCTTGAAATCCTCCAGGACATAAGTTTCATCGTCCATAACAACGCATGAAAACTTCGTCAAATATTCGCAGTACAAACGTTGAGCCCGCGATTTTGCTGCCCAGTTCTGTTTATCGTTGCAATTTAGAACTGTTTTTACTTTATACGACTTAAGTTCCAAACGTTGTTTTGATTTTTGGACAAAACCAGGCGACATCCCAATTTTACGAGCCACCGTTCGAATGGAGAGATTTGGGTTTTTCGTTAATATCCTTTTCACCTTTCGGTCCATGACAGGATCAGCGCGTCCAATGTTTTTGTCACTTCTCGGTTTCCTCTCCACCGTCAAACGTTCCGAAAATGATTTGAGCACATCGTGAACAGTGGATTTAGGCAAATCCAATGTTTTTGCAAGGTCCCATATTGACAAGTTAGGATTTGCCGTACGCCCGTACAAAATTCGCTCGCGCACTTGTTTTTCTTTCGTCGCCATCTTGAATGGCAGTAGGGTAAATGCACCCTTCTTTTTGGGGAAATACTCCTTAAACTTTGGAAAAATGCTCCTTAGATGCGCTTGGTTCGGTATAATGCAATCGGAGGTATTAACCTTCTGGTTCGCTTGCCGGTTGTTTTAACGGGTCTTAAGTTTCTTCAAGATTGTATAGCGGAGCTTCGCTCCGTAATCTTCTAGGTAGTTTTGACGGGCTTAAATTTCATTTTGACGAGTCGTAACTTCATTTTGAAGAGTCTTAATTTCGTGTTGACGGGTCTTAATTTTGTTTTGACGACTCTTAACTTAAAACCCGTCAAAACTATACAATCTTGAAGAAACTTAAGACCCGTCAAAACATTCGGCAAGCGCTAACCAGAAGATTAATACCTCCGATTGCATTATACCGGGCAAACGCATCTAAGGAGCATT
The DNA here is from genome assembly GCA_024533555.2 of Aedes koreicus. Lineage (NCBI taxonomy): Eukaryota > Metazoa > Arthropoda > Insecta > Diptera > Culicidae > Aedes > Aedes koreicus. Next base: position 709,639 of record JAHHFK020004124.1, read on the forward strand.
TTTCCAAAGTTTAATGAGCATTTCCCCAAAAAGAAGGGTGCATTTACCCTTTGCCATCTTGAATACTAAACATGAAATGTAAACATCAATCATAGTCTTTTTCATCATGCACTCTCATCTATACCACAGTGAAATTGTTCATTTCTACATGGAATATTTCAAAAGTTACAATGATTTGAAGGTGTCCGGATTAATGTAGATACAGACCTTACAAGAAACTCAACGGATCTCGTAAAGGCATCGCCCCATGGGCCAAAATTTGCTGGGCTAAGAATAGAGGTATCTTGAAAGATACAAGTATGGTAATAACTGGGTTCTAACGTGTGAAAACATAAGCATTACTCCGGAGGTCGCTAGACTTCAAAGGGTTCTTGCAAAGGATCATATGAGTAAACTTGGAAATTGCATATTTTGTTATTCGTTTTATCGGATCATACTGCTGGAAGGAGCTTCTCTTATTCCCGCAGGTGTCGCGTAAGCGTCTCTGCTTACGGGCCTGCCCAACCCTTTTTGGCCCTTCATACAGCAGTATGTTGAATTTAGAACGGTAACAAAGCATGACCTTTCTGTTAAGTGGAACCGCATGCAGGGATGGTGGCTTCCTAGATACATACATACATACAAAAATGAACCGTATGGTAAGCGCAAATTGTTATTGCCACGTACATAATTTTAAAGTTATGCTTCAAAAACCAACCAACTTCACTAAAATTTTTAAAAGACTTCATCTAGGCTACCTACATAAATGACTAGTTATTTATTCTTGTTAGACTTTATGTACGGTAAATGGCCCAAGAGTGTAGGAACTGACTTATTTTATATACATTTTCTCGTGCGTTGTTACTGAATGCACGAATTTGTTTTTATCCTTAAATAAACAATAAGTTACCTGGCAAATTTTACTAGTTTTATTAACCACGAATGTAATTACAAAGGTTCTGTGATGACAATGTAGCAAATGAGGATATCAACAAGATCACGTTGAAACACTTCCTACAACCACTATCCCGAGCCCTCCTCTTTATTGCTACGATCATGTTTGTTCAAATGATCATAAATATTGAAATACATATCTTATCAATTTATAGTTTTGACCGTATACAACTAATAATCAAGACTAAATATATTCAGCCCCTCCTATTCCTACCAAACAAACATTGGTGTTGAATTAGAGCTTGTTCAAACAAATTTGGAGAAGCTATTCAGCTATTCTAGAAGAAACAGCTGAATAGCTTCTCCAAATTTGCTTGAACAAGCTCTAATTCAACATCGATGTTTGTTGGGTAGCTACGTTCGTGTTTCTTCAAATTATCATATTTTGAATGGAAATTAAATAAATATACTCATTGGAATTAATGAATTTGACATACACTACAGTAAATCGAGTTTTATTCAATTATTTCAAATTTCTGCATAAAAACTAAAAAAAAAATCGTAACAAAAATACTCCGGATAATCGAGTCTAAAACTCCGGATAATCAAATCCCGGATAATCGAGTCTCCGGATAATCGAGTCTCCGGATAATCGAGTTTCCGGATAATCGAGTCGGACCTGTATTGCAACAACTAGACCATATTGGCACAACAAAAGGCAAGGCCGGTCTAAAAATGTGTTTAAATACTAGCCATTTATTTTTTAGCATAGTCTGGAATTTCTGTTTATAAAAGAATATTAATGTTCTATGTATTTATTACATATGGCATGAATACATTGAATATGATATTTGTATGTTTATTTTTGATGAATTATAATTATTATAATGCATTATTATTATGAAATATAATTGTTATAATTAATGATGATTATAACTCCCAGATATTTCAATTGACTGGACCATGAAATTGGCCCTCCGTTCATAGTAACAATTTGACTAGTACTACTTTGTCACTGACTACTACAAGTTGTCAAGAAATGAATTTTGGGCTTATGTGAAATTATCATAAATTGAAATTCGGAAGCGTTGGGAGAAATCTTCCATTTTTTTAAATAAGAAGAGAAAAGATTGCCATCGGCTGCAAACAACACGAAGACTTCTTCCACTATCGGAAATGTCTGTATCGTCAGCGAAGATAATAAATCAAGGGGTCCTAAGTGAAAATATTATACAATATTGGAACAAGAATGCTACCCTCAGGAACTCCAGCTCTCAAATAAGAATCTCAGTTAAATGATTTTGAACTAATTTCTTCATATAGAATGGAAAGTTAAACTTTTTCAATTTAGCAATTGAACCTTTATGCCAAACATTGTCGAATGCGTTTTTTTATGTCTAGAAGAGAAACTCGAGTTGAGCACTTGCCCTTCAGGTTTGTTATATATATTTTGTTAAGATTCTACTGTACCATACTTTACAAATTTTACGGTCAGATTGAGTATTTTTTTATGGTTGGATTATCATTAGCATAAGCATTTTTACGATTAGCATAGGTATTAGTATTCATTTTCGGTTTGTTCTCAGCATTCATCGAGGGTATTAAGGTCCGTATCCACATTAATCCGGACACCTTCAAATCATTGTAACTTTTGATATATTGCACGTAGGAATAAAAAATTTCACTGTGGTATAGCTGAGAGTTTATGATGAAAAAGACTATGATTGATGTTTACATTGCATGTCTAGTATTCAAGATGGCGACGAAAGAAAAACAAGTGCGCGAGCGAATTTTGTACGGGCGTACGGCAAATCCTGACTTGTCAATACGAGACCTTGCAAAAACATTGGATTTGCCTAAATCCACTGTTCACGATGTACCCAAATCATTTTCCGAACGTTTGACGGTGGAGAGGAAACCGAGAAGTGACAAAAACATTGGACGCGCTGATCCTGTCATGGACCGAAAGGTGAAATGGATATTAACGAAAAACCCATTCGAATGGTGGCTCGTAAAATAGGGATGTCACCTGGTTTTGTCCAAAAATCAAAACAACGTTTGGGACCAAAGTCGTATAAAGTAAAAACAGTTCCAAATCGCAACGACAAACAGAACTTGGCAGCATAATCACGGGCTCGACGTTTGTACTGCGAATATTTGACGAAGTTTTCATGCGTTGTTATGGACGATGAAACTTATGTCCTGGAGGATTTCAAGCAGCTTCCAAGGCTGGCTTTTTATTCTGCTATGGCCAGAAATAATACAGCTGAGCATTTCAGAATGAAGAAGGCATCGAAATTTCCCAAAAAATACCTTGGTGGTAAGCAATTTGCACGTGTGGCAAAAAGAGTAAATCTTTCTTCACTACAGGAACAATCAACAAGGAGTGTCTGCAGAAGCGATTGCTACCCTTCATCAAAAGTCACAAAGAAAAACCTTTGTTTTGGCCCGATTTGGCATCATGCCACTATGCTAAAACTGTGATGGAGTGGTACCAAGCAAATCAAGTGAACATTGTACCAAAAACCTCAAACCCGCCAAATTGCCCAGAGCTACGACCAATCGAGAGATATTGGGCTCTGATGAAGCGGAAGCTTTCTGGAAAGAAGCAAGGAATCAAAGACATCAAACACATCGCGCAAATTTGGACAAAGACGGCTTCTACGATTTCTGAAGAGTCTGTACAAACCCTAATGGACGGAGTTAAGCGCAAAGTTCGAAAATTTTATGCAAATACCAAATAACTATGTTTTGTATTCACGAATTAAAACACATCCCATGAATCTGAAATAAACAACTACGACGGAAATATAATGCGAAATTTATGTTTTATTAATGTTTTGAGGTGTCCGGATTATTGCGGATGCAGACCTTGCTTATAAAATAAATTTATTGACATATCTGATCGCTAGAAACTTAAGCCTTAGCTTTGACGTGAATTGTGAAATAATTTGAGTTCTGAAATTGGATTTTCAGGCTAAAGACAAGGCTTTAAGAGAAAAAAATAATCGGCGATCGGGTATTCAGTTTAGGGCCTGTTAATAAACCACGTAGACTCCTTTTTCAGAATATCAGACCCTCCTCCTTGTAGACTTTTCTCCATGCAAATTTTTGAAATTTTGTGTGAAGCGTACTCATTGGTTAGACCATCTCCCTCTAGAAAAGTCTACGAGGTTTATAAATGGCTCCATAGTTATAAAGTGCGGATTATTGATGATTTAAAAGTATCGCATCCAGACTCGATCTATCATATACAATATCCGAAAATGTAAAATTAAGATCATGAGCAATATTCTGAACATCTATTAAAATATTAAACATACCGAGCTTTCAACTATTAAAAATGGATTTTAATACATATAATTTTACTGATTTAAACCAAAATATGTGCGAGTAAACGCAGCAACGACAAAAACAAAAACAACTGTGAAATCTACTCAAAGAATCCCGGAATTATCCCGGTACAGTGTGAAGTAAACAAAACATACCGACCGTGAATTAAACGCTTTTTGGCTCCGGCCCGGGCACGGCCCGGCCTAATGTGAATAGCCCTTTACAAGGGAATTCTTTTGGAGACACCGGGTTAATACAGAAAAGAAGAAGAAGAATAATAATAGAAATAGAGATTTAAAATCCGTTTCTGAGAATACATTGCAGAAGCCAACATTTCCCATTATTCGTTAAAACTTGTGCATTGATAAATGTCACTGCAAATAACTTGAACGCACCCAACTGCAGGATTGAAAAAAAAATCATTCTTCGAAAATCCCACAAACTTAGAAAAGCGACATCCCATAATAGCTCACTCACAGATTCAACCCTGAAACAAGTTTGCAAATCTGTCGCTCGCGGTGGGGGCGAAAATAAATTTACAAAAGCGGGACCTTCCAAAACTGCCACCTTCAATCGGCAATTATTCGTGCGTCCGTCATGCACACCCATTCGTCAAAATACTCTGTCACTCGGCTTCGACACTCTCCAACAACAACAACAACAACAACAACAACAACAACAACAACAACAACAACAACAACAACGGTACAGTTAAGCTGGAAATTCTCCTACCACACCACCGCCCAAGCTCGCAGTCAGTCGAATGTAGGCCAACCTCAACATCAACACGGCCAGCACGGCGCGGCGGCGGGCGTCTCAATGGATTCGCAGCAGTTCAGCAGTTCTGATTCTAACCAACACCACACTGGAAGATGGTTGCCGATGGTTGGCGATGACGCAATATGGCATCGTCTTCTCGATTCTCGGTCGACGCAGAACGTGTTTATATTTATTCATCGGTCACATTCAGGCGCGCTTGGCACGGAACCGGTGCGGTGTGATGATGACGACGACGACGATGCCGGCTATGACTCCGATGAATCTGATAGGTTCACGTGTGCGGTGTGGCAAACCAAAGTCACATACATCCTCCACACATCATAAGGTCGCTTCGGTTGGATTCGATGTCGGTTACCAGCCTGGCCGTTTCCATCATCATAATACCGGTGCGACGTGTTAGACGGGCTGTGGGATGAAACCCGGGCAAACGAGATTTATTACTCGATTCCAGGAATGTCAATATACGCGGCTTGTTTGAGACACTTTTAATGATTTATCAGAATAGTGCACTGAAGGCGTAATTTGTGTTTTGATTTGGAAGTGAAATTTGATGGAGTGTGAAGGCAGATATCAACGTTAGTTCGTACTTACTTTAGGAGCTTACGAAAATCGGCGGGAAATTACCTGTAATGGGAAAAAATGAGATCGTGTTACAAGACTATTCGCTTTGAAATTAGATTTCAGTTCAAATATGATATCAAATGTTGTTAAACTTCTTCTAGAAAGCGAACCCATTCATGCTAGTTCGTCCCCAAAGGCATTCTCAGGTATTCCTCCGGTGCAGCAGATTTATGGGAAGATGATATCGCTCTGTACGGTACTCTTCATTCCATTCTCCGTCATCCCATAACTCACCACCATGGAACCATCATTGATAGCGAACATGGTGTGGGAAGATAGCGAGAGAAACGATGCTGATGCAGATCTTGTTTGTGATCCGTTGCCGTTATCATCGGAGTTGCTCTTTGGCCATTCGTCCATCCTACATTGATGTGGAATATATTCATTCCGTACACCGTTTAAGGTCTTCGTCTATCAAGGTGACATCGTCTCAAATCATCGAGCAGAGTCTTTTCTCCTGAAAAGGAGGGTTGTCATCATGTTGTTCATTGTACAGGAATCTTTGCCGTATCTTTGGTTTTGAATCACCTCGCGCTGGAAAAGGGCATCCGGACGGTGTCTACAACCAGGGCAGCCATTTGAAGGTTGCTCTTCCCATGCGATAACATCAAATCTTAAAGCATGCAGGGAGGGACGGAATAGAGGTATAGGAAAAGTTAAGATAACACCGTAATCCTTTCGTCAACTGAGTGCTTTTTGAGTTTTTCCGCAGTTGTTAAACGAGAGCTCTTCAGAATTTGGAATATCCAATAAATGACATCCAGTGACACACCTTCATTTCCCATGAATATTTTCACAATCAACAATTCGTACTTTCTCGCTAGATCAAACATTGCCACCGCTAACCCCTCATGCACCGCTCAAATCACCTTCATTCGTCCTGAAGCATACATCCAATCTACCGCGTCGCAACGCAACTGAAAAGCCGTCGTTTCCGTCAGTTCATTACAAACACAAAGAATAAAACTCTCAAAACTTTCTCCCGACGAAGGCTTTTGTCACAGCCAACTCCTCCTTTTTTTTCGAGTCCTTTGCTCCGGTTTCCCATTTCTGAAAGTGACATTTTCACACCTCTTCACTTGTGCTTTTTTTCTGCTCGCCGGGAACCCCACTTGAAGCGAGATTTAATTTTCACACGCTGATTGAGCCGTCAAATCAACGCTTTTGCCTTTTGATTATAACGCTCGGCAGCACACGGTAATCTAACACTCGAGGATGGAAGAATGCTTTTTTTTTATTGTAACAAAATGAAGTGTGATTTGGTTTCTGAGCACGACGAAAAGAACAAAACCAGCTGTGGTGCAGTATCGCATGTCACCAAGGGAAGTGACGTTTTGTTTATACTATTCTGAACGGGTAAAAGCTCAGACAACGTATGCATTTCAATAAATGGACTGATTATAGCGATTTTTCATGCGATTACTCTGCCAATTTTACCTAGGGAAGATGTACCTATATTAATCATCACTTGCAATTCATCCTACTTGAAATAAAACGATATACACGTGACAGGATTAGTTAGTAATGTTTGTTGTAGTTATTTACGTAAGCAAACATGATTAAAAACAAATGATCCTTCAACTGCTCAATTGTTTGATTCATCGTAAGATGAATATAGGAAAATAAGATTAATATGGGGGATTTCTAAACAGAACAAAATAATGAATTTTAACAAGCGCGTAAAATTTGACCTCGTTTAATTTCAAGCCAAACGAGGCGTTTACAACGAAATTGTTTGCAATCTTTCATGCGCCATACAACAATGTTTGCAATCTTTCATACAGCAGGCTAGATTCAGGCGATATCTGGCTCAAATTTACATAAAATATCCCATTATTTTCTGCCATACCTAGCATTCCCATTATATGCAATAGATAACGCAGAAAATTTAATGTTTCTTTTTATCTCTGTATGCAATCGAACACAATTGGGAAAAAATAACCCGCTTGATGTTTGTCGTGAATTGTTCAATGAAGTAAATTATCTGTATGATTTTAAAATAGGTAAGTGTTGTTTCTAATTAAGAATAACAAATAGAAAATATGTCAAAGTCGATGCGATATATTTAAAAGATCGAAGACAAATTAAATAATAATCTACGGCAGCCCTAAATTTGCACCTTTAAACTGCAGAAATGATCCATAAAAAATGAAATTCGTTCCATAAAAAATGTATTTATAACCCATAAAGCTCTGATGAAAATCTATTAAAAATGAAAATGATCCATTAAATACATTACTAATTAATTGTGTTTTTATTGCGTACAGTGCGCCAAATTTAAATTATAATGTTTTGAAATTGGAAATATCTTCTCAACATCATGGAATCCCAGTAGTGAAAAGCAGTTTCTGCTAGAAATCAGAAATCAGAAATCATCATACCACCCAAGTAACATTGCCAAAACCATCCAAGTTTTATTAAAGTTTTATGAAAGCCACTAGTAATCAACTCGGCTTTATTATGGCTGCAAGAGATGCCAATAGGTTTCAAATTTTAGTCAGGTTTATAAGAACCTACACAGCTTCTTTACAACGATCTTAAAACCTTGACTTCTAAAATTCCTTTTACTCCTATCAAAGGTTTTATTTTGACTTTATTAACTCATAAAATGCTGTTTTGAAATGCCGTTTTAGGACTCATTCATATTATCTTATTATGGTCAGTTGAAAAAGCATTTTAAAACCATTTTGCCTCCAGTAAATGCATTAAACGGCTAACTGGCATTGAGGAAAGCTACCAAGCGGCCAGATAGTTTTATAGTAGCCATTGCTAAGATAAATTGGCTTTTTGGCAAAACAATTGGGATTTCTTGCAATCTCCATGTTGAAATATATGAAATAATTGAAATGTGAAAAAATAAATACACCAAATTTTAAATGTAATACAATTGAACTGTAGATCTGAGACACACTTTGGTATTCGTTTAGATAACCTTATTGAATTCCATCAATTTTCAGGAGTTTCATGATTAATTTACGGAATATATTTCTTTCAATTTTGTTTCTATTGTTGTAAACTCGCATAATTTCCAAGGCGCATTAATCTTTCGCTCTTATCGTGCCAATATTCACCATAAAATTAAATGCGCATATGATTTGGAGCATGATACGCTATAAAAAAACTCAATTTGTTTTATATATTTTGCTATCAATCATAATTTCCCGCAACAGAAGAACTTTTTTCTGAGCCATTATTTGCTGTTGAATGAATCAGAAGAGCAACAAAGCAAAACAACAAAAAACAACCACGATATCGCCGTGAAGTTTGACAGCTATGGCCATTCAGCCCTATGCTGGTTTTGATGGCGGCCAATAGGTTTTATGATGGTTCTCAAGTGGTCATAACATCTTTCACTAGAACATTTTCAAAATCTTTATGGTCTTAGAAAGGTTTTATTAATTTGTTTTCACAACCGTCTATAGAATGGGCCACTTTGTACACATTTCGGCTTTAAAGATGCATAGAGGAGGTGTTGGTGGACAAAACAGTTTTGAATGTAGTGTCATCAACAAAGCCGGGAGGAGTGCTATACGGCTGGAATAGAACTGAAATTGTTACTTGGGCGGGCTCTTCGATCACTCTAAATGCTATTTTTGAAATGTAACTAGAACGGTATAAAGAAGAACTTTAATAACATGTGTTATAAAATAATATCTTTTATTGAAATTTTATCTTAGATATTTGAAATGATCTATTCTGTTTTCAGCTTTTCCAGGACTAAGGAGTGTATCGAAAATAAGCTATCCACAAACTTTCTTTCAAATTATGTTGAAAACCGATATTTTATTCATACAAAAAATTGATCCTTTATTGTACGAGGTTAAACTTGAACATAATGAAGACCGGATGAAATTTAAGTTATTCCTTCACGAATTTTCGAACTTTGGATCGAATGCTCTTCATCAAGTTCCGGACAAGAGTTGCTTCGCATTTTTTGGACGCTTGAGCCCAAATTTTTTTGAACTCCTGCATGTTCCCAGCTGCCTTACCAGTCTTCTTGAAGACCCTCTTCACGATTGCCCAGTAACGTTCGATGGGTCGAAGCTGAGGGCAATTTGGTGGATTGATATTTTTCTCAACGAAATCTATACCCTTTTCCGCAAGCCAATTGAGAGTGGTTTTGGCATAGTGAGCCGACGCTAAATCCGGCCAAAACAGTGGAGGTGTACTATGCTTCTTATATATAGGCAACAATCTCTTCTGGAGACACTCAGATCGATAGATTTCCGCATTTATAGTTCCGGTAGTGTAAAAAATGGTTGACTTCAAACCACAGGATCATATTGCTTGCCATACCAGTACCTTTCGACCGAATTTCTCCACTTGAATCGACCTGTCCGCATCGCTCATATCCTCCCCAACGACGGCAGTAAAGTATTGTGGACCTGGAAGGGTTTTTGAGTCCTCCTTTACATAGGTCTCATCGTCCATCAAAACGCATGCATCCGGACGCTGCAAAAGACGCGAATACAATTTCGGGGCCCTTGTTGCTGCTCGCTTCTTCTGTTCTGCACTTTGTTTCGAGATTTTCTGCTTCTTGTAGGTCTTCAGGTGGTTTCGCCTCTTGATACGCTGGATCATTCCGACACTCGTTCCTGCTTTTTTGGCCAAATCACGTATTGACATTGATTTGTTCTTCATGATTAGAGATACCACTTTCTGCTCCAGTTTTGGGTTGGAAGAACCGGGTTTTCTGCGTCTTCCTGGTAGCTCATCCAAAGAATAGTGTTCCCCAAACTTATTAATGATGGTTTTAACACTCGCATGATGAGTTCCAAACCGCTTCGCCAATTTTCGCATAGTAATACCCTTCTCACTTAGCCATGTGTCCAGAACCTTAATTTTCACTTCCTTTTCAATACGCGACATTTTGAAAACGCAGAATTTGAACCGCACAAACAAGTAAACAAAAGAAAGCAGACAGTCCAACGCACAGCATGCAGTGTTCAGAGCATAAAAAACCATCACAAATACATGCGTACAACGCAAATGTATGTGGATAGCTTATATTCGATACACTCCTTAGTCGGTTATTAATACACGTCTTTTTTTTTCATTAAGAATCCAGTGAATGGCAGATATATTTTGTATATACGCATATTATGTTCTCGTATTTACTTACTGTAGCCGCTTATGATATCGTCATTTTTGGTGTAAAAATTATACCTAATATTAAATAATATAACGGGGAAAGGGAGGGAATATCAGGGCACCCAAGTTGAACGATTCGGATAGGGAACATGGGACTGCCTCCTCCCTATTGGTAACACTTCGAGGAACGAGGGCGGGATCTTGGACCCCATCTATTGGGTTTATTATGTCAATCGAGGGCTCAATTCCAGTGCTGTGAGTATGAACTTGCTTTTGGAAGGATTTTCTCTTCCCTATACACGCGGGTTTCGAGTGAGTGTCTCTGCTCACGGGCCCGCCCAAACGTTTTTTGACCTTTCATACAGGAGCTTGATGATCACAAACAACAATAGGATCCTGATCAAATCGTTTTTCAGATTATTCCACTGCTATGCAAAGTTACCTTGCTGCAATAGATGGAAGTATTACATAATCATGAATTTTATATAAATTATGTATCGCATTGATAAATTTTATGGTTCACATAGTTTTATTATGAATATTGACCAGAGTTTTATGGGTCATGAATGCGTATAATTTTTGAACGATTTTAACTTTTGTATGTATCGTTCATTAGTTTTTATATGCAAAAGTATGTTTGCCATAATATACAGCCATTCCATAAAATACCGATATAGTGGGTCTCAGAATTTCATAAATGTTGGTAGTTTTATTCCTTATCATTCAATATAAGACATGTATTTTTTTATTTTTTCATTATGATTACCACTTTCATGTTAGGGCGGTTCCAAAAATCCAAATTTTTTTTAAACTTTTTCCGCAAATTACTTTTTTTAAGAAATCATATCATATCTCGTATTGTCCGTGCAAGATGCATTTCCTTAATTTAATTTCTTAATGCTCTATTTGATACCCTATACATCTTAAGTGACAATCAGAGCTGGTAAATCTCACGGCCATCAAAAAACAGGCCATCTCACTGTCGCGAGACGAAATGAACTATCATAAGCTTTCTTGTCAATCTCACACCATCATGCAGTCATGAGATTTTTTCTCATACGATTTTGTTTCACAAATTTCTAATTAACTTACTTGAAACTAGCCAGGCAATAATATGTAATCGATAGAGTGGAAATTTTATTTGAAGTTTTGTGATGAAACTCACAATTATATCAATAAATGTGCTGGTAACAGCGATGACCAAAACACTATCACGTGCTGTCATGACGAAAATATCAATGAGATTTAGAAAAAAATCTTCGTCATCGTTTTCTCGCCTGATGAGATTTTCAGACGAAATTCGGTAAATATCGTTGGTCATTTTTCATGGAAAATGACATTTGCCAGCCCTGGTCTCACGAATTCTACGAATCCCTGTGACAGTTTATGATTGCCAACAGCAATCTATAAATTTGATTCGAGTCGTTGGGAAATCCATGGTAGTCTGGAATCCAAAATTGAAATAAGTGTAGATAATATGACTATGTCACAGTCACCATAAATCAATGGAGACACACGATATTTTACTCAAATATGGGTATGGCGCAAAAACCGAAAACCATACTCATTATACATATTATGAAAAACATCTTTGGATTAATCTAAAAAATTCTGCAAAGTTGTATCGATTATCAACAAAATCTTAGTATGTGTGGAATGAATCACTAATCCCGATTCTAGCTCTTTGATCGAAAGAATCTTTTAATGCTTTGATGATTTATAATATAATTTTTAATGATAGTTGTACTTTGATCCTGGTTCGAACCATGTTGATTTTGATTCGAACCTTCCATGATCTTGGTTCGAACTATTGATTTCAAAAATACGTTTTATGAACATTGAGGTACTACAAATATTTGAAACGGACTTTTTGTACTGAATGCAATGGCACCTTTTACATAACTGCCTAGCAGTGTGAAATATACTTGTATATATAATTTATTCTATGGCCAGACTTTTCAAAATACGATTAATTCAGCTATAATTTTCAACTTTTCTTATTTATATTAATCACAAATAAGAATACATTTAGTGGTAAAGAGCAATATATCACATCAATTGACATTGCTGACAGCACGCTGCACACAATGCACAGTGGGCCAGGAGACGAAATTAGCAAGACAAAACCTCTAGCGCTTTGAGCATGCATTTTATCAAGATGATTGCTCCAGCATTGTTGCTCAGTTTTATCTGCGCCACAATTTGGTAGTAAAAATTAGTTCCAATTTTCACCGCAAGGGCGGCGCTGCGATACTAACTTTTTTATTTCGCCTTCTAGCGGTTTGATGTCTTCGGCAAAGTTGTAGAACATAAAATAATAAGAAAGTTTGCCGAAGACATCAAAGTTCTATGTCTACAAATAACAAAGTTACGATTAGTTCTGTAAAATTTAACTGAAATTTATGTTTTTTCTACTAATTTTCATATTTTCGTCAAATATGTTATTTTTGGTACCATTTATGTGTTGAATTTTATAATTTGCGTATGTTTTGGAAATGTTCGCATAGTTTTGGGACATAACAAGCGAAATATTAGCCAAAACTTTGAAAAATATCATGAATTTCAAAATTAATTTTCTCAAAAAATTGCAAGTTGTTGCAAAAAATTACTCATGTTTCAGAAAGTACCATATGTGACCTTTCAATTCTGATTGCTTTTTGCGTATACATACATATGCATTCCATTGTACAAAATCTGATATGTTTTCATGTCAACATGTCAAATGGAATTATTTTTTCACCTCGAATATCTATATTTTTAATCTGTAAAAGATAGTGTGCTATAAAAGTCAATTGAAAATAAGTATTCCTCTGCACTTGTATTCGTGTGTCGACGAATACGATTGATCGCTGACACACATACTTGTTTACTTCACTGTCAAAACCAAGGGGTAATCATCGAAGCAAATGTTGAAGCATGAGCCTGTGCACGCTGCCATAATTCTATTGCCTTTTTGATATTACTGTTAGCCGTGTTTTGGTGTTGCCTCACTCATTTCCACGAGAATATTGAAAACGTGCCTCACAGTAATTTTTTTCTATGTGAAATATCAAAGCAACCACGACATTCCCCATTACATTTGAATACGCCTCAAAACTTCAAATCTCAAACGTCAAATGTCATAATAATTGTGTAGTTATCAACCGTTTGGAAGCGCTGGTTTACCCTTTTGGTTCTTTCGGCAGATTACTTCTAGTTTGTGGTTGGTGCCTTCTACAGATCACTATGGCTCAAGGTAGGTTATTTTAATTAATCCAGTAGGAATTCATTCAAGTAATTTTATTATTAGCGTGCAGTATTCGCGTACGAGAAATAGTAGAATTATTCCTACAGAATCTTCCACTTTGTGATGTGGCATCGTATGTGAAGAAGAAAATAACATGTTCTGATAATAAAATGTTTTCTGATTCCGTTCAAAACTCACTACGTTTGCTACTATCAAATATTGAATCACGATACGCAAAGTGCCACCGCATAAAGAGTTTGTTTTTCCTGAAACATTCAAAATGGCTGGATTCAAACTTTAAAATTTTGAATAATATTCCGAAGAAAAATGTTGGTGGAAGGAAGAAAATATCTTTTGGTGCAGAAACCCCTAGGACCAGGCTCCGTAAAACCAAAGATTTGCGAGAAAAACACACCACAGCAGAATTGGTTTCAGCCACGGTAACGGCATTAAGGACTGATGGATATCGTTCCGTTGCTTGGGTTGTCGAGCACCTATTTGCATTTCCTGAGAAAGCTTCCCGTTTCAAAAAACTTGCTCTATCTGTTGAACCAGAGATGAAACGTTTTACAGTCGACGATGCATTGAGGTTTTTATGTGAAAACGATCTAACAAAACAACAGTACCAAAACATAAGGAACATGACGCTAAAAAAAGGATATGACATTTATCCAGCATACAATGACATCCGCGATAATAAAAGTACTTGTTATCCACGTGGTAAGCACAAATTCATTTAATTATGTTCTTGTCTAAACAGCTTCCAATAGATCGATAATTCTTTCAAGTTTTGGATTTTGTGGTGGTTTTGAGTCGCTTTTTTAATAATTCTAAATTATTTCAAAATTACTTTAACTCTCCAATTGAAAAAAAAAAAAAAAAAAATATTTCCTCAAAAGTTTCGAAATTATTTTTAATAAAACCAAAAAATTTAAAAATTGGAACAATTCCCAATTGATTGGAAGCTGTTTCATGGCGGAATGTGAGCTGTATCAAAGTTTATTTGCAAACTATATTGGGCACGCAAATGATAATAACCTTTACAATAAAGTTTTAAAAGTTTGCATGTTTGAACGTATTTCAGATATTTCCATTCGGCAATCATGCGCAGAAGTTCCTCTTCAAAATCTTGTTGACCATACGGCACTGAATAAATATATTGAACCGTACATTCATGAACAGGGAAATTTATGTGTTATTTTAAAATGGGGATTGGATGGTTCAAGCAACCACTCACGGTATAAAATGACATTTTTTGAAGAAGTTGGCGATGATGTTATATCATGTAATGACTCGCATATTTTTTTGATTTGCCTGGTTCCTTTGCGAATATATTTCAACGCAGTCTCCGGCGAACGACAAGAAGTTTGGAGCAACAACAGTCCATCATCCATCAATTTGTGCCGCCCCATCAAAATGGTTTTTCAAAAAGAAACTGCTGATCTTATCAAACGAGAAGTGGAGAGTATGATATTACAAATGCAAAATTTGAAAGCAACCACATTGACGATAAATAGGATTTCTGTAGATGTTTCTTCTGAGTTAATTTTGAGTATGGTCGATGGCAAAGTTATTAACAGCTTCACAGGAACAAGTTCCCAGGCGTGCAATCTTTGCGGAGCATCAGGCAAAAAATTCAGTAATCCCATCGAAGCCCAAATATGTGACGATCGCAATAAAATTGAAACGACTAAAATATATACAGGCACTAATTAATGAAAATTTAGCAATGAAAATTCACAAAATTGCCACTAAATTATTAAACACAGTGCCAACGAAAAAATAACAATTCGCACTAGAAAAACATAAAATAGCAATAAGAAATTGATAATTCATTTTCAATCATTCAAAAGTGACCGGTAAAACTTTCAAAAATAGCAATGGCAATTAGTATAAACGCAATAAAAAAAATCATAGTTTTCCGTCATAATAATAAGTTTTAGCGCTATACATGTGACAAAAGTCTTTAAATTTTTCAAAGCTTTCCAATCAAAACCAAACAAATTATTTTAATTTTTATTTTTTTATTTTGGATTTTTTATTGCGATTTGTTTGGTTTCAATTGGAAGATTTGAAAGATTTGAAGACTTTTGTCACATGTATAGCGCTAGAACTTATTATTATGACGGAAAACTATGATTTTTTTTATTGCGTTTATACTAATTGCCATTGCTATTTTTGAAAGTTTTACCGGTCACTTTTGAATTATTGAAAATGAATTATCAATTTTTTATAGCTATTTTATATTTTTCTAGTGCGAATTGTTATTTTTTCGTTGGCACAGTGTTCAATAATGTAGTGGCGATTTCACATATTTTTATTGCTATTTTTTCCATTTTTATTGATGTTTTATTATCCTGCCAAATTGAAACCATTCCTGTTTTGCATGCTAACATAAGAAGTATGGAGCTTCTGATTAATGTTTCGTACAGAATGCCACTCAAAAAATGGCGTATAAATAAAGGAAACGAAACCTTTCTTGAACGGCAACGTGCAATTAGAGAAGAATTGAAGAAGATTGGGCTGAGAATAAGTGAATCTTTGCCATCCGGAGGTAACTGCTTTTTTTTTTTTTAGGGGGGTATATCTCTTTTTTTTTTTTTTTTTCTCAGGGTACACAAATGATGGCAACACTGCTAGAAGATTCTTTCAAGATCCAGAAACAACGGCAAGAATTACAGGACTTGAGGTGGACATCGTTCGTCGAGTCGCTACACTTCTTTGCGCGCTATCATCGAAATTAGAAATCGACGTCAAATCATTCGAAACCTATGCAGAAGAAACTAGAAAGTTATATGTCCATTATTATGATTATTATCCCCTTTCGCCTTCAGTTCACAGGATCTTGGTACATGGATCTGAAATAATAAGTCATTGCGAAATTCCTATTGGACTATTGCCGGAAGAAGCACAAGAGCGTCGGAACAAATCGATCAGAAAATTTCGGGAGCACCATTCTCGACAATTCAGTCGCCTGGCGAACATCGAAGATGTATTTAGAAGACTTTTGCTAACCTCTGACCCCGTGATGACACTCACAAACCGATAAAAATCAATTTCCAGAATCCGTACAAAACCTGTTGAAATAATAGTAAATATAAAATAAAAAATAGTTGCTAGATCAAAAATATTAATTATAATTAATCCAGATATCTCAAATATATCAAAATATGTATCGGGCATAATTTCAGAATTGAAAGGTCACATATGGTACTTTCTGAAACATGAGTAATTTTTTGCAACAACTTGCAATTTTTTGAGAAAATTAATTTTGAAATTCATGATATTTTTCAAAGTTTTGGCTAATATTTCGCTTGTTATGTCCCAAAACTATACGAACTCTTCCAAAACATACGCAAATTATAAAATTCAACACATAAATGGTACCAAAAATAACATATTTGACGAAAATATGAAAATTAGTAGAAAAAACGCAAATTTCAGTTAAATTTTACAAAACTAATCGTAACTTTGTTATTTGTAGACATAGAACTTTGATGTCTTCGGCAAACTTTCTTATTATTTTATGTTCTACAACTTTGCCCAAGACATCAAACCGCTAGAAGGCGAAATAAAAAAGTTAGTATCGCAGCGCCGCCCTTGCGGTGAAAATTGGAACTAATTTTTATTACCAAATTGTGGCGCAGATAAAACTGAGCAACAATGCTGAAGCAATCATCTTGATAAAATGCATGCTCAAAGCGCTAGAGGTTTTGTCTTGCTAATTTCGTCTCCTGGCCCAGTGTGCAATGTGAGTAGGATCTGTAGTCCAATGCTTACTTCAATGTTTATTTTTAAGGGGGAAAATTTATTGCAGGCCGAAATAAATGTTGTTGCTCAAAAGTGTAAGATGATACAGTATGAAATAAAATATGAAGTATTCGGATAGTGTTTAAAAACGATTATATATATTGCACTTCAAGATGGTACAGTAGACAGCATTTCCATACTAAGCCATTCTAATTCGCTTTTCCGGGGCACGTGTAATCTCTGTGTCAGGAGCAACAAGTTGTTTCAGTTTGTTTTTCTTGGTTTCATTCTGGAGCTTTCTTTTCGCAGATACTTTTTTCCTCTCAGTAGCTGCTTCGGTTTCCAGCAGCTTGAGTTTTTCACGTGTTGACTTGATCCGTTCAGTCTCCAAAGATAACTCTGCTTTAATTTCGCGCATCTTTTTTTCGCGCTTAGCTCGGGCAATCTCATCAGCTTCACGATCTTCAGCTGTCTTCTGTTCATCCATCTCGCGTTGCTCCATTTCCTTAATAATGTCAACGTCAGACATTACTCCATAAGATACCTTTAAACCCTTTCGTGGACGAGTGGATTTGCTCACAACCTTTGGTAGCTGCAAAATATCCGAAGATGTTCGTGGCAAGGGTAGGGACGTTTCGATTTCAACTGGTTCAATGATGTTTAGTTGTTGTTTCATAATGAGAACATTTATCAGTTTCGACGGATCGTTAACCTTCAGATGAATTCGAAGCTTATCAATTGAGCTTTGGACACAAGCTTCCTTGTCTGTTGGCAAACATCATCACTTGTCGGGATGTTTGATGTTGCATTCTCCCAATCGGAATCAAATTCAAACGAACTGGTCGGAAATTGCCGCGGTTGGTCACTTTGTTCATATTCCAGTTGAGAACCAAAACATGTCGATGGCACTTCTTCGGATGTTGATATTTCGTTAATTTCGTTGACTGGCTCGATAGATTCGGTAAGCAAACTGGGGGTTGCAGGACTGGCTCCTCGAACCCTGACAAAATGATCATTGGACAGTCACTGATCTCGTGTAGGTTGTTATTCTGATCAATTTGCTGGTTTGGGGGGGGGGGGGGGGGGCTTCTCTAATTTTTGTATTTTTAATGATGAGTCGGGGGTGTTACATGATGAATTTGTAAAGGTCGGTGTTTTTTGCTTTGGGGGGGCCAAACACAGCAACGTCAAGAAGTTGGGGGATGTGTGTGGATGGGGTCAAGCACCATTAATTTTTGTTTTTTGGGCCACTATATATTTTAAATCAGGGCTGGCAAATGTCATTTTCAATGAAAAATGACCAACGATTTTTACCGAATTGCGTTTGAAAATCTCATCGGGCGAAAAAACGATGACGAAGATTTTCTTCTAAATCTCATCGATTTTTTCGTCATGACAGCACGTGATAGTGTTTTGGTCATCGCTATTACCAGCACATTTATTGATATAATTGTAAACTTCATCACAAAACTTCAAATTTAATTTCCACTCTATCGATTACATATTATTAATTGGCTAGTTTCAAGGAAGTTTATTAGAAATTTGTGAAACAAAATCGTATGAGAAAAAATCTCATGACTGCATGATGGTGTGAGATTGACAAGAAAGCTTATGATAGTTCATTTCGTCTCGTGACAGTGAGATGCCCTATTTTTTCATCGTCACATGATGGCCATGAGATTTGCCAGCTCTGGACCAGAGTAACCATCTACTACGAGCACAATTGGACGCTGTGTTCCCATTACAATCCAACGAGGATTCAAATGGTGGGGGGAGAAATAATAAAAAGCCTCCCCTTTCCTCCCTGCGGGTAGAGTGTGGGTGAAAACAAATGCACCCACAGACCCAGAAGCAGTTGCAGCAGCAACAAGATTACTATACGATTCTTTAAATGTTATCAGTGGTGGAATATAGCTCCCATCTTCAGAAACAGCGTACGTACATGTGATGTTCTCTTTCGGCTTACCGCGCTCAACGTTGTACACAACCTTCACCCCTATTTGTGCATAGACTTTCTTTGGCATAGGACTCATAACGAAGTTAGTTTCGTCCACATTCCACCATGATGCTGACCGATCTAGGAGATACAACATTTGCCCTTGCTCAAACTGGCTATGAAGGTATTCAAAATATCGCTCAAGTCGGTCAGGGGTCAACCCAGCGGATGCTCTTCCAAGTGCTTCTGGTGTCCGCTTCGAGATTTCAGGATGTCTTCGTAAAAACTTGTTTAGCCATCCCGTCGATGGTATTCCTCCTTTAAAACTGTAGCCTTGGAGGGATGCGAGTTCAGAAGCTGCTTCAAGTATCTCCTTCGTGGTAGAAGAATCCAAGCAGCAAGCTTCTGTTCATGTACATTATTCAAAACTGTGTAATTTCCGAGTCGCTGGGAGTGAATTCCCTTCAGTTTATCGCTTAACGTTGATTTCGGGATATCATACTTTTTATGGGCCGCATACGCTGACAATGACCCACTTCTTACTTCTGCCAGAGCCTTTTGTAGTGTCTCTGGGGAGTATTTTACCGGTCTCATCTTATGCGCCTACGTGGGAGGAGAAAATAAAATATTGTAAATAAACGTAAACGTCGACCTACCGTTCTTTTTGAACTTTAAACTTCAATTCAGTCGATATCACGCGCAAATCTGACCTGGTTCTATGTTCTTAGATATGTTTCCGGGCGATTTTCCTGGAGTTTTCCGCGGAGCCTTTGATTCAACTTTCGCATGTTGAGGTTAATTGAACGTAAACAAAATGCAGTGCCCCTAGCGGTGATTTGATGAAACCGAAGTTTGAACCACGATCACTGCCAGTTCGAACCTAGATTAAAAAACTATAATTATATATTTAGAAATAAGCCACATTAAGGGATTTTTTCTTCAATATAAATGTACCAAAAGTATGAGAAAGGGATACCTAGATGTTTCGAATTGTTTCAATCTTTAGTTCAGTTATTTAAATACTAGATAGACGGTTTAACAAAAAGGTCGAATAGGGACAGCTGGAACCAAATTCACATCTGTTGAAAATGTAAATACCTGAACTAGGTGCAGCAACTTTTGTATTGCAAAATGAAAGGGATATATAGGAAAATGCCAAAAGCTCCGTTAAAAATTATGTTGAAGCAAAATTACTCAATATTTAATGATTTATCCGTATTTTTTTAACTAGTTCGAATCACGATCAGTTTTTGCATGGTTCGAATCAAGATCATTTACCCTAACTTAAAAAAAATAGATCTAAAAAACTAAAAAAGATTCCGCTACTTTTTTTTCATAAATTGTGTAAAAAAATTTAATTTTTTTTGAAAAAAAAAAAAAAAAAATAAGCCTCTTGGGAGAAAAAAATAATAAATATAAAAAAAAAAAATAATAAATATTTTTTTTTGAAAAAAAAATTAACAATTAATAAATTTTTTTTTTTTAATTTTTTTTTTTTTTCTTTAAAGTATGTTTGATTATCTTTCATTTGGTACTTTAACATTTGCAATCGGCTCAGTGATTCAAAAGTTATGATTTCATGAAAAAAGTCGAAAAAATCAATTTTTGAAACCGCCTTAGCATGGAAATGGGCACGCAAATGAAAAATGTAAAAGAATACGCGTCTAATATTTTGTGGTAAGAAACAACACTATAAGTTTTCACGAAATTTTGAGACCCACTATATCGGTGTTGTAAGGAAAGGCTGATAGATAGCTGATAGCCTGTGTCTCGCAGACAGTTATCTTCGGGTTCTTCTTGACTACGCGCATGATCTTGGTATTTGTTCCGTTTTGCGCTTCCTGCCTCTGACATTTTTCTCCATCATATCCAATGAATGTCCTGGAAGACCAACCGACATTATGAGATAATCTACGGTTACTAGTGTATATCTTAAGTTCTGAACTCAAGGTCCGTTCCTATGAACTTGAACATCCCAAACCAATCTGGTAATGGCTGGTGACCGAACAGATGATTCACTTAATTTGTTTGAGTGCATAAAGTTCTGTCCATTTAGAATCCGGAATCACTTATTGTGTTGCAGCGGCACGGAAAGTGACCGCTGCAAGAATTCTTAAAAAGCGGTTTGTTTACCTAGACGCCCACTTCCTGTGGTATAAATTTCACGGTGTTTCGTGCAGTGAGTCAAGAGTTATTTCAGATGGAAGCCGAGAGGAGAGACAAAATTCTGCACACCCACGTTGATAAACCAACGTGGTCCGCAATGAAAATCACAAAAACGTTGAAAATCGCCAAATCAACCGTGTATGAAGTGCTCAAACGTTTCAGGAAGCGAAAGAGCGTGGATCGAGTGCCTCAAGGTAAGCGTCGTAGTGGAACATATGACCGCAAGCTTAACCAGAAGGTGTTGAGAACCGTCAGAGCAAACCCTGGACTATCAGATAATCGCACAAAAACACGCTGCAGCTCGCAGTACCGTTCGAAGAATTCGTTTGCGAGCAGGATATCGTTCTTATCGAGCCAGCAAGCAACCAAACAGAACGTTGAAGCAAAGTTTCGTCACCAAAACTCGAGCTCGGAAATTAGCAGGTTTTGACGAAGTACCAAGGATGCCTGCTCATCGACGATGAAACCTACGTCAAAATGGATTTCGGACAGCTTGCTGGCCAAAAATTCTTCATGGCGACGGCACGAGGAGATGTTCCTGCGAAGTTTAAGTTTGCTTTTATGGACAAATTTGCCAAAAAAAAACTGATGATTTGGCAAGGGATGTGCTGCTGCGGAGCAAATACCAAAGTGTTCGTGACAAATAAGACGATGGACTCAAAGCTGTACAAGGAAGAATGCCTCAAAAACCGCGTACTACCTTTCATTAAAGTCCTTAAAGGTCCCGTGAAGTTTTGGCCAGATTTAGCGAGTTGCCACTACAGCCGGGAAGTCATCCAGTGGTACCGCGATAATAACGTAGATTTCATCGATAAAAACATAAATCCACCCAACTGCCCACAGATCCGGCCCATCGCGAGATTTTGGGCAATAATGAAGCGGAAGCATAAGAAAAGTGGAAAACGGCATGGGACGCGACTCAGATGCAGCGTTTGATGGGAGGAATAAAGAAGAAAGTGCGAATTTTCATTAGAAACGAAGATAAATGATTAGTATTGATATATTTTCCTTAAAAAACAATGAATTACCTTTGGGTTTTGATTGATATAAATTTATTTGTATGTCAATCCGTTACCGAGACACAGATGATTTTATTATTCCGGATTCTAAATGGACATAGCTTTATCGTCTCCTTTCATAGATTATAAAGCTACTGTTACGACTGTAGATCAAAACTATTGAACTCAAGGGCAGTTTTGATGACAAAGAACATCACAAAATATCTGATTATATCTGTTGGCCTTCCAGAAGACTCACTTAATTTGGTCAAGTACATATTGTTACTTTGTTGAGTCCAAAAAGCTACAGTCACAGCTGAAGATTTTTAGTTTTGAACTCCAGGATAGTTTCTATAACCTAGAACATCCGAAGATTATTTCACAATGTCTGTTTTTCTCCCAAGATTATTTCAATATTCAATGAATGTTTTTCAATACACATCGTAGCTTTGCATATCCCAGAAAGCTTTTGTTACAACTGTAGATCTACTGTAGAGCTACCGTAGATTTGAAGTTCTAAACTCCAGGACAGTTTGGATAACGTAGAGGATTACAAAGTTGAAAAATAATGACTGTTGGCCTTCCATAAGATTCATTGACTATGTTTGAATACATATCATCAACTTATATAGCCCGAAAAACTACTATTACTACTGTAAATTTTATGTTTTGAGCTCAAGGACAGTTTGGATGACCTAAAGGGTGATACGGTCAAAATTTGGTCAAGGGAAAACGCGTGTAAATCGGTGAAATCGTTTATTTAAAAAATCAAATTAAATTTCTTTTTCAAGTTCAATTAGTATAAAATTCAGGAAAAATATTCAGTTAGGCTTCCGCTTTTCCAAATCCGAATTGCCGGGCCTTACGCTTGACCAATGCCATCAGATTTTGTACAACCACCTTGTCCACCTTCTTCGCCGCAGAAAGCCAGTTTGCCTTGAACTGCTGCTCGTCCTTAGCAGTTTTTTTGGTCTTCTTTAGGTTCCGCTTGACAATAGCCCAGTATTTCTCAATTGGGCGGAGCTCTGGCGTGTTGGGAGGGTTCTTGTCCTTGGGAAACACCTGCACGTTGTTGGCGGCGTACCACTCCATGGCCTTTTTACCGTAATGGCAAGATGCCAAATCCGGCCAAAACAGTACGGAACAGCCGTGTTTCTTCAGGAAAGGCAGCAGACGTTTATTCAAACACTCTTTCACGTAAATTTCTTGGTTGACAGTCCCGGAAGCTATGAAAATGCTGCTTTTCAAGCCACAGATACAGATGGCTTGCCAAACCAGATATTTCTTTGCGAACTTTGACAGTTTCGTGTGCTTGAAAATATCTGCTACCTTTCCCCTTCCTTTTGCCGTATAAAACTCCTGTCCCGGAAGCTGCTTGTAGTCGGCTTTGACGTAGGTTTCGTCGTCCATTACCACGCAGTCAAACTTCGTCAGCATCGTCGTGTACAGCCTCCGGGATCGCGCTTTGGCCGTCGTATTTTGTTTATCATCGCGATTTGGAGTCACTACCTTCTTGTAAGTCGATGGTCCGGCTCGTTTTTTGGCTCGATGCACGGTTGTAGACGATACACCCAGCTTATTTGCGGCATCTCGGAGAGATAGGTTAGGGTTTCGCTTGAAACTACCGGCAACTCTCTTTGTTGTCTCAGCGGCTTCCGGTTTTCGATTTCCCCCCGATCCAGACTTCCTGGCTGTCGACAAACGTTCCCCAAACACTTTAATTACATTTGTAACGGTTGATTTGGCAACTTTTAGCGATTTTGCCAACTTTGCGTGCGAGTAGCTCGGATTTTCGCAATGCGCGAGCAAAATTTTGATACGCTGCTCTTCTTGCTTGGACGGCATTTTGACAACTGAAGAGTGAATTCCAAAATCAAAATAGGAGCAACATTCTACACACACACACCTTCAAAATGAGAGGTGTTCAGGTTTTTTAAATGCAAAATTGAAAGAAATACGTCAAGTTGATATTGACCAAATTTTGACCGTATCGCCCTTTAGCACATCACAAAATTATCAAATATTGACTGTTGTCCTTCCTTAAGGTTCATTCAACATGTTGAAATACATTTTGTTACCTCTTAAAGCCCTTAAAGCTACTGTTACAACTGTATATCTGAAGTTCTGAACTCAACTATATTTTGGATAACGTAGAATATCCCAGAAACAAACAAAAATGTTTAACATTTATTAACGAGAATTTAACAATACTTATGAAACTAACAATACTTTTTTTTTATATATTTTTTTAGTTTTCCATGAGTGAAACTTTTAAAGAATATAAAAAATAAGATATCACAGAAGATCACAGAGATTACGATATGTTTAAAGGGTGTCCCACATCAAATTGCGTCACGGAAAATCACTGTTGAAAATTTTTCATTGGGTATTTTCTTTTGAAAATTTGGGTAGAAGAAGTTTAGCCATAGACCAACTATGGCAAATCATGCACGAATATGGATTTCCGGAAAAACTGACGCGGTTGATCAAAGCAACGATGGATCGAGTGATGTGTGTCGTCCGAGTATCAGGGACGCTCTCGAGTCCCTTTGAATCTCGGAGAGGGTTACGGCAAGGTGATGGATTGTCGTGTTTGTTGTTTAACATTGCATTGGAGGGTGTGATTCGAAGAGCTGGGATAGACACCAGTGGCACGATCTTCAGGAAGTATGTCCAACTATTTGGCTTCGCCGACGACGTTGATATCGTAGCACGTAACTTTGAGACGATGGCGGAAACGTACATCAGACTTAAGGCTGAAGCTGGTAGGATTGGGCTTGTGATTAATTCGTTAAAAACAAAATACATGAAGGAAAGAGGCTCACGAGAAGACAATGTTAGCCTCCTAGCACGAGTTCAGATCGACGGCGATGAAATCGAGGTAGTAGACGAATTCGTGCATCTGGGCTCATTGGTGACCGCCGATAGCGACACCAGCAGAGAAATACAAAGGCGCATTATGGCTGGCAATCGTGCCTACTTTGGACTCCGAAGGACGCTAAGATCGAACAAAGTTCGCCGAACCACAAAGTTGACCATCTACAAGACATTAATTAGACCGGTAATTCTCTACGGCTACGAAACATGGACATTGCTAGTGGAGGACCAACGCGCCCTTGGAGTCTTTGAACGGAAGGTGCTGCGTACGATCTACGGTGGAGTGCAGATGGAAGACGGAACGTGGAGGAGGCGAATGAACCGCGTATTGCACCAGTTGCTGGGAGAACCTCCCATCGTACACATCGCAAAAATCGGTCGACTACGATGGGCTGGGCATGTCGTAAGAATGTCGGACGACAGCCCTGTGAAAATGGTTCTCGAAAACGAACCGACAGGTACAAGAAAAAGAGGCGCGCAACGAGCAAGGTGGATCGATCAAGTAGAAGGCGACCTGCGGACCCTCCGCAGACAGCGAGGCTGGCGAGGAACAGCCATGGACCGATTACAATAGAAACAACTTCTGTGTACAGCAGAGGCCACACCGGCCTTAGTCTGATTGGTAAGGTAAGGTAAGTTTAGAGTGGTTTTTTATTGTTGTAATTTAATCGTGGTCAGTTTTTTCAAAAATTGGAAAAAATGGCGTCTCCCGAAATGAAAAATCCTCAAACCTCTTATCGGGACATCGGAAAGCAAGTCGGAATCGTGGAGTCATAACGGTGAGTCGTATTATTAATCGTTACTACAAAACTCTGAGCATCGAACGGAATGAGAAATACGGTCAGAATGGATGTTCTGTTAGTGATCAGGATCACAAGCGTGTCGTGAAAGCGTTTAAGCGGAATCCCAATGCTTCCGTGAGGGATGTGGCTAAAAAGTTGAATCTGTCCAAGTCTTTCGTTCAGAGAGCCAAGAACCGGGAGGGACTGCATGCGTACAAAGTGCAGAAGGCTCCAAATCGTGACGAACGGCAATATACGGTGGGAAATCACGGGCCTGGAAACCTCATTGTCTCATCATGGGTGATGAGACTTTCGGCAAGGCGGACTTCTGGCAGCTTCCAGGGCTACTGTGCTTCACCGCCCAGCACAAGTTTGATGTTCCGGAGGAAGCAAGGAAGCAGAAACTTTCATAGTTTGCCAAGAAATACATGATTTGGCAAGCGGTCTGCTCATGTGGCAAACGGAGTGAACATAACGGGACTGTACACGGGGAGTTCTACCTCAAGGAGTGTCTACAGAAACGTCTGGTTCATCTATTGAAGCAACACGAGGGCCCTACGATCTTCTGGCCAGATCTAGCATCGTGACACTATTTAAATGTTGTCCTGGAGTGGTACGAAGCCAACGGGATCACTTTCGTACCTAATTGTAATCTGCTTGATCTAACGTTCCTACTGATTCGGATGATCCTCGGATCCTGCGGCATTGTCTGATGAACAAACACACGTACGCAGTCGTCCGCAAAAGACGTTCCCATTTGGAAAACCAGCTGCAATCAATTAAACTATCGCTGACAACTACGCGATGTACGTGAATTGAGCGCAACTCCTCTGGAACGTCGACGAACTCTACCTTCTGTTCCGGCCATTGAGTTTCTGGCAGGTACAAGAAATCTGGACCCTTAAACCAGTGGTTGGTTGGACACAAATCTGGAGCACCCTTCCATTTGGTTGCATCGTCCGCGACGTTGAGTGCCGTTGGCACGTATCTCCATTCTTGCACCTTTGTGTCATCCAGGATTTCGCCTACTCGAACTGCAACATATTGTCAGTACTTTCGAGCATCTGATCGTATCCACAAAAGGACAGTGTTTGAGTCAGTCCATATGTACCGTTTCTTGATTTCTACGGAGTGACTGTTGACAATGGACTTCATTAAGCGGCTTCCTAACAATGCCGCTTGTAGTTCCAGTCGCGGAACTGAGAGTGGCTTCAGTGGAGCTACCTTCGCCTTGGATGCCACCAACGAGCACCGTGCTTGTCCTCTATCGATAATACGGAAGAAACCCACACACAACATAGCGGACAAGCTAGCGTCTACAAACATATGCAGTTCTAACGTGTTGTAGCTGATCTTTTCGTAGCCGGGAAAATAGCAGCGTGGAATGTGAACTCGGTTCAGCTCACCAAATACACCTACGAATCTTCTCCAGGTTTCGTTGACTTTTTCTGGTATCGGATCATCCCATCCGACTGCACATCGCCATAGATCTTGAATGATGATCTTACCATGTATAAGAACTTGGGATATAAGCCCAAGTGGGTCAAACAGACTCATGATGAATCGCAAAATCTTCCTTATCGTAGGCACAGAATCTCCCGATACGAGCTGCTGGAGGTCCTCTGGTAGAAATAAACTGAAGATGAATACATTCTCTGCAGGAAGCCAAGCCATCCCTAACACGCGTTCAACGTGACAGGTTTTGTCACTGGAGAAATCCTTCCGCTCTGTAACGTGTTGCTCTCCTAGATTTTCCAGCACGTTGTAAGAGTTTGACTGCCAGTTCCTAATTTCAAAACCAGCCTTAGCATGTATTGTTCGAACATCTGTTGCTAGTTTTGTTATTTCCTCGTCAGTGTCCCTGCTATCTAAGTAGTCATCAACATAGTGATTTTCTGTCAATGCTACGGCTGCTTCTGGAAACTCGTTGGCCCAACTCTTGGCATTTAAGTTCTTGATATACTGTGCCTGACATGGAGAACACGTCGAGCCAAAGGTCGCTGCATTCATGACAAAAATTTCCGGCGATTTGATGAATCCGAACTCCACAAGAAACACTGCGCAGAACTATCAGCTTTACGAATAAAGTACTGGTGGTACATTTCCCTCACATCTCCGACTATTGCTACCTGTCGTTGACGAAACTGGAACAATACTTTCGGCAACGGCGTCAGAAGATCTGGACCCTTCCATATCATTCCATTGAACGAGATACCCTTAACTTTGGCAGCCGCGTCCCATATCATGCGGACCTTTCCGGGTTTCTTCGGATTGATTACCACGCCTAATGGCAAAAACCAAGTCCGCTTGGGATTGAACTCCTCGATTTCTTGCTTTGTCGCTTTATGTGCGTACTTTTTAAACTGGTAGTCCGCAATTTGCATCTCTAAGTTCGCTAGCAACTCCGGATTTGATTTCAGTCGGCGATGTAAGCATGCCAGCCGTCTCATCGTAGCGCTACAACAATCCAGTCTCAATGCGTCCATCTTCCCGTCGCACTGTTGTGTTTTCTAGGATCTCTCTTGCTCGGCGGTCCTCATCTCCCTCAAGTGTACGTTGAACAGCAATACCCAGACTTTCCTCCGCGAAGAAACTTTCTACCAGCTCATGAATCCCTTTAAGTTCTGTGCATTCACACATGTGAAACGATGGCGATTCAATAACTTTCGCTGGATCTCCAACGCAGCCGAATACAGTCCATCCTAATCTTGTCTTCGCTGCAATTGGTTCCCGTGCACCTATTTCCCTTCTTCTTAGGGGTATAGACAGGTGAATATTGTCCATCCCTATCAAGATCCTCGGAACCGCTTGCTCGTAGTCCTGGATCGGAATTCCTTGCAAATGCGGGTACCTTCTTGCCAACTCACTGTACCACAGAGTCTGCGTCGGTAGCGCCAAACCATTCACCGTACGAACATCGTCCAATACGAATTTTGTGTCGCTCGATGCACCCGAAATTTTTAAGCTAACCTGCCGAGATTCCGGTTCCCGCCGCTTGATATTTGCAGTCCATGTGAGACAAAGCGGATGCACGTCTCCGACAATGTTTAGCTGATCCGCAATGTCAGCGTCCATCAGAGTCAATGACGAACCCTCATCAAGAAACGCAAAGGTTGTGATTTGTGTTCCCTTCCCATAGAGCGTGACTGGGATAATGCGGAATAGAATAGAATTCTGTAGTTGTCGATGCACGGAAACGACCGCCGGCGCACTATTTCCCGAACGTGAAAACTCTTCAGGAAGACCCGGATGCAACAGAGTGTTATGCCCTTTTGAACAACCACTGACTTCACATACTTTATGAGACTTACAGTGCCACTTGCCGTGCGGAACCAAACAAATCTTACATAGTTGGTGCGTACTAACTGCTTTCCAACGGTCCCCAATAGAAAGTGTCTTAAATTTACCACAATCCCTAATTCTATGATTGATGCTCTGGCAAATATAGCACGGTCTTGCATGATTTTCTACTACCTTACCTCCACTGGTCCCTGACTTACGAATATCTGGCAAAGCGTGAGTGTTCATATACGTCTTCTCCTTGGGTTGTTGTCTCTCGATTCGGTTGACTCGATGAATATCGTGATCGCTGAACTGCGTGACGTCACTGGCTGCCGAGGTTATTATCATCATATAGTCGCTAAAGGTACCCAAGTCAACAAATCCGGTACGCTGCTTATGAAGTGCCCAGTCCAAACGAATGGTTGGCGGCCGCTTCCCCCAATTTTCCTCGGCACCGGGGGTTTCCTTGGGGGGGTTCGGGGCTTTCCGAGGCCCAACGGGGTGCGGCCCGGGGAGGCCAAACCGCACTCAGGTCTCCCCCCGGGCGGACTTGGGGGCGGGGCACCCCCACCTTTCCGCTCCCCCAATCTAAACATTTGGTAAACCGGTGCCCGGGCGACCCAGGACGACACGCGCCCACGTGGGAACTCGCGCCGGGGGGGCCCACGCCCGTACCGCCCCCGCAACTATCTAATACTCGGTAGTGAGGAAGTTAGTGCTCTCAAGGACGCAGGAGAGGTAATTGTTGCCCATTATGTATCTATATTAATAAAATTTACTTTTAATAGGTTTGCGTCGACCATCGGTTGAATCGGTTGTGTCGGTTTGTTCCGCTATATTTTGTTATCGGGCGTAGCGTTTTGCCTATTGTTTCGGTTGCCTATTGTTCGTTGCGCGAGTGATCAAGTGAGCATCGGAAGTCGTGGTTCGCCGGGTAAGATCGGTCGGTGGTGAGGTACATTATTAATTGTGATCCAAATTATTCGTTCGTCATGCTCGTCGGGCCTCCCTATCTTGGAGCAAATAAATCACTGTCCCATTTTGTAAGGGACTCCAGCGGCATCCGTACTGTTGGTGTGGATCGGTTCAAGTTGGCTCTCCAGCGTTGAGATGAAATCCTAATGAAATACCACTATCACACTCTGTGAGTGGCCTCAATAGCATCCTTACTGTTGGTTTAAACCGGTCAAAATCGGCTTTTCAGCATAATCAAAAATCACTTTGTTTTCTTAATGAAAAACCATAATCACACTTTGTGAGTGGCCCCAATAGCATCCTTACTGTTGGTTTAAATCGGTTCAAATCGGAAAACGGTACTACTTACACCTAACAGCTTGTCGTTAACCAAAACGAACCCTGCTGCCACCCAATCCTGTTATCCAAAATCCCAGTGATTTCTCGTGGAAGTGCAGTGGATTCCGCGGCTTCCAATAAAGCGAGTATCACGTCAACATATTCCTACCCATTCCCTATTTGACCTGCATTCGGGCGAGGCCGGCGCCGGTATTGCCTAAGTTTGGGATCACCAGTTTTTACACATTGAAGATGTATGTTAGTCCCAAGCATCATCTGTTGGTTCTTTGTGTAATAACAGCTGATCTGGCAACAACGGAGTAGCAACCTCGGGCGGTCAATCATGCTCATGCTCATGCTCATGCTCAAGCTGCAGTCAGAAGTTGTACAAAACCTATTGAGTGGAGTAAAGCGTACGGTTATGGTATTGAAGTTGAATAAAAAGATATTCCAAAAGCTTACCAATAGGTTTTTTTTTATTGTCTGAAAGTTTGAAAAGGATCGGTCAGCTGGGTAATTTTCTACAGCGTTTTATGCGTGATCCAATTTAATATGGGAAACTCTATAGTTTAATTTAAACCTTAGGAATGAGAGAAATTCAAACAGTTTACCTATCAGTTGGGTCCTCCCTTAGCTCAGTCGGTCAAGGTTCAGCTACAAAGCAACACCATGCTGGAGGTGGCTGGGTTCAATTCCCGGTCTGGTCTAGGAATTTTTCGTTAAGGACAATTTCTCTACTCTCTGGGCTGTGTACTTGCCACACAATCATACTAATGTAAAAATGGTACCTGGCATCGAAAGCTCTCAATTAATAGCTGTGGAAGTGCACCTAGAACACTAAGTTGAGAGCAAACAATAAGCTAATTGCGAAAGCAATAAGCTTGAAATACTAAAGAAGAAGAAGACCTATAAGTTAACTTCAATAGTTCGTACAACCACGTGGGGTTGTACCAGGGGCTGGATGGTCAAGAAGAAAATATATATTGTTGGCCCCTGAAGTACCAGCGCAACGGTCCCAATCTCTGTCCCAATCTAAATGAATCCCCCCTTAACTTGACTAACAAGGAATAACCCCTCAAATTTTATGTCAAAATTAAACAGCAAATCGAAAACAAAACAAAGATTCTAGTACCGAAAAGCGCAAGATTGTTTTGGAAGGTGCAGGGTGCAAGGTGTACTTGGAACCAATGTTGATGCTTTGCCGGAACATTCTAATCACCATTCACTTCACATATTATTTCTTTTAATTTCGCTTTGTCTGTTTAACTTCCACTTCTAACGATACTGGATACGTATTTCGTCTGCCTCTTTCAGACTTTTTCAGTGTTTTGTTTTTGTTCTGTAGAGACCGAGACTCTGGTAAAAATCGTATAACTTCTACCTGAAATAAAACCACCCGAATGAAGCAGATTAGATGAACGACGACAACAAAATAGTCAACGAATTAGGAAGGTATGCAAAATGACACCCCACAACGCTGGGGTTCATGAATGAGAAATGGAGCTTGCGTGGGAACGCACCATATGCAAATGTGTAATTAAATCAAATGACTTCACCGCTCCTTCCGGCAGCAACTGTCACTTACTGTCAACGGACGTAAATCTGTAGCAGTGACATATGGCCCGAAAGGGAAGGGCAATCTCACCCAACTCAAATCAAATCCAACTCGAAACGCAGCGCCTAGAAGACCTCACCTAATCAAGACGTGTCTTCTGGCACGAATATAAATAATTCAAATGCACAAAACGCCTCTTTCCGCACATTCTCCTTGTTCCCCAATGGGACGACCCTTCGTCAAAACTGCTACTGCGCCTCGTCAGAGACCTACATCTTTTAATATCTGGCAAACGATTAATCATTCCGGAGTCACGTTTGACCATCCTGCCGGCAGCGTTGGCGATATGGGAGTTCACGCCCTCACCGTCATCAGAGCAATGGAAATGTGCCTTCTTACTGGGCCAGAAGAGAGAATGAAGGCAAAATACGTTCACTCAAATGATGAATGATGCTCCCATTTCCCAACTGTTTTCCTCTCAAGTAAAACTTGCTGGGTCAAAACAAGAGCAAACGAAGAAGTGGAAGATCCGATCAATTCTAGTCCCAGTGCCCAACCAATAACGGCTGACGGACGACTTTCAACCATCCGGATCGACTGATTTCACGCCATCGCAGCGCGTCGTTCGAGGGGGACAATTTGTCATGACTTTGCGTTTCGGGATTGTTGTTACTAATTTCGATGTAGGTTTTTGGATTCGATGCTTTTCTTGTTGTCGATCAGAAAACGACAAGCGCCAGAATTGTTAGGGTATTTGTTTTTGGATTGCAGGAAGGACTGCATTAGATTAAATAACGCGGTCGACTAAGATATGCTGAATTTCTTCAGGCGTCCTTGTCAGAAGTCAAATCTCTCCTCTAACTCTCTTACTCTCCTTGAGACGGTCATAAATCCAGCCACCCTTGGGGGTGGAAATTTATCTTCCAAATCACCAAAACGTGACCACGAACCACATCGCCGCAGCCAATTTGTTTTGCGGCTTGATTGCTTCCCATGCAAATGTCGTATTCAGGTGAATCTTCTTCCGACAGCAGCGGGTGGCTGGATTTAAATTTGAGCCTCTTTCGCATCGCGCTGCATCCAGATACTAAAATCGATTTGGCTAAAAATACTTTTCGGAACGCGTTGTTTAAAAAAAGTCGGCTATCACAACACTTGCAGTGCGCTTTTATGATATCGCTATCATCAGATTGTGACGGTGGGGAAGGGGAGTAGTTGGGGGTGTTATTCAAATCGTTCTTCTAATCTAAATTCAAGGACATTCGCGTTCTGGCTCGAAGCAGCGACCGTCATAAATTTTTTAATGGATTTGGCCACGCTCGACACGGTCCGCCGAGATGTAGCACGGCCCTGTGTCTGCGTTGTTTTTAAACCGTCGCATTTAGCAGGAGCTCAATATCAGGACCCGCCCTCCCTCTCAAAACATCCCCTCGTCGGGCGACAAACTGAGACGCATAAGAATTGAAACAAATAACAACTCTACTCAAACAAATAGCGCATCATTCAATTAAGACCGGCGAGCGAGCTCGGTGCTGGCCACGGTCACCGGTTATTTAGTGTGTCGGTTTGTGGGGGAAGGGGCGACGGTAATGTACACATATTTATTTCACAGCGCGATCAAATTGCTTCAAGCACTTTTTCCAGCGACAATGGCCGTCGTTGCCGGTGACAGGATGGAACTGATTAGTGTAGAACAACGCCACCCGGTGGACAAATGGATGCATTGTGCGCAATGAAAACAAAATGGTTCATTTAACCAACCCGTTGTGGCATAATTAAGGTGACCTTTCATTTTCCGCAGTGAATTTGATTCGTGGAGTTTATTTTATTGCAGGCGAAGTGTTGCGTACAGAATTTGATTATTGTGGTTGTGTGAACTAAAAATGTTGCAATACCAAACTGCATTCCTCTTTATTAAATTTCTTGCGCTTGTAATTTGTAACTTCTGCGCTACCTAATCACATCGAATTTCTGGCTACCTATTAACATCGAAACAAGTATCACAACATGTCGATGGTATGATTTTCTGCATACATGTGACACCTAATCATATTCCCTCTAAAAAGTCAAAATTTTCATCTTTCCGGTGGTGAGGAGCTTTGCTCATGCTATAGACCTGCAAGCGAGACTAAAAATTTGACCAGTTGGGAAAGTATCACACATTCTGCTTGTTCATTTCGCTGCCACGTCGTAGGACGTTTATATAAAGGCACAAACATCAGGAGTGATACTGGCGCGATATGCCGCAATTCACTTTTGGACTTCTTACCTTAAATCTTAGCGAAGCCACTAAAATTACAACTTTCTTTTTTTGTGGCAACTTAGATTGATATCCATTCAAACGACCCGTGGAAGACAAGGGTCCTCGACAAGGAACTCTTTGTTGAGGCACTACGGTTCGACAACGAACTTTCGAACCGAAAAGTGGATGAGCTGACGAATACGTTAGTAAGGGCATGCGACGCAACCATGCCGCGGAAACTGGAGCCGAGGAACGAGTGGCCCTCAGCTTACTGGTAAAATGAGCAACTCAGCAACCTTCGCGATAGTTGCCTTAGAGCCAGAAACGTATCCAGAGAGCTAAAACCACAGCGGACAGAGCGGTGCGTAGGGTTAAAACGAGAGATAAGACTGAGCAAGACGCACTGCTACAAGGAATTGCCACTGATGCTAACCCCTGGGGCAACGCGTACCGTATTGTCACGGTGATGACTAAAGACCCAACAATGGCTGCAGAGTTATGTCCAGCAAAACTTAAGGTTATCGTAGATGGACTTTTCCCGACGCACGATCCATCGACGTGGCCAAGTACAGGTTTAATGTGAAGAAAGAACCCGGACAAAATGGAACCCCCAACATGGCTCTGAAAGTGGCGATTCAGGCATTTCCAAACATGTTCAGGGGTGTGCTGCAGAAATGTCTAGAGGAAGGCCATTTCCCGGACATTTGGAAAATACAGAAGCTAGTGTTGCGTGCCGAAGCCAGAAAAGCCTCCAGGGGATCCAGCGTTGTAAAGGTATTGTTGGATACGCCCGGAAAACTCCTGGAGAGGATCATCGTCAAATGACTGACGAAATTTACCGAGAGCGAGCACGGAATATCGAGGATGTAATTCGGTTTCCGGAAAGGGAAGCCTACGGGCCATTCGGACAGTGGTCCAGTCAGCCGTAGAGGCATCCAAATAGAAGCAGAGAGGCAATTGATATTATACCATTGTAATGATCGACGTTAAAAACGCCTTCAATAGCGCCAGCTGGGAGGCTATTGCCAAGTCGCTGCACAGCAAGATGTGCATAAATTGCCAAGTCGCTGCATAGCAAGATGTACATGATAACATATGCAGAAATCTGAAGAGTTACTCTCAGGACCGGGTGCTGATCTACGAGACCTCCATGGGACGGAAATCGGTGAAAATCACGGCGGGAGTTCCGCAAGGTTCTATCCTTGGCCCAACAATTTGGAACGGGTTGTACAACGGACTGCTGACACTGAAGGATCCCTTAAGTGTAGTGATCACTGGCTTTGCGGAAGATATTGTATTGTCAGTGACAGGTGGAACACAGGAAGAAGTGGAAATGCTGGCCACCGAAGCAATCGGCATAAAAAATTGTGCAGGCGTCAAAGCTGCAGATAATTCACCACAAAACAGAGTTGCTGTTGGTCAGCAACTGCAAAGCGGAGGGCATGCCATAGCCTGTAGATGGCATGCCAATGTTGATTATGTCTGTGGGAAGGCGGCGAAGGACATCAATGTGGTGTCCAGAATCACGCCGAATAGCTACGGACTAAGCAGTACCCAGGTAACCAATAAGCAGTAAATCAACCTTAAATCTGCATTTCAGATGCTACAAGCATAATATTAGCCTTATACCAGAATCTTGAATGCTATCTGTTGTAAAGTTGGATTTCAAATGTTATTTAAATGCTTGTAGCCTGTAATAAGCATTTCAAATGCAAATTAGCATTGATGAAGCATTATCATAGCATTACAGTAAAGCAGCCGTATATTGGGCCAAACGTGGCATTTAAGGTGACTTTATTGCTTGATAGGCTGCCGTTAAGACGCTTTGGAACTGCTTATTGGTTACCTGGGTAGTAAGCGACATCTACTGGCTAGTGTATCATCATCGATACTGACATACGGAGGACCAGCCTGAGTCGCAGCGCTGAGAACCAAGCGAAACGGGGCGAAGTTGAATAGTACGTTCAGGCTCATGGCCATGTGAGTACAGAACTATTTCATCGGAGGCAGTATGCGTAAATTTCTGGAATGATCCCGATTGGCATCACTCTCGCGGAAGACAGTGAGTGCTATCAGCGCACAAATAGCAAACAAATTCGGAAGCTGGTCAGAGCGGAGTCAATGACCAAATGGCAGCGAGAATGGGACACGGGGGAGAACGCTCGAATCTGATGATCTGGATGAAAAGGAAACATGGTGAGGTAAACTTCTACCTTACGCAGATTCTGTCTGGCCATGGTTGCTTCAGGCAATACTTGCATCCTCGTGGTCTTCGACTGCCCACGATTCGGATCATAACGAAGCAAGATGCTTGAAATCACTGGGGCAGATACCAGCCCAGTTAACGTAGTGTAAAGAAGGCGTCGGGACGATAGTGCGTGGAATGCGATTAACGAAGCCATTACGCAAATCATGTCGGCTCTACAGCGCATATGGTGGGCGAATCAAGTAGCGCGTGGTTGAGAGGAGTATCGGGCTGTCGGTCTCGTGAGATGTTCCAACGTCGGGGAACTCTCCGTCGTTGTATGGTAGATCCGCAGTTGGGGACTACTCGAGTCGATTGCATCAGTATGCGGGAGCTAAATGGCTCACCGTGGTTCGGTTTCGGGAGAACTTCCACTGCTGGGAAATCCTCCGTTGGAGTAGGGTAGACTACTCGTGTCGATTGCGTTAAGGATTGGAGCTGAATTGTGCAGGAAGTGGGAGCT
Source organism: Aedes koreicus (assembly GCA_024533555.2). Lineage (NCBI taxonomy): Eukaryota > Metazoa > Arthropoda > Insecta > Diptera > Culicidae > Aedes > Aedes koreicus. The sequence continues at coordinate 747,152 of JAHHFK020004124.1, forward strand.
GAATGGCTCAACCAAGGTAGGTGGGAGCTAAATGGCTCAGTCAATTAGTAGAAGCGATATGGCTCCACCGTGGCCAAATAGCAAAGACCTCCCATGAAGTAATACCATTGAGCAGTCCCTGGGGGAGGGGGGTTTGTTTAGAGGGCGTTTGGTTGATGGTGCAACAAGGATACGGGTTTTAGTGGGATCAGAAGTCGGCCTTTTCTCATGATAGGCCCTGACTACACTCTGACGCAGCCTCTGTGTTGGGTTAGTCCATAAAGGTTAACCTGAACCTTGGAAAAAAAAAATACACACACATCCAAGAACGATATAGCTATTCTTTTAGAGCCTTACCAAATCCCATCTGGGTATGGCTACTGCGTTGCAGATAAAGCAAAAACAGCGGCAATATGGACGATGGAAAGATACCCTCTTCAAAAAATTGTGTACTACGCAGCCCAAGTAAAGGGCGATACGGTCAAAATTTGGTCAATATCAACTTGACGTATTTCTTTCAATTTTGTATTTAAAAAAACCCGAACACCCCACATTTTGAAGGTGTGTGTGTGTAGAATGTTGCTCTTATTTTGATTTTGGAATTCACTCTTCAGTTGTCAAAATGCCGTCCAAGCAAGAAGAGCAGCGTATCAAAATTTTGCTCGCGCATCGCGAAAATCCGAGCTACTCGCACGCAAAGTTGGCAAAATCGCTAAAAGTTGCCAAATCAACCGTTACAAATGTAATTAAAGTGTTTGGGGAACGTTTGTCGACAGCCAGGAAGTCTGGATCGGGGGGAAATCGAAAACCGGAAGCCGCTGAGACGACAAAGAGAGTTGCCGGTAGTTTCAAGCGAAACCCTAACCTATCTCTCCGAGATGCCGCAAATAAGCTGGGTGTATCGTCTACAACCGTGCATCGAGCCAAAAAACGAGCCGGACTATCGACTTACAAGAAGGTAGTGACTCCAAATCGCGATGATAAACAAAATACGACGGCCAAAGCGCGATCCCGGAGGCTGTACACGACGATGCTGACGAAGTTTGACTGCGTGGTAATGGACGACGAAACCTACGCCAAAGCCGACTACAAGCAGCTTCCGGGACAGGAGTTTTATACGGCAAAAGGAAGGGGAAAGGTAGCAGATATTTTCAAGCACACGAAACTGTCAAAGTTCGCAAAGAAATATCTGGTGGTTCCCAAGGACAAAAACCCTCCCAACACGCCAGAGCTCCGCCCAATTGAGAAATACTGGGCTATTGTCAAGCGGAACCTAAAGAAGACCAAAAAAACTGCTAAGGACGAGCAGCAGTTCAAGGCAAACTGGCTTTCTGCGGCGAAGAAGGTGGACAAGGTGGCTGTACAAAATCTGATGGCAGGGGTCAAGCGTAAGGCCCGGCAATTCGGATTTGGAAAAGCGGAAGCCTAACTGAATATTTTTCCTGAATTTTATACTAATTGAACTTGAAAAAGAAATTTAATTTGATTTTTTAAATAAACGATTTCACCGATTTACACGCGTTTTCCCTTGACCAAATTTTGACCGTATCACCCTTTAACAATTTCAGTTCTATTCCAGCCGTATAGCACTCCTCCCGGCTTTGTTGATGACACTGCATTCAAAACTGTTTTGTCCACCAACACCTCCTCTATGCATCTTTAAAGCCGAAATGTGTACAAAGTGGCCCACTCTATAGACGGTTGTGAAAACAAATTAATAAAACCTTTCTAAGACCATAAAGATTTTGAAAATGTTCTAGTGAAAGCTGTTATGACCACTTGAGAACCATCATAAAACCTATTGGCCGCCATCAAAACCAGCATAGGGCTGAATGGCCACAGCTGTCAAACTTCACGGCGATATCGTGGTTGGTTTTTGTTGTTTTGCTTTGTTGCTCTTCTGATTCATTCAACAGTAAATAATGGCTCAGAAAAAAGTTCTTCTGTTGCGGGAAATTATGATTGATAGCAAAATATATAAAACAAATTGAGTTTTTTATAGCGTATCATGCTCCAAATCATATTCGCATTTAATTTTATGGTGAATATTGGCACGATAAGAGCTGAAAATTAATGCGCCTTGGAAATTATGCGATATGAAAAATTATTTACAACAACAAAAACAAAATTGAAAGAAATATATTCCGTAAATTAATCATGAAACACCTGAAAATTGATGGAATTCAATAAGGTTATCTAAACAAATACCGAAGTTTGTCTCCGATCTACAGTTCAATTGTATTACATTTAAAATTTGGTGTATTTATTTTTTCACATTTCAATTATTTCATATATTTCAACATGGCGATTGCAAAAAATCACAGTTTTGCCAAAAAGCCAATTTATCTTAGCAATGGCTACTATAAAACTATCTGGGCGCTTGGTAGCTTTCCTCAATCCAGTTAGCCGTTTAATGCATTTACTGGAGGCAAAATGGTTTTAAAATGCTTTTTCAACTGACCATAATAAGATAATATGAATGAGTCCTAAAACGGCGTTTCAAAACAGCATTTTATGAGTTAATAAAGTCAAAATAAAACCTTTGATTGGAGTAAAAGGAATTTTAGAAGTCAAGGTTTTAAGATCGTTGTAAAGAAGCTGTGTAGGTTCTTATAAACCTGACTAAAATTTTAAACCTATTGGCATATCTTGCTGCCATAATAAAGCCGAATTGATTATTAGTGGCTTTCATAAAACTTTAATAAAACTTAATAAAACTGGATGGTTTTGGCAATGTTACTTGGGAGATGAAGCCTCGGAATCACCAAAACCAACGGAATTTCCATCTGTAGCTGCTACGCACCTCAACGATGGACGATAGAGCAATTCAACCAGATGTTAGACAAACTCACGGAAGTGAAAACCGATCAAAGGCCAGCCGTCATGCCGGTGTCATGAATGCTTGGGCGATCAAGTGGAGCAGCCATCCAACCAACCCAAGGCGGTGCAGTCTATTAGATGTCCTAGCAAAGCTGAATGTAGCTTCAGCATCTACCGCAAGGAGGGCCGGATTGCATCATTGATGTCACTTTCTGAAGTCAGAGTCTGTCAGAAAAGATGATCTGGAGAGTGTGCGAGGAGTATACCCACATTGACCATCCGGTAATGAATTGAGAATACGACGCAGATCGAGTAATGTGGGAGGACAACAAATGAGCGTAGGTGAAAAAATACGAGCTTCAACAAGGACGTGTTCGCACTTAGATTTGAGGGTATCCATTTGAACCTGAGTACGGACAAGTTGACAGCAGCACTAACAAGGGTGTGCTACGCAACTATGTCATGGAATGGAAACCGAGAATTGGACTCCGCCCACCCTACTGGTGGAATACGACGACTGCCAAGCTACGTGCCAGTTGTGTCCGTGTCAGGAGGCAAAGCCAGAGGTCTTGTAACTACACCGAAAAATAGGAACTGAAATTGGTTTACAGTGCGGCAAGAAAGCCTACCTTGAGGAGCTTTGTCACAACGTCAACGTGAATCCCTTGGGAGAGGCCTAGTAAATTGCCATGTCGAAGATGAAAGGTCCAGCAGCATCACCTAAAAGGTGCCCGGAGAAGATGAAGGCCATCTTCGACGGACTTTTTTTTGTGCTTTATTAAAGTGACTTTTAGCCACCTGGGCTAGTTCATCACTACATCGACGGACTGTTCCCGCCGCACGAACCAACTACCTGGCCACTTTCACCGTACAGGGAGGAGGTTGACTAGGAAGAAGTAGCTCGAGTAACCAACGAAGAGCTGATCGAGATGGCGAAAGCCATTAATGTGAAGAAGGCCCCTGGCCCAAATAGAATCCCAAACTTGTCTCTAAAAACAGTGATACAGGAGAACCCAGATACGTTCTGGACCACATTGCATAAATGCATCGACGAAGGTAACTTCTCTGACAACTGGAAGCGACAAAAACTGATGCTGCTGCCAAAACTTCGTTATATGCCTGTTGGATTCGGTCGGAAAACTTTTGGAGAAAGTAATCCTGAACATGCTCACATGACATGCAGTTCGGTTTCCGGAAAGGCAGGTCCACAGTGGATGCCATCTGAAAGGTAGAAGAAGCTGCGGAGACGGCACAGAGAAAACAGAGAAGAGGAAATCACTTTTGCGCGTTAGTCACCCTAGATGTAAAGAATGCCTTCTACAGCGCTAGCTGGGAAGCAATCACCTCAGCGTTGCCAGGTATACCGATTTATCGGTATTTATACCGATTTTTATTCTCAATACCGATATACCGACAAGGGCTCTGAAAATACCGATTTCCAACTTTTTATACCGATAAATACCGATTTTCAATGAAAGTTATTTCAACATTATATTTGGTTTATGATTTATCAGCGTGTTTTTTTAGATTTCTTACCCCTCGCCCTCGCCATTCTTCAAATGGCAAAACCCTGCGGCTGCAACTGCGCTCACTGTGCGTACAGTGACCATTCGCTTATTGCAATTTCGTTAATTGAAACGTCTTTTCATTGCAAGTTCACTAATTGCAACGTTTTGCAATTAAAAAGCAATTAACTGTCATATGCAAATGTCAAGCAGTAATCTGTCATTTACGATCTATTGTTCACGAGTTTTTGACAGTCGATTTGACGTTGTCAGATGTTGCAATGAGCAAATGCCATTCGCTCATTGCAATGTAAACATGTTGCAATGAACGAATGGTCACTGTATTTTGTTTTTAGCTTTAGCTTTAGCTTCTGTTTTTGTTTCCTCCGTTGCTCACGTGCTATGCGAGGCGAGCGAGAAATGGAAAAAGTTTCAAGTTAGAGTAAATGGATGCCTGCCATTTTAAGCTTTTAATTTGAAAGTAGATGTGTTATGGTTGTATGTCTGTGATAAAATTATCGAGTTTAATTATGATATTAAATGCGTTAACAAATGAAGACAGGTTGTAATTTTAAGCATAATACCCAACAAACAATCACTCATTCAATAAACATCATCATGGCGATTTAATTCAGCAGCGTGTTGAATAATCTCTGAACTATTTTCCATCACAGCTTTTGTTCAGGCATTATTCACACAAATTTGGAGAAGTTATTAAGCTGTCGCCAAATGCTTTTGAACACTGCCAATTGCATATGCATAGGAAGCAAGTTTGCAGCAATGAAGTTCAGCTGATAATAAAATAACTGCTGTTTTAATGCTTTACAGAACTTGAGGGTAATTTCGAGAGTCGAAGAGACCTTTGTTGAGCTAAGCGAGTGTTTGTTAAGGATAATATATTTTTCTTCAACATCATTGAGCATATTAAAAAAGCTGTGGTGTCTTTTATAGAACTTTTGTTCAACTTTTTTAAATTTTCATAAAACTGTCTTGGGGTTTTTGTATGATTTTACATATGATACAAACATTTTTATTTGGATTTCATATTGTGTATATTTAATTTGATATTATTATGCATCGACATCAACAGAAACATTTTGTAACATTTATTTATTACCATTAAATAGCGAGATTCGAGCTATCAACTTTCGTATCCTCAACTACGTGACTTACCAACTGCGCTATTCTAGAATTGAATGAAGTACAAACGAATCGGCTATATAAGCTCAATGTTATATATTGAATAGTAGCAGAAGTGATGCTCTTATTGAGCTATATTGATATTCTATTTATAGCGTTGTCTGTATATAAGCAATATCAGTGCTTAAATAAACCTTCTAAATGCTGTTATTAATTACCAAGCTTTAATGGTTGATGTTCGGTTTTACTACGTGCATTACTGGCAAGGGCATATTGAACAAGAGACGATTAAAAGATATGACAATGTTTTCTGATGTTATTTGTAAACACTGCGCTGTTTTCGATTCTGATGGGCAATGTAAAGGGTAGTCTTTGAGCTATTTGCTTCAAGCAATTGACTATAATTTCAACTCTTGAAAACAGGTCAATACTTTTTCACCAGTACCAAAAATTAAACTCATAAACAAAAACATAGGAATTAACTGAATGCAATGAATATAGCATCATTTATACAGCATAACTATAAATAGGCTATATGAACGATGTTTCAACGGATTTATAAACTGTTATTCGACTCTTTGTTGAACTGTGTAAATTTAGTTACATATAAATACTAAAATAGCTTTTAATAAGCATGTTATTCAAACAAAATGAAACACTTGAAATAATGTTATTGATTCAATTGAAGACATGGTTATTCAGCTTTTATTTCAGCCAGATTTTTCATTCAGCCACAAAAGTCTTAATTCAGTTGTAATAATGAACATATGCTTATTTACTGCTTTCGTTTGTTTGTTGGGTAAACTTATCAGTCCTATAGTAACAAGCAACAATACTTTATGCATTTATGCTTTTTAATATGGGATTTTTAAAAGAAATTATCTGTTTATTGATAGGGTAGAGCGCTACTTCGTCGTAGTCGCCTATTTTCGTTTTATCAAGCAAAAAAAATCAAAAATATCAAATTCACTATGCGCTCAAGAAGCAGTGTTGAATAATCGATCATATCTTAGCTTTTTGTGTCTAACAAATCCAGTGGTATGTATGGAAAAGTGTATAAAATTGGAAGCGGTATATAAATCCGTTTTTGTGTTAAAATATATTTAAAAAAATAAGGGATGTGCTTAGCACAACGGGAGTTGGCTCAAAAACCTTATCGCTATACATGATTTTTGTTATTTTAATAACATCTTGAGAAGTGTGTATTCTAAAAAATATATATTGAAATGTATATTTATTCAAAGTATACATATTCAACCTGGAGATGGTAAATATAAAAAAAAGGCTAATGTATTTTTTATTTAATTTTTTATGTTTACGTACAACTTTGTCCATAGAAAATTTGAAAATAGAAGAAAAATGATCGCCAAAATATATTGTAATCTTATATCAAAATTAAACTATAGTTCACTTGAAAAAAATCTGAATTTTACTTTATACCGATAAATACCGATATTTTTTAATAAGCAATACCGATATTGTATAAATCCACCTGGCAACGCTGAATCACCTATTCGTTGCACATCGTTTGGGTCCCTGACTACCTCTGCAGAATTTCAAGGAGCTACTTTTAAAGGTTGCACGGAATCAAATTGCACCACTTTTAAATGGCTGTAACGTTTTACCCGTTGGATATTTTCTATTGAAATTTGGAATTAGTTCAATGTGTATTTGTTTACGCTGTGTAAGTTTCACAAGCAGATGTGCAATCATTGTGAAGATGAAGTCGGAAGAACAGCAGCGGCGCAATGAAATTTTGCACACGTACCTAAAAAATCCGGATTCTTTTCATCGTGCCATCAGCAGGAAGCTGGGAATGGTACATTCTACGGTTTCTCGTGTTTTAAATCGGTACCACGAACGTTTGACCATCGATCGGAAAGAAAAAAAGTGGCAAAAATCGATCTCCGTATAGTGCTAAGGATCACAAGCGGGTAGTTCAAGCTTTCAAGAGGAATCTCAACAGTTCAGTTCGAGATATGGCGAAGAAACTGAATCCAACCAAAACTTTCGTGCAATATGCGAAAAAACGTTAAGGACTACACATGTAGCAAGTCCAAAAGGCGCCTAATCGCGATGAACGGCAGAATACGGTAGGAAAAACACGTGCACGGAAGCTCTACACCCAGATGTTGACGAAACCACATTGCCTCATTATGGATGATGAGACGAATGCAAAAGCAAACTTCCAGCAGCTTCCGAGGCTCCACTTTTTCACTGCTCATCATAAATTCGACGTCCCTGAGGACGTTAAAAAGCAGAAGATGTCAAAGTTTGTGAAAAAATATATGATTTGGAAAGGAATTTGCTCGTGTGGAAAGCGGAGCACCCCATTCGTGACAACTGGAACGGTCAATGGGCAGGTGTACCTAAAGGAATACCTCCAAAAGCATCTTCTTCCGCTTCTGAGGTCACACGATGGTCCTACGATTTTCTGGCCGGATTAAGCCTCGTGCCATTACTCGAAAGAGGTTTTGGAGTATTACAAGGCTAAGGAGGTCAATTTCGTGCCGAAGCATCTCAACCCCCCGAACGCACCGGAACTGCGGCCAATTGAAAAATACTGAGCCATCATGAAGTAGGCACTTTGGAAGCATCCTAAGGAAGTGAAATCGGAGGAAGATATGAAGAAAAAATGGATTGCCACGCAAAAAAAAAGTTGGTCCAAATGTTGTAAAGGACCTTATGAGTAGTGTAAAGAAGAAGGTTCGTGCATTTGGATATGGAATTGAAATTGAATAAAACAAACATGGAAAATAATCATAACATGTTTTATTTTATTCCCTGAAAGTTTGAAGATGATTGGTTGAACGGGCGAATTTTGCCGAATATTTGTGTGTGTCGCAATTTGATTCCGTACACCCTTTATAACCGAACGCTGATTTACGAGCCCGATACGGGAGAAAAAAAGAACGACAATCGCAGCGGACGCTCCTCACGATTCCATTTTCGGTCCGACGTTGTGGAATGCGACGTACGATAGAGTGTTAAAGTTAGACCTTCCCAGGGGTGTGAGGGTTGTCGGTTTCACGGACGATGTTGTCTAAGTGACAACTGTACGTCTGTCACGGGACCCAATGGGGTCGATCTGCAAAAACCCCTACAGGATACCTTAGACAATTTGTTTACTTTGGCTCTAGAGCTAGGTTTCGAATTCTCTACGGAGAAACCTGAGTTTTTTGTTTTTTTTTTTAGGAAGCCTAACCCAGCACATCCAAAGCTACAAATCTAGGGTGGTAAACCGATAATTCTGGTATGGTTCGATTCAAAGTGCACCTGGAAATCCCACATTGAGTATCTGAAACGAAAGCTCCAGCAAAGGATGAACTCTCTTCGAACAATTACCACAACCTGGTGGGGAGCACATCCGCAAGATCTTCTAATGTTGTACCGGACAACGATTTTGTTGGTTATAAATTACGGTAGTTTTTGTTTTCAGTTGGCGTCTCGGTCGCAAATCATCAAACTGGAACGTGTTCAGTATCAGTGTATTCGTATCGCATTAGGTTGCATGCACTAAACTCATACGATGAGTCTTGAAGTGCTGGCTGGCAAGTTGCCACTCTCAGATCGGTTTTCAGAATTGTCTCTCCGACTCCTTACCAGGTGTGAAGTTATGAACCCACAGGTAATCGAAAACTTTGAGAAGCTTCTTCAGCTGAATCCTAAAACTCACTTCATGATTTTGTACCACTTGTACATAGCACAGGCTGTCAGCCCTTTGCCGAATATCCCGGGCAATGAAAGAGCGGACTCGCTTGCAAAAGTGGGCGCTATTTACGATCGACATATCGCCTTCATTGATTTTTTTCACTATATTTCGCCAACAGTCACTAATCAACTGGCAGTATAAATGGAGTAATGGCGATGGCAACATTCTATTACCCCAAAGGTGTCGAAGAAATATTGGTTTGGAGGGATGGATGTGGGTCGAGACTTCATTCGTGTGATGTCTCGCCTCATGTCCAGCCTCAAATCAATTTCTGTGAAAGTGGACAAAGTTTCCAGGACATAGATCACGTTATTATTTGGTCAAGTGCTGAGCATCGTGGAGTCAGATCTGAGCTTTATGGTTCCCTTCGGGCTCGAGGTAGACAATCCAATGTATCGGTTCGAGATATTTTGGCTCAACGTGATCTGGAGATTATGAAACTTATTCATGTGTTTTTAACTAACATTAGCCTTATATTGTAGTTTGCCTGTATGTTAAGTTGAAGTTTTTTTTTATATGTGAGTGTTTCCGTTTTTTTTTAAATGTCAAAATAAAATAAATGTTCAGTTGAAAGTAGACAATTTTAAAAATGCATGTGTTTTGTAGACGATAGGGTTTATATGCTAGTAATGAACCCCTTAGTAGAAGCTTTGAACAATTTTGATGTATTCCTCAAGAATTTTATTTACTTTTTGTGCAAAACTCCAACATTTGATGAAAATAACTAGTCATTTACACAATATTATGGTAAACTCTATCTCTTAGTCTAGGCTTTCCTGGTAAACATCGATAATTCGCACTGGTCATTATGTGCCCTTTTGGACCCATTTGCCTATTTTGGACCCGGGTCTATAATGCGCATATCAACTAATTTGATTAAAATGATTGATCTGACGCTGCTAAGCCAATTTGTTATCTCGTAGACGAATAGGGTAACACATATATTCTGGACATTTATATATTATGGCCACCTTCCTAAAGACGGCCAAACATCCCAAACGCAACCGATGTGTTACAACCCCTGTGTAGACATCTATCTAGGTTCAATCTAGGTATAGAATAAAACTAGTACAATCTTGGATACATATAAATATAATTTATTTTACAGCAAAGTGACCATACATACACGTCCAAAATATATTCGTTCTCCTACACTGATAGAAAAGTAATGATAATATCTATGTGTTCGACACATATTTTTTTGCAATGTGATCAACAAATAATAGCTATTTGTAACCACTCATACTTCCTATGTGTACACATAATCACTATGTGTGGCGACCACAAATACTTTTCATTTGTCAGATATATGTTTCTCAGTGGGTTCCGTTTATGTGTGAACGCATCAGTATTATGTAGAGTTTTCCATAAATTTTTGCCAATAAATACAAAACAAGTTTGACTAATTTTTGGTCCAATTTTGTAAGTCGAGTCGAGCAAACTTCTGCAACATCAAAGTAGTCTAAAAAATGTTTAACTCGACTTACATATTTGGGCGCTATGTTATCTTTAATGCGTCACTCTAACGGGGCTGGATTTCATCCCAATCGGGATTTTCGAGCACAAAATACCTCTGATAATTTATTAAATTTAATGTTTTAAGAGAGTTCAAATATGATAAAAGTTTGTCAAATTCGGTACATTTACCCTAGCTGAATAAGTTGCAACATGCGTACAAATACAAAAAAAAAATGTTGAATACAAACAGACTGTTTATTATTTAATTATTTGAACATGTATTTTCAACCATGAACCTTTAGTTGTATGCATGAATTCAACAATTCTTCAAAACACATTGTTCTTCAAAGGTGACAATTTCTCCTCCAATTTTGTGATCGTAGACAACTTTTTCAATTCTGCTTTCTTTATGCGTTCAGCTTGTTTTTCCTCAGATTCCATCTGCTTTTGTTTATGAATGTTCTCCTTTTCAACCTGTTTCGTGTGGTGAAGCTCTAGCCGCTTTTTGGATGATAGTACTGGAGGGCTTTTAGAATGTTTGAATATCTTAAGCTTCTTTGCTGGTGTTTGTGGTTCGTCGAAGAATGTTTTAGTGGGTTTAACGTTCACGTTGCCTGCAATTTCTTTATTTACTAATCGCTGGCTTACACCATCACCCTCCATCTCATTGAGGGAAGCTACAGTTGCTTCAAGAGCCTCGTAACCAGAATCTTCCATCTTTCCGCAACCGAGTTCGCTATTGATTACTTCATTAGATGATGCTGCATACCAATCTTCACGATGCGGATGGAAAATCATCCAGATTATTCGCATACACTATTTGCAATTCTTGAATATTCCTAACACGAAATTAAAAACAACATCATTATGAAATACGTTTATACACAACCATTATAGAAGAGGCGACTAGTCAATGACTGAAAGCCTCTAAGGGGAAGAGCACCTACATGAATTCTGTTCCAGTTTTCGCCCTATAATACAAAAATTGTAAGATTTGTATAAATGGGTCGAAAACTAGTGCTGGGCCAAAAATGTGTGCTCTCGACCGAATAAAAGAAGAAACATACAATAAACCATTTAAACTTACGTGTTTAGAGTAATCTTCGAAATCATGAACGCCTTATATAACGTGTATGTCTCAATAATTACCGGATCAGTTTGAGTTGCTTCATCCTTGTGACCTTCTGTTACAGTAACGAGAGACCCAAAGCTCAGAACAGAAATGAAGGGTTTGCCAAATAGGCAACAAAGCACTTCCAATCAGTCCTATAATGGACCCTCAAAATTTAGACAATGTTTTCCCATTGTTCATTGTTTTTATACCTGCATAGTAAAATTTAATATTACTACCAGGTAGTAACGTATTAAAAATGAATTTTTATAATCTACAGTTTATTAACATGATCAAATGCTTTTTTTCTCTCCTGTAACGAAAATATTTACAAACCACTGTACCATGCAGTGCTCAGGTAAAAATAAGTAATAATGATGTTTTATGTGTAAAAATTGTGGGGAATCATATTCTAACCTTTATTGTAGTGTTGAAACTATGTGTTTTAACTGACAATGCTTGGGTTAAATATGATAATACGCATACAATCCCTACTTCAAATTCTCGCTTCCTCTTTCCATCCAAAAATAGTGTTATTTGATACGGCCGTGAGTAATTGATTCTTCCCTTCTTCTTCTTCTTTCTTAGCGTTTAAAGCTTATTGTTTTCACAAATTGCTTATTGCTTGCTCTCCAGTTAGTGTTCTAAATGCACTTCCACTGTTATTAATTAAGAGCTTTCGATGCCATGTATAATTGTGTGGCAAGTACAATCATACCCTATGCCCAGGGAGTCGAGAAAATTTTCCAAACGAAAAATTCCTAGACGAAACCGGGAATCAAACCAAGCCACCATGCTTTGTAGCCGCGCCTTTACCGACTGAGCTAAGGGAGTATCCTAATTGATTCTTCTCCTCTTATCCTTATTTTTAAGAATATTAATGTATATTGATATAGAAATTTACTGTAAAAATGATCAGTTGGAATTATACAATATTAATAATACATGTTCTTTGTAGACGATACTTTAAACTCCCCCTTCCTCTTTCTATCAAAAAAAAAAAGTATAATTCGAGACGGCCGCGAGTTATTGGTTCTTCCACTTTTAACTTTATTTTTAAGATCAATAATGTGTATTGGAACAGAAAAATTGTTAAGTTGATTCGATTGAGACTGTACAAATAAATGAACTTGATAGAAAAAAGTCTTTTCCTAAAACCGACTTAATGGAGCATAATTTGTAAACAAAGATTCAAGAACAAGGATTTAGCACATAGTTCACCAAAACGAACCCTAATGCCAACCTCAACCTTTTATCCACCATCCCAGTGATTTTTCGTGGAATGTTCATACTCATGCTCATGCCCAATCAAAGCACACCCAAAACCTGGACAGTTTCCTAATGACAAAGATAAAATTGAACCAAAAATAGAAACAATGCAAAAAAAAACCAAAGCATTGTTCGTGAGTGTCATTAACGATGATGATTGTGATAAATTCAAAATTCTTTAACTCCATTTTAATTTCAAATTGATTGAGTGTAATAGTGTCAGTTTATGCAGAAACTAAAAAAAAATCATTGATTCCCAATAGTCAAATTCAAGTACGGCCCTCGGAAATTGCTCACAATTACCCAATTTGGGAACGACGAAGACTGGAAAATCGAATTACTCACGTCCGTCGACGGTCGTTCGGCTGGTCGGTCGACTCGGTGCGCTTGTCTCGCTCTGACGTCCGTTTAGTTTCCGTTATTGAACGCCAGTGGAAACCGCACCTCCGATCAGCTCAGTTGTGAGTGATTTATGTAATTAGCCATTTTCAGCTGTCACAACACCGACATACAGTTAGACGAAAATTATGAATGAAAGCCGGTATGCCTATTTAAAGTTGATTGACGTAACGCAAGCCGATCGTTTTAACGCACAATTAGTTCTCTGCTTGTTGGAGAATATTGCGCTTCTATTGGAATTGAATCGAGATGGGACGGAAAAGGAACAGTCAAGCTGAGAGGAAGATCCGTCCAGCAGACAATTTCCCATTTACGATTGCGTGGGTGTCTCGTAAAAGTGCAATACGACCCAGCCAGAGAGTGAACTGTAAAATACCGGATTCACGTCACGAATCAGTTCTGAGCCCGGGAGATGCGATCGCATCATATTCACCTCGCGAAACTCTATCACAGGAGCTATAAAAATGGCCACAAGGCTCATTTCTATTCCGGAATGGTAGGTAGTTGACTGCCGATAGCCAAGACGGATGGCGATGGTGACACAGTTTCTTGCGTTGCCATCCACGGTGTGCTCTCTTAGAAGTGTTTGAGTGGTGCAGTCCCGTTGGTGCAGTCACATTTTATTTAGCTAGTTGGTCCCGTGTGGAGTGGGAATACGCCGGTGTCATCTAGACAGAAGTAAGTAATTCACATGTCTGGCTGGAAAGTGTTCCCAACTGCCTCTCAGATGCTCTTAAAAAGCAACACTCGAAACGAAAAAAATGAGCTGGCATCTCATGCAGTTGCTACTGGGAAACTCCCCTTCAAATGAGAAATGACAAAACTGCAGTTGATGTTCAGAGAAAAAAAAAGCGTGCACGGATGCAACACATGGCATATGCAATGGACACAAAGGGACTGACAGCGAATATCAGATGGGTGGAACAGTTTTAGTGGTTTCTTCTAAATTTAGAACGTTCCCCACTTCCATCGTGGCCAGTCTCGTATTGATGACAGTTGCTGTGGCGTTGGATGTAGGCAAACTATTTGACGGTTTCTAACTAGAGGAAAGGAAGTAGTGCAGGAAGTGTGAATCACATTGCTTCCCACATAGATATCCAGAAGTAGGTTTTTGAATGGGAGCCCTGCTTCCATCACTGCCTATTTGTGAATCATAGCTGGAATAAATTTGCATGGATGAGTGCAATTGAATGATCGAAATAAAAAAATGAACTGAACGAGCGAAGATATGTATCAATATGTAGATTGAGCGATGATTGAGGACTATCAACAAGCATTAGTCATTCATATTTTTTGTAGATATCGAGTTGGAGCTTGTAATTGATTTACTCCCCTTGTAACCACGAATCCCGCAAATGACACACATCTAATAAAAAAGTTTGAAGTCAACTGTAGAGTTCAACATCTAATTCCCGTCAATCTAAGGACTATCCGAACTTCATTTCACTTATACTCTTGGATTTGAACAATCACTGGAACAATCTTTTAAGGAAAAAAAAACAAGATTAAAAGAACGAAAAATGAATTATGGAGAATTTTTTTAAAATCTTCACGACTTCTTGACCTTAATATTCCGTTCCTCCTTTTAACTATTACACTGGTCAACAAAATCCGAAAAAAGTCTTGAGACCCAGAGCTCCATATGGAGTGCCAGTTTCCGTTAGCTTTGGTCCCAAAACCACCCAATATCGTATTCTGACCAAATGCGATTTGCATTTTTCTTCAGAAATTGGCAACAAAAATTGAAATTTTGATATATTTTGATCACCACTCATATAACTGCCTCAGCTTAAATGTAAATGCTCCAAAAGCATTTTTTTTTTCGAATTTTCTCAGACTTTAACAAACAACTCTGCAGAAGAAAGTATGTCGATCCAACTACGCCAGAAAAAGTAATGACCATTGAAAGGCAGCATATTTTAGCAAAAAGAAAACAGCATAGTACAGTAAAACCCCCGACATGCGCGGATTCCCTTGATGGTGGTCTTAAATGATCTATGGGCATTGAACTTTGTTGTAATATTTCGTGATCCTTCGTATTAAGAAAGTTACTTCCTTGAGCAATGTTGTTCAGTAGATCAAGGCCTTCAGGATGGTAAACTTAAAAGTTCAGAATTATCTCACTACGCGGCAATAGTGTGCATGTAAACTTACTTTATAACCTGAATCTCGAGATCCTTAACATATAGCAAGTTGTTGTCTTCGACAAAGATGTTTGGTTGATTGAGGCGTTAAGGATGGTGTTCAACATCAGTTCAAAACTCGTCTGCTATGTGGCACTAGTGTACATGTGAACTTTGTATGTTACCTGTATTCTGAGATCTAGATCGTGTAAACATTTACTGTTTTCAGGAAAGTTAGTTGTAAAATTATGAGCTTTCAGACGCTCGACTCAACAGTTCAGAATTATCTCACTCCGTGGCGCTAGTGTACATATAAACTTACTGTATAATCTGGATCTCGAGATTATTGACATATAGCGAGATGGCATCTTCAAAACAGATATTCGAGGTATCAGTGCTTTTTTAATGGCGAACACATTAGATCAGAATTCGTCCGCTACTTTGCGCTAGTGTTCATGTGAACTTTTTGTAATATCTGTATTTTTATATCTAGACGAAGTATGAATTCATTGTTTCCAGGAAATTTGTTCGAGTAATCATGGTCGTCCAGACGGTCGATTTTATGGTACAGAATTATTTCACTGCGTGGCACTGGTCTGTCTGTGAACTATGTAATGAATGTTTATTGTTCGGCACATAAGAGGCTGAATACCCCAATATTAAATTTTTACCGGTATTTTTGGTACGTTCTTCTGACAACTTCGGATTAGTCCTTCAGAGAAGTTCGTCACAAATCTTTGGGTAAGACCTTCAGAGAAGTTCTTGGAAGTTCTTCAGAGAACTTCAGGGAAGTTCATGAGCGAACTTTAGGGAAGATTTTGAGCGAACTTCAGGGAAGTTCTGCAGAGAACTTCAGGGAAGTTTTTCAGAGAACTTCAGGGAAGCTCTTCAGAAAACCGCAGAGAAGTCATTCAGAGAAACACAGGGAAGTTCTTTAGAGAACTTCAGGAAAGTTTCTCAGAGAACTTCAGAGTAAATATTCAGAGAACTTCAGGGAAATTCTGCAGAGAGCCTCAGGGACGTTTTGCAGAGATATTCAGGTAAATTCTTCAGAGAACCTTAGGGAAGTTCTGCAGAGAACTACAGGGAAGTTTTTCAGAGAACATCAGGGAAGTTCTTCAAGAGAACTGCAGAGAAGTCTTTCAGGGAAGTTTCACGTCTCAAAGAATGGGAGCTCCTCGATGCTGACGTTTAAATTACTGCAAAATGGAGGCGGCATGAGTCCTCTTCATCATTTTTTACATAGGATGGGCTTTGCTCTTGTCAAGATGTTGGTGGTTTGCTTGACCAAATGGGCCCTAAACACGAACCGAAAGTGTGGCGACTATTCATCGATAGCTCGTTAGAAAGTTTAAAAGCTGTTTTGCTGCATAATGGCAATGGAAATCTTTCGATTCCAGTAATACATTCCAAATTGATGAAGAAATTATGACGGAACTAAACTGTTACTTGATTTCTTGGGTTTTTATTTTGATTGTTGGGAAGTGAATGGGGATTTTAAAATGATCACTTTTTTCATGGTTGAAAAGATGCTAATTTTGCATGCATTTCATACAAGGATGAGCAATATTTGGTAAACGACATTATTTTGTCGTATATATAAAGAGCAAATATGTGCTGCAGTAGAACATGACACACACAAATGTTAAAATTAAACTGCCTTAAATATTTGATTTATTCCTCTTCCATTAATATCCAATAACATCCTAACCTGAAATTTGCTGAAAGAACTTCCCTGAATTTCTCTGATGATCTTCCATGAAGTTTTCTGCAGAACTTCCCTGAAGTTCACTGAAGAACTTTCCTGAAGTGCACTGCACAACTTTCCTGAAGTTTTCTGAAGAACTTCATTGGAGTTCTCTGCAGAACTTCCATGAAATACTGTTCAAAACTTCCCTATAGTTCTCTGCAAAACTTCCCTGAAGTTCTCTGCACAACTTCTTTGAAGTTTTCTGCAGAATTTCCCTGAAGTTCTCTGCAGAACATCCCTGAATTTCTCAGCAGAACTTGCCTGAAGTTTTCTGCAGTACTTCCCGGAATTTCTTTGCAGTACTTCTCTGAATTTACCTGGAGAACTTCCCAGAATTTCTCCGAGGGACATCTCTGAAGTTCTCTGAAGAACATCTCTTAAGTCTTTTGAAGAAATTCCCTGAAGATCTCTGCAAAACTTTCCTGAAGTTCTCTGCAGAATTTCCCTGAAGTTCTCTGAAGAACTTCCCTGAAGTTCTCTGCAAAACTTTCCTGAAGATCTCTGAAAAACTTCCGAGAAGTTCTCTGAAGAACTTCCCTGAAGTTCACTAAAGAAATTTCCGGTAGTTCTCTGAAGAACTTACCTGCAGTTCTCTGAAGAACTTCCCTGAAGTTCTCTGAAAAACTTGTATTTCTCTGAAAGACTTCTTTGCAGTTCTCTGAAGAACTTTCCTGGAGTTCTCTCAGCCACATCGCTGAAGTTCTCTGCAGAATTTCTCTGAAATTCTTTTAAGAACTTACCTGAAGTTCTCTGAAGAACTTACCTGAAGTTCTCTGAAGAACTTCCCTGAAGTTCTCTGCAAAATTTACCTGAAGTTCTCTAAAGAACTTTCCTGAAGATCTCTGAAGAATTTCTCTGAAGATCTCTGCAGAACTTCCCTAAAGTTCTCTGATGAACTTCCAGGAAGTTCTCTGCAAAACTTCCCTGAAGTTTTCTGAAGAACTTTCATCAAATTGTCTGCAGAACTTCCATGAAGTTCTCTCGAGAACTTGCATGAAATTCTCTGCAGAACTTCCCTGAAGTTCTCTGCAGAATTTTCATGAAATTCAGTGTAGAACTTCTATAATTTTCTCTGCAGAACTTCTCTGATGTTTTCGAAGAACTTTCCTTAAGTTCTCTGAAAAATTTCTCTGAAGTTCTCTGCAGAACTTCCTTGAAGTTATCTGAAGAACTTCCCGAAGTTCTCTGAAAGACTTTGCTGAGATTCTCTGAAAAATTTTCATGAAGTTTTCTGAAGAATTTGCTATCAGTTCTTTGCAGAACTTTCCTGAAGTTCTCTGTAGAACTTACGTGAAGTTCACTGAAGAACTTCCATAAAGTTCTCTGCAGAATTTCCATAAAGTTCTCTGAAGAACTTCCTTGAAGTTCTCTGAAGAACTTCCATGAAGTTCTCTGAAGAACTTCACTGAAGATATCTGCAGAACTTTCATGAAGTTCTCTGAAGGACTAACCTGAAGTTGTCAGAAGAACGTACCAAAAACACCGGTAAAAATATTGGGGTAATCAGCCTCTTATGTGCACTAGCGATACACATTCATTACATTCATGCCCCAGCTGAGCACTCGACATTGAAAAAGTCTGTAGGTCGCAGAAGAAATAGGCCTATCTGTCAAAAGATAAGCTATCTGTAGTGGAATTTAACGGAATTTGCTCGCGATTACTAGTGATAGTTTAAAAAAGTGGTTCAGTTTTTATATTTTTAGAACAAGTGATCAAGTGAAGTGTTAATTTAAATTTTCCTAGTTTTTCAATTCATTACATAGTTCACCGGCAGACCAGTGCCACGCAGTAAAATAAATCTGTACCATGAAATCGACCGCCTGGACGACCATGGTAACTCGAATAAATTTCCTGAAAACAATAAATTCATACTTTATCTAGATATCAAAATACAGATATTACAAAAAAGTTCACATGAACACTAGCGCAAAGTAGCGGACGAATTCTGATCTAATTTGTTCACTATTAAAAAAGCACTGATACCTCGAATATCTGTTTTGAAGATGCCATCTCGCTATATGTCAATAATCTCGAGATTCAGGTTATAAAGTAAGTTTACATGTACGCTAGCGCCGCGTAGTGAGATAATTCTGAACTTTTAAGTTTACCATCCTGAAGGCCTTGATCTGTTGAACAACTTTGCTCAAGAAAGTAAATTTCTCAGGGTGTCATTCGTCGTCTTTTGACATTATCATATTAGTTCCACATCATGCCGCAGAGATGTCGCTGCAGTCTATCTTTTCTAAATTAAGCGCTAGAAATTTGCCGTTTTGGGCAAAGTTTCTCAGTACGTCATTCCTCGTCTTTTGACATTATCATATTAGTTCCACATCATGCCGCAGAGATGGCTCTGCTGTCTATCTTTTCTAAATGAGGCGCTAGAGAAATGCCGTCTTCGGCAAAGTTTCTCAGTATGTTGTTTGTCGTCGTTTGACATTGTCATATTAGTTCCACATCATGCCGCAGAGATGGCGCTGCAGTCTATCTTTTCTAAATTAAGCGCTAGAGATTTGCCGTCTTGGGCAAAGTTTCTCAGTATGTTGTTTGTCGTTGTTTGACATTGTTATATTAGTTCCACATTATGTATACTGTAGAGATGGCGATGCAGATTATCTTTTCCAAATGCATTGCTAGAGAGTTACCGTCCGTGGCAAAATTTCTCAGTATGTCATTCGTCGTCTTTTGACATTATCATATTAGTTCTAAATTATGCCGTAAATATGGCAGCACCATCTCTGAAGTACGATCTGGACCTAACGTGATTATTTTGAATGCCTTTATTATATACAATTAACATCTTTTCTAAAGACAGCACCTTCCTATAGCACGATTTGGCAATTTAGATTGCGGCGCCATATTTGCGACGTAATTTGGAGCTAATCTGATAATGTCAAGTGACTATATTTTACATTCTCAACCAACTTTACTGAGAACGGCAACTCTCTAAAGCATCATTTGGAAAAGATATTTTTTTACGCGGAGGGCCCGCTTAGGAAACACCGTTTTGAGAAATAGAAAAGACTTTCCCAAGTAGTTTCTATTAGTAACAGTGTTCACGTTAGTCATTTTCTTTATCAAAGGATCATTGTTTTCACATTAATTTCCTTGTATTGCCTATTTTTTTTCTTATCAGGTTAATTTCATGCACATGAGGTTGAAATTTTGTTTAACCGTTGTGTGTCCGACAGGGTACCCAGGTACCTTTTTGGATTTCAATTCGCGATATTTCAATGATTTTTAATCGTAGGAAGTTGAAACTCTGCCAGATCCAAGAGAATGACGGTCAAAATTGATTGCAGGGGTAAACAGAATTTTCGGGCAAGAAAGAAGGGGGGAGGGGTTCCAACTTTCTTTACCCCTTAAAAGGTCGACAGGGTACCCGGGTACCTACAAAACTAAAATGCCTACATCTCCGGCAATTTTCAACCGATTTCAACAGATTTGGACTCCTTGGATTGAGAATTCCCTTTTCTATCAAGTTATTATCACGATGGACCATTTCGAACACTCTGAATTCTAGAAAATCCGGATTTTCACGGGCATGTCCTGATGTAATGATACTGATCGTGGATTTTGGTAGAAATCCAGCAATATGGGTATCAAACTTCTTAAAATTTCTTCAGCAGATTGACTTTTCTTGTTTTGGGTCCATCGGATGTATGAAAGTGGCCAGTTCGGAGTAGGTTCCCCAAGGGTCCGTGGCTGGTCATATGCATTTTTCAATGGAACCATAACAATATGTGTATCGAACTGCTTGAAATTTTCTCACGCGTTTGCTCCTTGTAATCCTGAGTTCATCAGATGACCTAAATACACTGATTTTTTTTGACGCGGTTTTTTTCCACCGGAAACATATCAAACTATACTTCTTTTTTTAACATGGTTTTTAAGTGGTTTTACTACGTTTATGGTAAAGCCTTCAACATTTGTGCTACATTTGACTTACCTCATGTTGATATCAACCCCACCATGAATGACTTCATCGCAGTCATGGAAAAATTACACGCATTTATAGTCTGCTGAAAATTGTTTGTGCTGGAACTCAATTTAACCCTCGAAATGGTAGTTTCTACAGCAGATTTTTGTGTGTTTTATGCAGCGTAAGTTGGAACTAATATGATAATATTAAAATACTACAAATAACATACTGAGAAACGTTGCCGAAGACAGCAACTCTCTAGCGTTTAATTTAGAAAATATAGACTGCAGTGCCATCTATGCGGCATGATGTGGAACTAATATGATAATGTCAAAAGACGACGAATGACGTACTGAGAAACTTTGCCCAAGACGGCAAATCTCTAGCGCTTAATTTAGAAAAGATAGACTGCAGCGACATCTCTGCGGCATGATGTGGAACTAATATGATAATGTCGAAAGACGACGAATGACACCCTGAGAAATTTTGCCGAAGACGAAAACTCTCTAAAACTACTCTGGACTGTTTTGCTCACACATTGAATTAACAATCTCTATCCATTTGTAGCAGATTCCCGGTGGCCAATGTAACTGGAACCATATTTTTCCACCACCAATACATTTTTATGACCATATACTTTCAATATGAATACGAAATATAATTTTTATATCCTTGACTTTTTTTACGTCGTTTTTTGAAATAACGCGGTTTTTTTACGTCGATTTTAAAATAACGCGGTTTTTTTTACGCGGACCGCGTAAAAAAAACCACGTAAAAAAAACCGCGTAAAAAAAATTGCGTAAAAAAAAACTTCAGTGTTTTTTTTTGCTAAAATATGCTACCTTTCCACAGTCATAACTTTTCTGGTGAAGTCGGATCGACATACTTTCTTCTGCAGAGTTGTTTGTTAAAGTATAAGAAAATTCGAAAAAATGCTTTTGGAGCATTTACATTTAATCTGAGGCAGTTATTTGAGTGGTTTTCAAAATATTCAAAATTTCAATTTGTGTTGCCAATTTCTGAAGAAAAATGCAAATCGCATGAGTTCAAAATACGATATTCGGTGGTTTTGGGACCAAAACTATCGGAAGATGGCAAGGATCTCTGGGTCTAAAAATCTCTGTCAACCAGTGTTATTACAAAGAAGGGTATTGCGATCGCTTGAAAATTATTCGGAGGCCCACGCGGCCAAGTGTTCTATACCATACGACTTAACTCGATGAGTCGAACGTCAAAACAATTCTCAATTGGCTCACGGAAAAGGGTATAGATTTCGCTGAGAAAGCCATCAATCCGCCAAAATGCCCTCAGTTTAGGCCCTGCAAAAGCTATTAGGCGATTATGAAGAGGGTCTTCAAAAAGTCTAGTAAAGCAGCTGAGAATATGCAGGAGTTCGAAAAAATATGGGTTAAGCCGTCCAAAAATGTGATGAAACACTTGTCCGGAACTTGATGAAAAGTGTTCGATCAAAAATTCGCAAATTCGGTTAAGAATAATATTAATTTCATCCGGTCTTCACAATGTTCAAGTTCAATCCCGTACAATACAGAATCATCGATTTGTTTGAATAAAATCTCATTTCTCTTATATGATATGAAAGAAAACTATGAGGATAACTTATTTTCGATACAGTCCTTAGAGGTTTTCTTTTCCTTTCAAAGCTCAACAAATATCCTTCCCACATAGAGCTCTCGTTTTGAAATCTAATTTTTAACAAGTCACGAAAGATTCGTGCTCCGGTTAGATGTCAAAAATATTTTTTGAAGTGTATTTGCTTATATATGTAGATCGTTATGCATTCCAGCTTCTTACTGCACACTAGTTTGAGTCATGATACCTTTCTTATGAAATATCCTCGAAAATATCTAAAACAAAAAAAAATACACACAAACTACCCTAAACTAAAGCTGCCAACGACAAGGGCCCGAAAAAAAAACTTCTTCTTTTCCACACGCCCACCGCCAATCGAAACCAAAGCCGAAATCCATTGAGCTGCATATGCAGCCAGGCAAACCAACTCGATGATTTACTACAGTGAGCTCGATGAAAAGTGAGGAAAAACCTTTGTCTTCTCCCCGCTCGGAGTGGAAATTAAAACGAACGACTTTCGTCGGAATCTGACATAGTGCACGTTTATGCAAACTGCCACCCATCTTCTTCAAAGAGCGTCGACAGACAGAAAAACGAAAAAAAAAACTCTCGGTGGAAAACTGCTCCAGCCGAGTCCTTTCGAAGTGGGAAGTCTATGATGAAAGGAAAAACCACAAACACGCACTAATAAATGCTGCAACGCGATGGGAAACTGGCTGCCGAGGAAAATTGCTGAAATATGTAGATAGCGATATCTGTGTGGGACGTGGTTGAGTGGAGATATCGGAAAGGCAGGCACAAACAAAAAAAAAAAAAGAGAGAAGAGAAGGAACGTCATCCAGTAATGTGCTGGATGTCTGGGTGGCGAGATAAAAGACGAAAAAGGTGAAAAATGCAGCCAGCCAGTCAACCAGAGAAATGCAAAACCGATAGAACGTGCTTCACAATTCAAGAAAGTGAATTGCTGTGGAATCTATGTAGAGGGGAGTCCTTTTTTTGGACTCGAGAAATTTTTACCGGCGTTGCAAATGATTGATTTGTGACTCTTCAATGAACTGTGCAAAGCGTTTGGCATTGGAATGTATTTCAGAAGCGAGTATAAATAGAGCCTCTTGTCATTCCAATGTCAACAAACTTCAGGCGAAACACCCTTCGGCAAATTTTGCCACTCTCGAACCGCCCTCAAGACATTGTTCCGCTCCAGTTCCGCAGAAAGCACACTTCACCACCACACACTACACATATCTCTACCGACTGTGAGTGCGGCGGATGTCCTTTGAAGCAATTTTTAGGTTTCTATGCATCAATGTCTGCACAACCTGACAACAACAGTGCCAAACCCATGTGCTGCTTCGCGGAAACCACTTAGAGGTTGAGGGTGAATGGCACACTGTGTGAATGTGAACTTTAGGCCACGGGTGGAGCAAGGGAGGGGCTACTTTAAATGCTTGAGCAGAATATTTCATTTGGCACTAAATTGTTCATGAACTGCGGTTTGAAAATATAAAATCTTAAAAATCTAGGCTCTTAGACTCTTAGAGTATGATTTTGTCCAGGTTGAATTATGATTCTGCAGAGGGAACTTTATCATTACTTTGTTTTGAATACCTTGACGAGATTCTAGGGTTCGTTTGTTGTAAGCTATGTTATGTAAATTTGGCATGCGAGGCCAGTAAAATACTTGTGTTCACTTCTGGTGTATACAAAAGTATATTTTGTCAAAAATAATCTAGGGGGTTTATATACAGAATCGGTCAATTCCTAGGTCAGTGGCATTTGACCCATCAAAATAATCATAACAATAATCCATACAATATGATGTAGAACGCAGAAGGCAGAAATAATGGGCATTGTTTAAATTTATTTCTGCTCTCGATCGGGTACGAGATGTTGCACAGCAGATGAGTGCCGCCGACTCGATGATGCAACGTTGATGATGCTACATAAATGACTGAAAAATGCTTGCCTTTGGTACTTTGCATACCTGTTCAACTTCGCAAAACCGTTCAGGTATAAAATAGATCCCACTGTGATTCCTATCCTCTTGTCCAGTAACTCCTATCTCTACCTTGGTCGTATGCTGATCGAGAACAGGTGCAGCCTATCGGAGGGTCTGTTCTTCATATAAAATTGCCTACAAACACAGCAGTCTATCAAAGTGCGGAAACTTGTACGTAAAGATGCCGACTTGAAACGATTCGCCTTCATCTCGTTCAAAGTGGGACTTGAAAAAGTTTTTAAGGACAAAGCACTTGACTCATCTATCTGGCCAAAGGGAGTTTGCTTTAGGGAGTTTGAGAACTTCCAAACCGAACGGGATTTTTGGGGGCCAGCGAAATTTCCTTGAATGGACGTTGGGAACCCTTCGATGATTGCCTCCTCGCCAGCTGTCAACCATACTCCGATGGAATAACCAATCAACAATCATCACCATCATCATCCGTTCATCAATATCCCGTCTTCATCAGTCATCAACAGATTGAACAGAGTCATCAACCGAGACGCACCGTAGAAAGCTTCTTGGAAGCCCCTGATCTCCTCAACTCAGTCCCTCTGTCCCTCTGTGTGCTGCCGGCAATCATCTCAGTCGTCTCGGTCCTGCAGTTGAGGAACGTCAAGGGGTCTTCCAAAAGCTTGCAAAGGCAAGTACGATTTGAATTTCAATGTTGAAGAACATACACTTGGTGATGCTCCTTCCCGCTTCTACAGCAAAACTGATCCATATCACCATAAAGGAATTGCATCAAGAACCTGCTACCGCCACTCATTGCGAGAACGCATAATTTAAACCAGTATTATGGAAGCCCCTAGTCCTAGTGATGCTTCTTCCCGCTTCTACAGCTTATCTACTCCGAATCGCCATGATGGAAATCTATTGAGAACCTGCTGTCCCCATTCATCACCGGAACGCACCATGTCAACCAGTACCATGGAAGCCCCTAGTCCTCCCATTACAGTCGTGCCACTGCAGCTAACATCCTCCAGTCGTTCCGGGCCTGTGTGTGGGCTGGATGATGGGGTCTTCCAAGCACCGATTAAAGGCAAGTATGGTCCGCCTCGGACCTCGAATCTTCCTAACCACAACTCTTCTCTGCCTGACGTTCCTTCAAGTTTCAGAACACCTGAACCAGCTATGAACAGTTGCTCTGGACCCGCCAACATGACTGCTGATCTGCGAATCTACTACCAGAATGTTCGCGGTCTAAGGACGAAAACTGATGATGTGTTCCTCTCTACATCCGAATTGGACTACTGGACTGTTGGGAGCGGCTGATCATCGTTCTGGTGTTAGTGTGGGACTCTAAACAGTGTTGTACACGATTGTCCTCCAGCGAGACAGAGGGTTGGGGAAGACCCAACAAGACTCTCTTAAAAATTAAATCTGGGCACAGCACAACTTCTTTTGACGTCTGTGTTTTCAATACTGGGGTACACGTTCGAATTGCGAAAATTTGGAGCGTCACGAAAAATATATAGGTTTTGAACGTTAATAACTGAATCATTCCACGATTGATTTTCAAAATGTTTGCACCAATCGATCGGGACATTTTCTACGCTTTGATTCCAATATTTAAAACTATTGCTTTTTAACATTCAACTATTGAAATTAACGCAAATATAAGGGGTGATGTCTTATAATGCCGATTTTTCAGAGTAAATTTACCAAATACACAGTACTTTCCTAGCACAGACTTCATATTTAAGTAAGGAACGTCTCGTATGCATCAGGAAAAGATATCTAAGGGGGACACATTGCAATTTTCCTGGCGAACCAGCCCAGGAGGCTGAAAGCCACTATAATAAAGATAAAAAAAAAAAAATTGCAATTTTCCTTCAGTATTTCGGCGTTCTCGAAGATGTTGAGTCAGCGCTCGGCTACGCACCGTCAAGTCGACCATCGACCGACTCAATTGCTAAGTAACATATCTGGCGGTGACAAATTTGCAGTCGGATTGCAGCTCCCACTCGGTCGCATTCATCGTCTGCTCTGGAAGGACACTACACCGAGTGCGTTGGTGCCGGAGCTCCCGTCTACTTCGCTGCGGTGATGACATACCTGGCCGGTGAAATGCTCGAGATGGCAGGAATGGTTGACAACAAGTAGCCTAAAATCATACCACGTCACATGCAGCTGGCCATCCGCAACGACGCAGAGCTGATGAAACTTCTCCGATGTGAACATTTCTTAGAGTTTTGTCCTTTTTGGGCCGTCCAGCTGCACAAGAAAACCGAGTAAAAGCCTTAGTTTAATCATGAACCATACCCCAATTGTCAAAAACTAAAATTCGTCCTTTTCAGGAAGAACAAATTAATTTGCCTATCAGAAGAGTTTGTTAATTTGAAGTTTCTCTTGCGTTCATCAAAATTTACATTCCCACACACTGGCTCAACATGGCATAGCTTTAAAGGTCGCGTCCCGGAGTAAATGGCCAAGCACGTTTGATAACCAACAAACGAAATATATGTCCATATCTCGACTCTTTTTGGATAAGGTTTTGTCCCTGAAAAGGGCATTTTTCTTTTGCATAAGGTGATGTGAATTTAACCTCCAAAACCATACAGCGTGATGATTTCATTTCCTCGCTGGTGTCTGGTGTAACAAGTGAGGCCCATCCCCTTTTGTAAAATTTGTTTCGCATTGCCTTTGTGTTACCGTCAGATCGACCATGTAGTTGAGTTCGTTGTTGTTCCTAGTTGTGTATAGCGGATTAGTTGCTGGCAAGTAAATTAGGCATATTTCTGTTAAGAAAATCATCCGTCTAGCGTGCAGTAATAAAAACTAATTATTGTGGCGCAATAACTGAATCTCGTCCCTTTTGGTTTGTATCACATTTTCTTCGTTGGTACCGCCTTCTTTCGTGCAATAGCATCCAACGCCATTACATAACAGCTTAGCAGTACATTTTGATTCAGACTTACGACAGTCGTGGAGCTGCGCAGTGGCTGTAGGATCGCAGTTGGCGGCAGCAAGCACCATGGAGTGTGCACTGGCGAGCAATCGCTGCCCAGAGAGGCGTTGGTGCAGTTGGCTGTTGGTGCCGATGCGCCCGCCAACCTCGCTGCGAGAAACATGGCTGCTGAAACCTACGAGTTTGAGCCGCCCGTGACAACGAGACAAGGATCATCCCACGTCATCTGCAGATGGTCACCCGCAATGACGAGGAGCTGAACCAAGAAGACCAAGAAGAAAGCCCAAGTTCAATTGCGAAACATGTTTCTCCCCCGTCAACTAAATCCGTCCTTTTTCAGGGCCAAATAAGTTTGCCAAGTAAAGAGTTTGTTTGGTTGAATTTTTCTGTTGTACTGTTTGAAATTACGGCGCCTCGGCTGAACATAGCATTGCTTTAAATGCCGCGTACCGGAGTAAATGACAAAGCGAGTTGAACAACCAACGAACGAAATTGTAGAACGGATAGCTGTACTGCGAACGTTTAGTGTATGGGAATAAGATGGGAATTAGAACAATCAAGCGATCTAGATTGCACATTTCTGCGTAGTCCTACGTCACCTCTGCGCATAACCCCATTGGGCTGTACCTTATAGTTTTTTAATTAAGTTTCATGACGATATCCATCAAGCAATTGATAAGAAAGTTGTAGCGTTTCTGCATCGACTTTTCTCAAGCCTATGACAGGGTACCGCATGTAAAACTTCTAAATAAATAATCACATAAATTCAACTTTCATCGTTATGCAGTGACACTGATAAAATCCTATGTAAGCTCACGCACGTAAGTGGAAGAGGCAAATGGTATTTTGTCCAGCCCTATCAGTATTCTTTCAGATGTACCGCAAGGGTTCGTTTTCGGTTCACTACTGCTTTTTTATAAAAGATCTTCCACGGTTTTGAAATTTTGTCTAATAAACATGTTTCAGTCACTGATTATGATCGCATGAGAGTTTGTTTAAATCATTGTGCATGTTGGGTGTTCAATTTGAACAGATATTCTAGAGTGACACACTTACAGCGACAACTCTTAGGATGTCCGTTTTATAACTTTTTAAAATTACGTTACTATGTAACATTATTCGAAATCATTCATCAAGGACCGGAATATCTTGCTGATAAACTACAACTTTTCATCACTTTATGCCAATACCTTTTTCGTACGTGCAGGGCCAGATTTGGAGGGGGGGGGGGGGGGGGGGGGGGGTCCCCACAAAAGTTCATATCTTATGACATATCACCTTCCTTATATCTTTGAAAAATTAAAAATCTAGTTTTTTGCGTGTACGTTAATGTATTTGGGCTTATTCTACTTCTAGGGTGACTCGAGAAGAGTCGATTTCGACTCTTCTCGATGCGCGTTCTTTATTTGATTTACATTAGTCGATTCGAGTCGCGCGAGTCGCAGAAACAAACAGAAGGAGGAAGAAAAAGACGACAAATTCACATTGCCTCAGCTGTTCACATCTCACTGCATACATCATCGCTGCCAATGCTGTGAGAGAAAGAAAGAGAAGTATGTTTCCTTCCCTCACACAGACAATTTATACCGAGTCCTCCAACTGAACATTCGAACAAGTCTTGTTTTCGCGAGAAAAGCAACGGCGATTTATAATTTTCGGAGAGCATGAGTAGCTGATAAATCGTTTCTTTTTCAGTGAATCCTAGATGCCGATGATTATTTTTCACTTGCTTTTTGACACCTTAAAATGCACCAGTCTTCATTTATCATTTATGGTCTATGCACCAGTTTTTCATTTATGGTTCATGGCGGTACCAGTGTGCACCGGCCTGGCCTTATTTTCGGGTTTGCTCTTCGTATACGATCTAGGTAGCATGTTTTCAGTGAAAAATGTGACATGAGAAAATATTTTCGTTGAATTTTGGAGAGAGATATTTTCGCAAATACAAGAGAGAGGATAATGAACTATCGGCGAGAAAGGAGAGATGAAAATGTGAACGGTTCGCTACTCATCGACAACCTGCTTGAGAGAGAGCAGAATTTCGATCTCTGGTACAAGACCAAGCGAACTGCATTCAGCTGTGTTTCGTTACGCTTCATCACGAACCGTTTGCGCGTATGAAACAGTTTCGTGCGGAGTGTTTTGAAAACAGAGAAAAATCGCCACGTTGTCCCCAGAAATTATAGAAGTGGAGCAGATAAAAGAAAAATCCAAGATGAAAAACATAAAAAGGTCGAAGAAGTGCTTTCAAAAACGCAAAAAATCAGCTCATTTTTTGCAGTGGGTGGTGCCAGTGTAGCAGGTGCTACCGTAACAGATTCAAGCGCAGTATGTGATAAAGTGATAAGAGAAAATGTTTGAAACCTATTCGGTGAATCAGGAAAGTGGAGATTTTTAAGGCGTCAGAAAATGCACAAAATCATTGTTTTACCGCAAGCTCCAGAATGAAGCGGTTTTTAGAAACTGGGTTTGTTTTTCACCTTACTCTGGAAAACTTTATTGCTATTTTTGTGAGCATATGGACGTTTCGGTGCCTAGTTTTTCTGGCGAAGGATTTTGCAATTGGAAGCGCGCTCAGGAGAGAATTTGTCGACACGAGGCATCGAAAGATCATTTCATCTCAAGCGGGGAACCTCGGTGTGGATCAAAAACTGAAACAACAGGTTAGTCTTTTTTTATTACAAAATGTAGCTTTTGGTGCCCTTATTCGAAAAGTTGTGTTTATCACAGGACCAGCAGACTGCAAGCTACTGGCGAAAGGCTTTGAAGAGAGTTGTGAGTGCAATTACTTTTTTTTGTCACAACGGTAGTTAGGGATTCGTGGAGATGAGAGTGAGTGACGGAGAAGAAAAATGGCGCCTGTTTGCGGACGGTCCGATCAATCGCGGAAAAAAGCGTATCAACCGGGGCTGAACCATTTCGGCAGCGGCGGTAAAGTGAAGTGCTATAACCGGTGCAGTGGAGAGAGTTGAAATTGTCGTGAAAAGTGCCCGATCCGGGACGAAAATGAAGATTGAATCATTTCGGGGAGCTCACTTCTCTTGGAAGGCTTCTTTGCTGTTGTTTTCCTGTTGATGTTGCCTTTTTTGCGCGACCAACGATTAGTGTCTAGTAGGCACCAATACTATCGCCGTGGGGTCGATTTGTGATGGCACCAACACACTGGCCGGGTGTTTTGTTGTGAAAACGGATGACCTCTCCCACATTGATAAACCGGACTTTCTTTCAGGTGTTTTGTAAACATGTAATTAGGGGGGAAAAGTGCAGAGGTCTTATCGCCAAGTGTGTGTGTGTGTGTGTGTGTGTGTGTGTGTGTGTGTGTGTGTTTTTTCTTTGATCGTATGAAGTGAAATGTAAAAGGACAGTGTGGTGACGTTTCGAGCTGGATTCAGAAATCGAGTGGTTCGATCAAACTGCTGCTGTGGGGAAGTTTTTCCCTTCGAATTTTTGCCAAAAGCAGTGTGCCGGGAAAAACCACTTCGCCGGCGTCCCGCCGTAGTTTTCGCGTGCGTCGTGTCGTGAAGAGTGCGTTCGGGTGAGAAATCGAATTTCAATGTGTGTGTAAGTGCGACGACGGCGGTGGGAAAATTGTTTTCCTTTTTCGGATTGTCACTTTAGCCCGACTAAAAAGTGCTGACAGTTGTATAGTGTCTGGATGATCCCGAGTAGAAATAATTGAAATAGATTGTTTGGCGATAATTATTGGGTGTTGACGAAAATGTGACAGGTAATTGTTACCCGTTATGTATCTATATTAATAATATTTACTTTTAATAGGTTTGCGTCGACCATCGGTTGAATCGGTTGTGGCGATACTTTGTTATCGGGCGTAGCGTTTTGCCTATTGTTTCGGTTGCCTATTGTTCGTTGCGCGAATGATCGAGTGAGCATCGGAAGTCGTGGTTCGCCGGGTAAGATCGGTCGGTGGTGAGGTACATTATTAATTGTGATCCAAATTATTCGTTCGTCATGCTCGTCGGGCCACCCTATCTTGGAGCAAATAAATCACTGTCCCATTTTGTAAGGGACTCCAGCGGCATCCGTACTGTTGGTGTAGATCGGTCCAAGTTGGCTCTCCAGCGTTGAGATGAAATCCTAATGAAATACCACTATCACACTCTGTCAGTGGCCTCAATAGCATCCTTACTGTTGGTTAAAATCGGTCAAAATCGGCTTTTCAGCATTATCAAAAATCACTTTGTTTTCCCAATGAAAAACCACAATCACACTTTGTGAGTGGCCCCAATAGCATCCTTACTGTTGGTTTAAATCGGTTCAAATCGGAAATCGGTACTAATTACATCTGTTGGTTCTCTGTGTAATAACAGCTGATCTGGCAACAACGGAGTAGCAACCTCAGGCGGTCAATCATGCTCATGCTCATGCTCATGATCAACGGGGGTTAGGGTTTCGTGGAGAGAATGAGTTAATTGGATCATTGAAAAATGAAAATTTCCTTGGGATTCTTGAGCCCATTTCCAAATATGACCCTTTTTAGGCGCAGCACATCGAAGTTCATGGAAATTAGAAAAGTGGACATGTCAACTATTTATCCTCTACTATTTGTGACGAGATAATCGATATCATGGCAGAAAAGGTATTCGAAGAGATTACGGAGTAAACCAAGAAGGCGAAATATTATTCAATTTCAGTTGATTTCTCTCCTGACGAATCACATATTGATCAACTAATACTTGGAAGGAACAATGCCAGTTGAACGGTTTTTGACATTTATGCGGCCATGCAGGCCAACAAATGGTTGATGCTCTTCTTAATTTTTTACGAGACCACAACATAAATTTCCAGGATTGCCGAGGACAGTCGTATGACAATGCAACAAACTTGTCTGGAAAGTACAAAGGAATGCAAGCGTTCATTTTACAAAAAAAAATCCTTATGCCTATTTTGGTCCATGTTGCGCGCATTCATTGAATTTGATTGGGAGGTCCGCTGCCAATACTTGCTCGTCCGCTGTTGAATTTTTTAATTTTGTTCAAAATTTATTCACGTTTTTCACAAATTCTACTAGTCGATTCCGAATCTTGACCGAAAATCTGTTGAAGACCGAGCGAAAGTATACGGTGAAAAACCTAAGCGACACTCGATGGTCTTGTCGAGTTGATGCGACCAAAGCATTGCGTCATGGATACGCTGAAATTAAAGCCACTCTTTTTACAATCGCTGAAAACCCAGAAGAGAAAGATTTGGTGAAAAATGAATCCTCTTGTCTTTTCAATAAGATGTCTCGCCTTGAGCATGCTATTTACACACAGTTCTGGCATGACATCCTTGAAAGGTTCGATGCAACTAAGCAGTTTCTTCAAAACCCTACCACATCACATTTTATCTTGTTTCATTTTTTGAAAGGTCTGCAACTTGTTCGAATTTTTGTCGGATTTTTATGCGTCCCCTTCAAAACTAGAAATCGGAGCAAAAAAGTTGGTTGAAGTTTATCCAGGAGATCTCGGACCGGAATTGACTAACGAACTCATCCAGCTCATATCATTTGCCAAGCAAAGTCAGAATTTGCATAATCCTACCAGTTGAGACATTCCTTTATGATTTCATTTTGAAAAACAACATGCGATCCACTTTTCCCAATGCAGAAGTTGCACTACGAATTTACTTATGCATAATGGTATCCAATGCAAGTGGAGAGAGATCGTTTTCAAGAATGAAATTGATCAAAAACAGGCTGAGGACATCCATGACTAATGACAGGCAAGTCAGTTTGACGCTGCTATGCTTTGAGAATGAGATTTTGAAAGAAATAAGTGTAGATCACATAATCGATACATTTCAGCAAAGAAAATCTGGCGGGAAGCCATTTTGAGTACTGGCATAGTGGTTTGCACTTATACTGTGGAATTTTATTAAAACTACTAACAAATATATTGTTGACTACTGAATTTTATTGTTTTCTTTCTAATGCATCAATAAAGTTGTACGTTTGAAGAAAAAAGGGCCCCCACAAGTTTATGACCCACGGGCCCCCACAAATGAAAATCCGGCCCTGCGTACGGGTACTCATCTAATGGAATCAACTTCCGAACGTAATAAACAATGTACAATGGAGAACAATGTGAATGTTTGATCTGACTGGAGAGAATAAGGAGGTTATGGTGCAGAAAGTCAACAAGTCAATAAATCAGTATTTCTTATGTAAGTTTTTAACGTAGGACTACGTTTCTCCTTTCTATACCGGGTGTCATTTTAAAATTTTGAGAAATGAGAGCCTTGCACGAAAGTAGAAGGTTTTTCAATGCTAATAACCCTCTTTCGACAGAACAGAATGACTTTAGTCATACATCATTTGGAAAGGAAATCTTACAAATTGTCTGCATTAGAATTTCAATTAAAAACTATTAGTATAAGCAGTTAATTTTGACGTAGGACTACGTCTGTGTTTTCGATACAGGGGTACACATTCAAATTGCGAAAATTTGGAGCGTCACGAAGAATGGTCAGGTTTTGAACGTTAGTAACTAATTCATTTCATGACCGATTTTCAAAATCAATGCACCAATCTATCTGGAATATTTCTACGCATCAATTTTAATACTCAAATTGATTGATTTTTTAACATAAAGCTATTGAAAATAACGTCAATACAAAGTGATGTCTTATAATGTCGATTTTTCAGAGTAAATTTACCAAATACACAGTACTTTCCTAGCACAGACTTCATATTTAAGTAAGGAACGTCTCCTAGGCAAGAAGGGACACCTTCGCATTTTGATTTATTTTTTCGGCGGTGCTGTGCAGAGTAAGATTTGCAGTTGGATCATAGTTGGCGGCAGCACTGGCAAGCAGTCGCTGCCCAGAGAGGCGTTTGTGCAGTTGGCTGTTGGTGCCGATGCTCCCGTCAACCTCGCTGCGAGAAACAGACTGCTAATGTCTACGAGTTGGTGGGAAAAAGCCGCCCGTGACAACGAGACAAGAATCAATTATCCCACGTCACCTGCAGATGGCCACCCGCTGCGACGAGGAACTGATCCAAGAATACCAAAAAGAAAGCCCAAGTTCAATCGTGAATCATGTTTCTCCCCCGTCAACTAAATCCGTCCTTTTTAGGACGACCAAATCAATTTACCAACTAAAAAGTTCGTTTGGTTGAATTTTTCTCTTGTTCTGTTTGAAATTTCGACGCCGCGTCCCGGAGTAAATGGCAAAGCGCGTTGAATAACCAACGAACCAACAAATCCATAACTATCTTCGCGTTAAAGATAGTGGCCCTCTCAACCATCGTATAAAATACAACCGGGGCCGTATCATCATTAAGGGCCACCAAATGCTTTCAAAAGAGTGTACAATAGAATTTTCTTACATATTTACTCCCTAAAGCTGGTCGAACGTTCCATTAGCACTTTTTCGAACTAGACGTCTATCGGCAATAATAGAATTTGAATTCCCAAGCAGACCACAACCATCAACAACGCAATAAGGATAATGATCTCCAAGTGGTCGATCATATCAACAGGATGTGCTCTTATGGTGCATTCTCACTCCACCATCTCTGAATGCAAACAGTTCCTGCAGCAAGGTTCGGAAGAAGAAAACGTATAGCACCACATCGACCAGGTGCTGAAGCATTTTAACCCGATACTGTCGTTCCCTCAAAAGCGGTAAGCATTATGAACAGCTTCGTCTATGATATTTGCGAGCGGATTGAACGCGTAGCTTCTCGACTGCCTTAAATCAATTGGTGGATGGCCCTGACGTCTCTGGAAAGTGTATGGGGATTAGATTGCTGCGTAGTCCTACGTCACCTTTGCACGCAATCCAATTGGGCTGTACCTTGTAGTTCTTTTTTACTTAAAAGTTCATGGAACAAAGTATAAGTGCAACCGCTCTGGGTGAGTGATAAAAGTGAACTAACGTTTATTTAATAATTTCTTAATCTAGATTGCTACGATTGGATTGCGAATAGGTCGATTATGGGCTAAGCAGCAGAATACATTCTCTCGTGAATCAAGAGTTCAAGCGTCTTGGCTAAGCAGCAAAGAATCGAAATAGGTCGATAAATCATGGATGTTTCCAGCTTTGTGTTTGGGTGAGACCACAGACATCCGGCAAGGTAGTCTCCGATAGCGACAGGTTGAATAGCCAACACACAGAGGGTGCAAGTACTTCAGCACATCGACGAATAAAAACCGGAGGTAGCCTATCTGACCCAGGACCTTTCGAAGCGTCTACAGTTCTCAGTGCATTAGTGACATCTGCTACGGTGAAGGTTGAACACGGAAATTGTATATCGTATGATGGCAAGTAATTCAACATGAGCATGAGCATGATTGACCGCCCACGGATGCAATTCCGTTATTGACAGATCAGCTGTATTTACACAAAGAACCAACAGATGATGTTTGGGACTAACATACATCTTCAATGTGCGATGGCAAGTAATTCAACAACTCCGGAAAACTCGGTGTAGAGTCAGCATCGTAGACAGATTTGAAGAAATCAGCGAAGAGTTCGACTGAACCTTCGAGGCCTCGACTTGCAAGCCCTTGGAGTATTCGAGCGACGCGTGCTTTGGGGCCATCTTTGGCGTGTGCGTGAGAACGGTGTATGGTGGCGAAGATTGAATCACGAGCTCGCTCAACTCTATGGCGAACTAGGTTTTCTAAGGTAGCAAAAGCTGGAAGGATACGCTGAACAGGGCAAGAATGCCGTATAACAACCCTGCAAAGATGGTGTTCACCTCAAATCCCGCTGGTACAAAAAGGCGTGGAGCGCAGCTGGATAGACGGGCAGACAGGGTACTCAACGATCTGGTGAGTGTGGGGCGCAGCCGAAGCTCGTTTTAAGCATCATTGGGACGTTTGGGGTGTGTTGGTGTTGTCTTAATGAATTACAAGCTCAGATGCTTCACAGTTCTTCTCATGAGATAAGCTTTATAATTATATTCAGTGCCGAACTGAGTGTGAAGTAATTGTCTATTTAGATATTTTCTCCCAATTGTTTACTTGATACTTTTTTACCGGTCTTGATTCACAGTTTTGCCTTTTGAATAATTCTCTAAGTTCAAATCCTGGGGTCCATTAGAAATTCAAGGTTTTTGAATTTTTCATTGTCCACAGAGCTCAAAATAAAATAAAACCCTTAGTATCTAGAAGATCATGAAATGTTTCAATAATAAAATGTAATTGCTGAATTCACGTTGAGAACCTCAGAAATCTTGTTGATATGATATATTGAGAAACGTAGCAGATTTCTGAATGTAATCAATCCATATTTTCTTAGAATCGGTAATATTTGACCCAAACTCAATTTGTTCCATTTCAAATCGATATAGTCATATTTGACAGGTTCTAACCAATTGACTGTCTCACCGTTATCAGCTCTGGTTTCCAAATCCATCCCTAACTCCACCCATGTCTGCCGCCAACGTGCCGAATCCAAACGGCAAATAACAAATCGAAATCCATATCTGCCACACCCGCACATAATGGCACTCGTCGTGGAAATCCATTTTTACTGTGGACCTTAATTTCCCTTCTTCCATCATCCCATCATCACCAGCCCCGGCCGCCGGTCGGAATGTTCACCTGTGTGTGAATCTCCGTGTTTCAGCTATGAAATATTTTCAGAGTTGTTTGGCATTGCCACACTCTCGAACCCTGATATCGACCACCAACCGCAGCCGGTGCAGAAGGTCACAGGGCGGCAGGAGAACGAATTTCCTTGAAAATGGATTTTGAATTGCTTATCGCATGGCCCCTTACTGCGATGGGTTCCATGGAAGAAGTGGGACTGGTTGGTTGTCAGACCGATACGACCGACTGTCAGGTTGAACTTTCGTCATTTTCCTTTTTTTTTTTTCAGTGGAGGAAGGATTTTGGGCAGATTTCCAAGGAAATTGTTTCCATTATTGAACCTTTGGGAAAACAATTTTATGGCCTTCATTTAGAAAGAACAGAGGATACGTTAAGTTGCTATCAATCAGTTTTTGGGCGTTTTCGGCACTTGGCTTGACGTAGGAATGCCCGCCTCGTAGTAAATTGGACAGCAATTGGTTTGAGAACGGAGATGTTTTTTTCGGGTTGGGGGATGGGATCGAGGCGAGGAAAAGGTCATTTTCAGGGGTTTATTTCGTTTCTTTTCGGACATGATATATTATGTTGAAATTTGGTGATTTATAGGAAAATGGTTGATGTGTTAGAACTGATGACAAATCATGATCGGTTGCTCCCATGTAGAATATATTGTAGGTCTTTATGATGATATGGATGAAACCAAATGAATTTACTGTTTTTGACAGTTTCTTATAGATTAACAGTCTTTAAGTAATTGATAGTAGCAGCTAAAAATTAAATCCAAATTAATGTTAGAACCCATACTTTATACAACTTTTACTGAATTTTTCAAACTTAACTTCATAATCTCCATCAACAACCACTTAAGCAGTTATCGATTCACTCTAACCTCAAATTTATTTTATTGGATCGTTAAAAACTTTAAGTACATCCCTAATTCCAAGTCGATTCTACCTAGACACAATGTAAATAAAGAGGCGAATGGTAGCATAATGCGACCACAAACTCACCACTAATTGGAACCTGCCGCAATGCTTCAATGTTTACTGATGCCTCGTTTGGCGAAAGCATAAGTAGCACAAATTCAATGGCTTCCCCACCCAAAAGCAGACTTACAGTATTGTTGTAATTCAATTCTTTTTGAAAATCACTTTAACACCTTCATTTGTGTTGTGGTGATTTTTTGACGTAGGACTACGGTTGTGTTATCGATAATGGGGTACACGTTGCGAGGGAGAAAATTTGGAGCGTCACGAAATAAGTTGAGATCTTTAACGTTGATAACTCAGTCATTTCACAATCGATTTCCGAAATAACTTCATCAATCGATCAGGACATTTACTACGCGTCGATTAAATCATCGAAAAATTATTGATAATGAACATCAAACTATCGAAAATAATGCAAACATAAGGTGATGTCTTATTATTTCTTTTTGCAGAGTAAATTTACTGTATGCCCAGTATGTTCCTTTCACACATTTAAAATATGGGTAAAGAAGGTCTCATATGCTCACTAATTCGTTAGCGTTTATCGCGTACGCACGCTTTTTTACCCGAGTGCGATCAATCCCACAAACGTTGTCGTGCGTCACCAAGCAGGCGGAAAAGTTACTCTTGAAGAGTGAGACAGTTTTATTCTACGGTATTTAAATGCCATTTAAAATAAATAAGTGTGATAAGAAATCATCATCCACATCATCTTTTTTTTTTCTTTTTTTAATCTTTATTTTACGTCGGTCTATTTCCTCACATGGTGACAATCACCGACGCCAGGAAGACGACTCCACCACCTGGACCCTACCTAACGACTCATGAATATGAACCGGGACCAACGGCTTTACTTCCCTTCCGAAGGAAGACGTGACCAGTTTTTTCGCCTCAGAAAAACCACCGACGTCGACTGGGATTGAACCCAGACCCACTGGGGTGCCAAGTAGCAGTCACGCTTACCACTACACCACCGACGCCGGGTTCATCATCTTTTCATCGATTTCAAATCAGCGTATGATACAATCGATCGATACCAGCTATGGCAAATCATGCACGAATATGGATTTCCGGAAAAACTAACGCGGTTGATCAAATCAACGATTGATCGAGTAATGTGTGTCGTCCGAGTATCAGGAACATTCTCGAGTCCCGAGTGGCACGATCTTCAGGAAGTCGGTCCAACTATTTGGCGGATAAGGCTCACGAGAAGACAATGTTAGCCTCCTACCACGAGTTCAGATCGACGGTGATGAAATCGAGGTAGTAGACCAATTCGTGCTCATTGGTGACCGCCGATGATGACACCAGCAGAGTAATACAAAGGCGCATTATGGCTGGCAATCGTGTTTACTGCGGACCCCGAAGGATGCTAAGATCTACAAAGTTCGCCGAACTACATAGTTGACCATCTACAAGACATTAATTAGAACGGTAGTTCTCTACGGCCACGAAACATGAACAATGCTAATGGAGTACAAATGCGCCTTTGGTGTCTTTGAACGGAAGGTGCTGCGTACGATCTACGGCGGAGTGCAGATGGAAGACGGAACGTGGAGGAGGCGAATGAACCACAAGTTGCATCAGTGGCTGGGAGAACCTCCCATTGAACACATCGCTAAAATCGGTCGACTACGGGCTGGATGTCGTCAGAATTTCGGACGACAGCTCAGTTAAAGATTGGACTCGGAAAAAATGCGACACTTTGTTTTGGGTGTAACTTTTTATCGCGTGGGTAAAATTAAATTAAATTAAAGATATTTTGAGTAATACTAGTTAAGAGTGTTATGTTTATGTGTGCAAAATTTTATTGCGATTTGTCAACTAGTTTTCAAGATGCATTCGAAGAAGAGCTACGCCAGCAAATCTTGGGCGCGGTGATCGATAATCCTGGTCAGTCGCGCAGATGGATCGGCAAAAGGCTTGGAATCCACCATTCCACCGTGTCCTGCGTTCTGAAGATGTTCTAGGAGACGAAGACCATCGAGCGGCGCGCTGGAAGCGGTCGAAACCCGAAAACGGAATACCCAGAGAAGGCGCGGAAGATAAGGCAGTACTTTAAGAATAACCCGAACCTTTTCACCCAAGACGTGGCCAAAAAGGTCAATTCGTCGAAGTGGTTCGTCCAGCAGACCATGAAGCGGGCTGGGCTACTTGTTTTTAAGGTCAGGAAGGCGCCAAACCGGACTGACAAGCAAAACACGGTGGCCAAATTGCGTGCGCGGAAGCTGTACCGTGAGTGGCTGGTCAAGCCAGGCTGTCTCGTCATGGACGACGAGACATATATCAAGGCGGACACCAAACAAATCCCCGGCCTCGAGTTTTTTGTCGGTACGTCCCGCATGGAGGTTCCGGAAAAGTTCCAGAAGAGAAAGATGGACAAATTCGCGAATAAGTACCTGTTGTGGCAGGCGATCTGCGAGTGCGGACGGTACAGCAAGCCGTTCGTTACAACCGGCACCATTAATGGGCAGATTTATCGAGAGGAATGCTTGCAGAAGCGCTTGATGCCCTTCCTCCGCTCTCACCGTAGTCCCACGCTGTTCTGGCCGGATCTCGTTTCGTGCCATTACGCCAAGCCTGTAATGGATTGGTACGAAGCGAAGGGCGTTAATGCGGTCCCGAAGGAGGTGAACCCGCCAAATACACCAGAACTTCGTCCGATCGAAAAGTTTTGGGCGATAATGTAGAAAAAGTTGAAAAAAAGCGGAAAAACATTCAAAACCGATGAAGTTTTGAAGAAAAACTGGGAGAGATTGTGTAAAGAAGATGGACAAAGCCTCGCCCAAGATCTCATGAGCAGTGTTAAGAGAAATGTACGAGCATTTAGCTTGAGGGAGGAAATTCAATAAATAAATTATGCCAAAACATAGCTCATACATAGTTATTTAATCCCTGAAAATTTGAGAAGTATCCGATTTAAAATAAATTTTTAGTGATCATTTTTGTGAGTCTCATATTTTCCGAGTCCAGTCTTTAAAATGATTCTCGAAAACGAACCGACGGGTACAAGAAGAAAAGGCGCGCAACGAGCAAGGTGGATCGATCAAGTAGAAGGCGACCTGCGGATCCTCCGCAGACAGCGGGGCTGGCGAGTTGCAACCATGAACCGAATACAATGGAGACAACTTCTGTGTACAGCAAAAGCCACATCGGTCTTGATCTGATTGGTAAGGTAAGGTATTAGTAATACAGTGACGATGGCGGGAAGTTCAGGGTGAAACCTTGGGAGGCCTACCGCAAAGATGGATGACAGCTCATCGGTTCCTGACTGGATGAATTTCAGCGGATTTGGACGGATACAGATTCTGCTGCTGCGACGGTGAGGAGAAGACGATATATCCCTTCATTCCTTCAAGTCCGTGACGGGTCTCATTGGCGAAATTGATTGCACGACAACCAAAGGCAAAGGAATCCGTTATGTTCTGCGATAACGTAAAAAACGTGTATGATGGTTCTGCTTTGTCCCCCATCAAAAAACTCAACAGATGGCGCTGCATGTTTTCCTTCCGCAAAGCACAGGAATTTACGGAAAAGAAATCGGTCACCAGATTGAAGTAAATGGGCGTCATCGAGATGAAGCGCATTTTCCGTACCAAAAATAGAAAGAAGGCCAACACGCCTACAGTCATCGTCTCGCTCGATGCAATAGTGGCTCCCGAATACATCCGAGTCGGCCCACTGCGCATCAAGACACGAGTGTACGTTCCCAACCTGACGATAAGTTACCGATGGTACAGCTATGGCCACACCAAGTTCCGATGCAAGGTGGAGGTGAAGTGTAGGAACTGATCCAAAGTCGACAATTTGGAGGACAGCTCTACAGCTGATTTCGGTTTCCACAGCCGTGGAAACCACGGACCATCTAGCCGAAACTGCCCAACCTACATCATGGCGAAACAAGTGCTGCGACTGCGGTACACCAAAGGCGTATCAGAGAATGAAGCGATCCGGCAAACTCAGGCTGGAGGTGGCTCCAACGCTTTTGTTAGCAAAGTACATCAGCTACTGAAAGTAGTCCGCGAAACCACCAACGAATCGAAGCTGATCAGAGAGAAGGACGAAAGATCAAGCAGCTCATGGGGGGCATCGAGTAGCTGACACACAGGATTGACAATTTGGACAGGAAACAACAGGAAAAAGCCAGCTGTTCCGACAAGGAAACCAACTCAAGCACTCATCCTTCTGCATACGGAAAAGTAGCAACCGGACAAGCGGCAGCATGAACTTCCTCAAAGGTAAGTGTAACTTCCCTCAGGTCAATCGTTCAAAATGTTCACAAACGACACTTCACCATCGAAATCCTCCCCCCGATCACAAAAAAGACCCACGCCAAACTCAAAGGACTCGACTTCTGATTCACTTCCTGAAAAATTCAATCATGGCCCTCACAACAAACCCAAAAAACAACGTCTTCTTCCTCAATCAACCACCGCTTAGTACTTATCTGGCTTTGAAATGGAATCTCTAATGTTTACGTGCAAGATTACCTGAATTACAAATTTTAATTTCGCAACTGAATGCCGTTGTCCTGTCCAGGAAACAATGGCCCCAGAATCTGAAATCCCCTTCAATTTTATTGAAGGCTACGAATTATTAATTTGCAAAAACTCAGACAAACCCTACAAAACAGAAATTGCAATAAGAACAGATATCTCTCACCGAAAAATCAATATCTCCTTTCCACTATTAGCAATAGCAGTTGAAATAGACTTTCCAATTAAAATCATTCTACTTTCAGACAGTCGCTCGAGGAAGTGGTACCCGGCGCCTCTAAGAAGCGGTTGGTGTCAAGCGGACCCACGGAAACAGTCCATTCTCACGTCCTACAGGGCGTAACGAGAGTGGCCCCGGTGCTAAAAGTGCTAGACTCAGTCCGTCGATGAAGGAAGCCTCATGCCTCGAGGGTGGCCCAAATGCCAGGGCCGGCCCCTGTGCTGAACGGAGTCCTATGAAGGGTACAAATGACGACCCTTCAAGAGGTAGGAAAAGTCCCTGGACCAAGGTCCAAAAAAAGGGAAATATACCTTTAAAAAAAAGAAATCCGGAGGCCCTCATCGTGAAAACCGAAGAGTTTGAGTACTCCGAGGTCCTCAAAGCGATGCGCGGTGATGCAAAGCTTGCGGATCTAGGCGCCGATGTGCAGAGTATTCGCCATAACCACACTAGCAAGATGATTCGGCAGCTTAAAAAAGACTCGAAGCTGAAGGGCCCAGCCTACAAAAATAAGCTTTAGGGGCGGGAATAAGGTGGGTGCCATAGCCACACAAGTAACTCTCCAGTGTAAAAACTTGGACGAGATCACGGAGCGTAGAGACATTTCCACAGCCACCAAGGCCCAGTGTGGGGTTGAGGTTACCACAGCAGCCAAACGGTTGCGAAAGGGTCCACTTGGGACCCAAGTGGCTACGATACGGCTGGCAGCAGCCACCGCGAACTCGGCCCTAAATGTAGCCAAACTGGGATGGTGGTCCGTTTGTAAACTGAGTGTATATCAGCCGCCGAAGACATGTTTCAGGTGCCATGAGAGCGAACATATGCCGTTAGAGTGCCATGGCCCAGACAGAACCAACCTATGCAAACGGTGAGGAGGAAAAGGTCGCAAGGCCCGGGACTGCAAGGAACCCCCAAATGTATGACGTGCTCGGAGAAACCAGATAGCAAGCACGTCATGGGAGGTCCCAAGTGCCCGGCCTATAAAGGTAAATCATGCAGCTAATCACAGTGCAGGTAACCCAAGTAAACTTGAACCACTGTATGGCAGCTCAGCAACTGTTGTGTCCAGTAGTTCGCGAGTTATCACCATAATATCCGACCCATATCGCTTCCCTGCCGAAAACGGCAGTTGGGTTGCGGATAGGCCCAATATGGACGACGGGCAGTCCAGCTCAGGAAGTTGTGT
This sequence comes from Aedes koreicus, assembly GCA_024533555.2. NCBI lineage: Eukaryota > Metazoa > Arthropoda > Insecta > Diptera > Culicidae > Aedes > Aedes koreicus. Next base: position 791,267 of record JAHHFK020004124.1, read on the forward strand.
CCGGCAGGGAAGTTTCCGGCTCAGGAGGTTATGTCTACCTCATGTGAGTGCTTCGCGGTAGCAAAAGTGAATGGAATGTTCATATGCAGCTGTTAAGCGCTGCCAAGATGGTCATAAGACCACTTTTCACAAATGGTTGATCGAATGACAACAGAGCTAACTGGCCAAAACCCGTTGGTAATAGCGAGCGACTTCCATGCCTGGGTGCTGGAGTGGTGGAATCACCTTACCACCTTGAGATCCCAGTGGTCACCTCGACACCCCGACCGGGATAGCCTGGCGCTTCGAAAAAACCCCATTCGTCGTGTACGGCATTTTCACTCGAATTTGGGTTTTGCCTGCGACCACACTACCCCTCCTATAAGTACCTTTTTGGACAAAAGTTGCCCCGTCGGTCCATCCGGCCGGACTGGAACCATATGGTAAAGCTCGCTGACGTCCACCACGGTCGTCGCTCTTGGCTGGCTACCTAGGGGTTCGAACCTGAGCGTAGTGTATGTTAATGGGGTCCGCCATGGCAGAGGCCACCGGGTAATTTTTTTCACCCCTATCAGCGTGGCAGAGCAGCCAGGCGTGCACTACGGTCTGTTGCTCTACCCCTATCAGCCTGGCAGACCAGCTAGGCGTCCACTATGGCCTAGGGGGGTGACCCGGCATAACTTCTCCAAATTTGTTTTAACAACCGGTTATTCAACACTGATGTTTGTTGGGTACACCCACAGCGACCACTTGGCGGTTCATTATAGTATCGTCAACAAAAATAGGCAGCGTGCGGAGGGAAGAGCACTCACTCCATTCGCCCGAAGATGAAGGATACATGAGCGGAACCGGGGACCCGTTGTGGCGATCAACTCGTAGCGCTACTTAAACGCGTGTGTGATGCAACCATGCCTAGGAACTTGTCAAACCATATCAAACCTAGAGATGGGAGGTTAGCGGCGTTTTGGTGGACGGAGTCCATCCAGACCTCGGTAGAATTTACCTCTATGGAAGAAGGAGGTTGCAGAGAGCGCGGTCGGACTCCGAAAACATGGAGCGTCGCATGGTGCTGTCCGCCACCAAGGCCTCGCTAAAGAAGGAGATAAGGCCAGCAGACGAGCCTGCTTCAAGGGCTTGTGTTCGAAAGCCAATGCGAATGCATGGAGCGACGCCTATCGGGTGGTAATAGCTTAAATCAAAGATGCGGCAGCTCTAAACGAGCAATCACCGAGATAAAGACTGTATTCGATGAAATTTGGACACACGCAATTGTTCGTAACTTTTTAGCGTGTGGGTAAAAATTATTGAAATTTTACCTGAATATATTTCATTGTGTTGTGTCAATTGTGTAATGAGTTTCGTGAAAATCGGTCGAGTGATTTCAGTGATGGCTTCGAATGAAGAAATAGTGCGCCAACAAATTTTGGGCACTCACTTCGAAAACCCAAACGCTTCTCATCGATGGATCGGAAAACAGCTCGGAATCGCAAATTCAACCGTATCTCATGTGATCAAAACGTTCAAGGACCGTAAGACAACCAAGCGGAAAAATGGTAGTGGCAAAAAACGTGGCACATCAAATCCGGAGAAGGCCAGGATGGTATTGAACCAATTTAAGCGTTATCCCAACATTTCGATCAGGGATGTTGCGAAAAAGGCGAAAGTTTCAGTTTTTTTTTTGTGCAGAAAACAATGAAACGTTCTGGATTACATGTGTACAAGGTCCAGAAGGCACCGAACCGGAACGATAAACAGAACTCGGTGGCCAAAACTCGTGCAAGAAAACTGTACAGGGAGTGGCTCACAAAACCGTTCTGCTTTGCGATGGACAATGAGACCTACATTAAAGCCGACACCAAACAAATGCCAGGACAGGAACACTACGTCGCCACCTCTAAGTTTGCCGTTCCGGAGAGTGTACTGTGGAAGAAACTGTCGAAATTCGCCGAAAAATTCCTTGTCTGGCAAGCGATCTGCGGATGTGGCAAAATGAGTCAGCCCTTCATCACCTCTGGGACCGTCAACGGACAAATCTACAAGGACGAATGCCTCCAAAAACGACTTCTGCCCTTGTTGAGATCTCACGATGGCCCGACACTGTTTTGGCCGGATTTGGCATCTTGCCACTATGCCCGGCCCGTCTTAGACTGGTACAAAGATAATAATGTAGTTTTTGTACCAATAGACGTCAACCCTCCAAACACTCAGGAACTTTGCCCAATTGAAACATTTTGGGCAATCATGAAGGCAAAGCTCGTTAAAACTCCAAAACTGATAGAAAATGAACTTGAACTAAAGAAAGTGTGGTTAAAAGTAAGTAAGCAAGTCGGTCCTATCATTGCCCAAAATTTGATGAAAGGGGTCAAGGCAAAGGTGCGGGCTTTTGGGTTGAGAGGAGAGGTTCAACAAACTAATGATGTCAAAACTTAACCATTTAGTGGTACTTTATTTCCCGAAAGTTTGAAAAGAATCGGGCTCAAGGAAAAATTTTGGTGACCTATTTTGTGTGTCCAAATTTCATCGAATACAGTCTTTATATAATGCCTTTTTTTTTGTTGGTAGAAGCAAACATGCTTTATTTTGGAACAAGAATACTTTTTTTTTTAAATTTAATGCGCTACAAAAAATCGATGATCAAAATTAAATTTTACATCTAAATCACCCAAATCCAACTGTCTGCAACAAGATTTAAAATAAACCATCGAATGAAAAAGACGATTTTTGTCTGTCTATTAAAAATGGCCTAAGTTACCTAGATTGAGATCAAGCTAGAAAAGAGTACCAAAATAAGGAGCAATTCACTGACTATCTATAGTACAATCATTGATCCAAAATCTAACTTCCCTTGTCAAACCTTGCGGCAGTAGCGGAAGTCAATGTTCCGTGAACTTTTAAAAGAATTTTATACGCCTTCTTCCCATCAACTTTCCCCACTCTTTCGAAGCTCACCCATAAAATGCTCCACCACCTCGGATGTCGAATTCATTCGAAAGTGAAAATGATATCCTTTCTTTCGCACGCCCACAATTCGCACAGCGAAACTTCTGATTTATTTGATTTTCCAACCGTCTGCCCGTCGGTGTCTAGAAATTCTTGGAAGTTTCATCCTAATCAGCTGTGATCTTGATAGAGGCTGGAAATCTAACCACGCGCTTGTTTGATTCACCAGGGGAAAAATCGGAACGGACAGGAATCAGGCGGGAAAGTTGAGAACTTTGGAAACAAGCCTGGATTTTCGTCTGCGGTGGGACAGGTCAAAACAGTTGATAAGAATTTCGACACAGAAAGGATCGGGTTACCACTGCCGGTTGTCTTGGTGTTTTTCGTCTTTAAAGTGTGAACATAGCAATTGACGTAAAATTGTTTCGAAATTCGAATTCTGTGCTTCTCACAAAAGGGACCTTATGTCAGATAAGAACGACGTCATAACTTCTAATATGCTTCAAATAAATTAAACGCTCGTCCCTCAATCTTCATCTATTTTCAGTCAGCGGATGCAACTTCCATCTGCACTAGCTGAACGTTGCGGTTTGCAGAGGCAGGACAGTTGATGAAGCTTGCTGCAAACAATCTTTCCATCTGTGAAGTACCTCCGGCCAACCAACATGGTGCTGTGAAATGTTTATGTCAGATAATTTGTAATGTGATGAGAAGTGCGGTCGACGATTGCAATATGTTTTCAATGTTCAACTCCGATGAATTGAATTCGTGCTCTGCAGTCGGTGGGTGGGGTGGTGCTAGTTTGCATTTGTGTTCTAACCTCACACAAACACATCGTACGCCAACCAACTCGATGCTGCGTTTAGTGACTTTTAGTAGCTGGAAATTGCTCTCATCTCACGCTAAATGGAGCGCAAATTTATATGCAAAACTGGTGCTTATGCTAAACAGCCACCTCAGTAACGATGTAAATACGCTTATGCATGTTAACTTTTCCAACTTTGGCATTGAGTATGTGTCTGTGGATGTGTGCGGCGATGACGTAAACTAGAATTGGTACTGGCATCCACTTCCATCACCACCGGATTTGCATAATCAGAAAAGTTTTCAATAGAGTTTCGGTGGTCTGTGTTTGCCACATCCCTGATGAATGCTGGGAATTTTATTTGGAAATCTAATTTTCACATTACTGTACTGCTCGAGAAATATTCGTAAGCTTTAAAGGTGAATTCCCCTGCTTGGTCGGAGAACACAGCTCCAGCGAAAAGGCCAACCGGCAAGTGGCTTCACACACTCTGTAGTCTGCTCTCATCCTAATCGCCGTGCTTGAATCATCTCGACCATAAGCGGCAGAGGTAATAACCAAGCCATCAAAAGACTATTTTTTATTCATGACCGGTTATCACGAAAAGAAGAAGACGAAGAAACAGCAACTTCAAAGTCAGGACTGGGTCGACTCCCCTTCCGCAACTACTCACGCGGAACCCCGTAGAATGAAGACATATCCATTGCTGATGGCGATGATGAAGATGATGATGATGCTTCTATCTGGCCCCGTTTTACGACGCAAAAGGGCATGTTTTGATTTTCCATAACCAGAGGAAAAAAAACGCGGGATACTTTCCGGGTAACAATTTTGGGCTGCCTCCGCGCTTCCATCTGTGAAAAGTTTATCCAGCAGGGAAACCGTAGAACTCGCGTGAAAGGCTTTCGTTTCACGGTGATGCGCCACCGTCGATAAATGCTCGTTTTTCGGTGAGAGGTGATTTGTGGGCTTTGGGAAAATCGGTGCCCTTCAGCTGGATTAAGCACCTTCCAAATTCAATCATAGCACTGTGGGGTTTCGCCTTAGAAAGCTGATTTCATTTCTAGAGTCTGCAGGTTTGCTCGATAGATTGGTCGCGGAAGTTTTGCTGCGGGCTTTGAATTTAACTTAATGTTTTGTAATCTATCTTTTTGGAAAATCAGATTGTACTCACCAATAATGTTAGGCGTTCTTCGTAAAAATTGAAGACGAAAATGATTTTTTATATACTTGAATAATGGGTCAAACCGAAAAATGGGTTAATTTATTCGAGCCTATTATAAACTTTAAACAATCTGCCAAGGTGCCCCGCAAGACCGTTATTATAAAATAAAACTGTTCATCAAAACCATCAAAACTCTATGCTTAGAAGCCATTCTGCCCCTCCGGCCCAATTTTCAAAATAAAAACCTAGGAGGGGCCTCGAGATATCTTGATTTGAAGATTTAAGATAAGAAATTTCGAAATCTAGACTAACAGTTTAAAAGGGCGGTATTCCAAAATCACGACGAAAACTGGAGGCAAAGATTGGAATACGAAAATCAAATCCTATTTTCGATAGAAAGCTCTTATAAACCATTTCTTATGCTCACATCTTGTATAATAATGCAGTGCTTATTTTTTTCACACAATATATGCAGAAATACACTGATAGGCAAAATAAAGTGCCCACCTCTTCGTTTTTTCAATTTCTCTCATTTACTTGGTTCAAATTAAAGTAAACACACTGTATTTTTTTTATTATCTTATTTTTTATATTCTTTTTAAGTTTCACTTATGGAATACTGAAAAAAAAACGGAGTTTTACTTAAAGAAGGAAAAATCAATTTGTGTTGAAAAAAAAACAGTGACAAAATAAAGTGCCCACTTCAAAAATCGATATGTTTTCGATAAGTTTCCATTGGAAGACCCCTCGATTGTTTATGTTTTGATATTTTGACATGTTTTGAAGCAAACGGCTCAACCTGGTGCATTTGTATACGTGATCGCATTTGATTCAATTGAAAAAAAAATGGAGAACGCAGTGCTTTCGAAAGCAATTCCCTTGTGTATCCGAAAATTGGTCGTTCGTGATGTGCAAAACGGTGAATCGCACCGGGCTGTCGCTAAGAAGTACAGTATCAGTAAGGCAGCGGTTGGCAAAATTCTTCTGAAGCTTAAAACGTTTGGATCAGTGGTGGATCGCCCTGGCAGAGGCAGGAAGCGGAAAACGGATGCGAGAACGGACACCAAGATCATGCGCGAAGTCAAGAAGAACCCGAAGGTAACTGTCCGCGAGATCCAGGAAACCCTTCAGTTATCAGTTTCCGGTCGAACTGTTCGTCGCCGTCTCGTAGCACAGGGGTTGAATAGCAAACTTGCCCGGAAGCGCCCATTTATCAGCAAGGCAAACAAAGCCAAACGGCTTAAGTTTGCTAAGGAGCATGCTGATAAGCCCCTAGAGTTCTGGAAAACGGTTCTCTGGACGGACGAATCAAAATTCGAGCTGTTTAACCGAAAGCGGCGGGTTCGTGTTTGGTGCAGATCGGGAGAGGAGCTTCAGGAGCGCCACATCCAAGGCACGATGAAGCATGGAGGAGGAAATGTGATGGTCTGGGGGTGTTTTTCGTGGGGTGGAGTGGGAAGCATTGTGAAAATCGACGGGATAATGACGGCAGATTCTTACATCAACATCCTGCGAGAAAATCTGGAGGTTTCGCTGATCCAGACGGGCCTTGAAGAGAAGTTCGTATTCCAGCAGGACAACGACCCGAAGCATACTGCCAAGAAGACCAAGTCTTTCTTCCGGTCTTGTCGGATCAAACCGCTGGAATGGCCTCCACAAAGCCCGGACCTCAATCCCATCGAGAATTTGTGGGCGATTCTCGATGCCAGGGTTGACAAAACTGGTGTTACCAATAAAAATAACTATTTTGAAGCCCTGGAGCGCGCCTGGGAAGAGCTAGATCCACAGCACCTAAAGAACCTGGTCGAGAGCATGTCGAAGCGCCTGCAGGAGGTCCTGAAGGCCAAAGGAGGACACATCAATTATTGAAATGCTTTTATTTTACTTTAATTTATGTTTTCTGTAGCCTAAATGAAGTGGGCACTTTATTTTGTCACTGTTTTTTTTTTCAACACAAATTGATTTTTTTTTCTTTAAGTAAAACTCCTTTTTTTTCAGTATTCCATAAGTGAAACTTAAAAAGAATATAAAAAATAAGATAATAAAAAAATACAGTGTGTTTACTTTAATTTGAACCAAGTAAATGAGAGAAATTGAAAAAAACGATGAGGTGGGCACTTTATTTTGCCTATCAGTGTATTATGATAAAAATAAAAAATTTTTTTGGAAACTCACCGTTAAATTATGACATTCTGGCATCTTGTTTGTTATTACGCCTACGCTCTTCAGTCACATTAGTCAAGTGGCGAGGAATTGCGACCCTGTGTTTTCAATTTTCAAAGACGTCGAATTCTATGTTTCACGTACCAATACAGTTAACTTTACTAATTAGGCGAGTCTTGGTACTACTAGGAAAATCAGAGGTAAGTGATTCTATCGAATGAAAAAATTTCTTATTCTACTAATTGAATTGCGGATTCTTAATCATGTTTTTACAGTCATGAACAAAGACAACGCGATGGAATCAAATCTGCGACATAGAATGAGAAGACCTGAGGGCTGGATCAATTATGATTTACGTGACCGTGGAGGAAACGGAAGAGAAGTTGAGAAATGCGCGAATATTCTTGCTTGGCTAAGGCTGATATACGGCGTTTAGAACATGGCTTTCCGTTACGACATCTGAGTTGATCTAAACAAAGGTCTTAAGACCGCCAAGCAGATCGTAAGGATAAAGAAATCCACCCAGCTTCCACCAAGGGTAACCAAACCAAGCACACCTAGTTCGTGTTCTTTCTGGTCCGTGAGGTTGTCGGTTATGCTCATTAAGAGAAGCGGGTCATGGAATTGCTGAAGGTGTCCAACGATAAGCGTGTCCTGAAGTTCTTGAAGCGTCGTTTTGGTACGCAAATTCGTGTTAAGAGGAATTGTTCAACACCCTGGCCCTTATGCGCTAAGTCGCCCACAAGTAAGCCAGATTTTGTGTGTGTGAAGGGAACTGTATTTTTCGGCTCGATTTGTAATAAAGTTTTAAGGATTGCATCTAAAAAACGTGTGGAAAAAAGAATCCGTAAATATAAAATAATCGTTAAACGATTGCATCAACAAGAAGCTCAGGAGAATGCACATTCTATTGCAACTAATAAAAAATCCCTTCTTTTCATTCGATGGCTCCACCCTCCCGGCCTGGTTTTGAGAATCGGTCCGATGTGATTACTTGTCTGAACCAATACTGACATTCTATTTTACTCCTGTTCTGTGCGTACGTGTGATTTGATGAATATACCCTTTGTCTTTCCCTCCATGTTCCTACATACAGGGTGCGGCAGAAATTAATGCGAAAATGTTCAAACTTGAGTATTGGGTTAATTCGTATAGCTAATGACTAATTTCTGTCGAAAGTGTATTTGTTTATGTTTACTTTCAAGTGCTGTATCCAAACGCTCTATTTGTTTTATTGTAAATTCGTCAAAATGTTCGCGAAAGAAGTGATCACCAGTTTGTTGCTCGTCCAGAAGAAGCCGAAAGAGATTGCCAAGGTGGTAGGGTGCCATTTGGCAACAGTTTACCGCATAAAAAAGTCCCTGCAGGATGGTCCTAAGCAGCGGAAGCCAGGAAGCGGACGTCCGCGCTTTGCATGCACGCCGAACGTGATCAAATCGGTCCGTGCAAAAATTGCTCGCAACCCGGTGCGTTCCATAAGAAATCTTGCAAAGAAAACCAATATTTCGGAGAAATCCATGCGGAGAATCATCAAAGAAGACCTGCATGCATCTTCCAGAGCCAGAGTGAAACGCCACTTGATTACGGACCGGGTCAAGGAACTACGAGTGACTCGGTTCATTTCACCGCAGAAAATGGAGAACGTTCCGGAAAAAGTGAAATTCAAATTTCAAACCAAACATCCGGCTGGTGTCATGATGTTTGGCTTGGTGGCGTCGTACTGTTTGAAAATGCCGCCTGTTTTCATTGATGCTGGTGTTAAAATCAATACCGAAGTGTATATCGGTATTTTAAAGGACCAAGTGCTTCCCTGGGTGGAGGCCAACTTCTCCGAGTACCAAAACGTTGTCCTATAGCAGGATGGAGCGCCGTGTCACACATCCAATCGAACCCAACAATGGTTGAACGATAACATGAAGTTTTGGCCGAAGGATTTGTGGCCCCCTAGCAGTCCAGATCTTAATCCGTTGGATTATTCGATTTGGGCATATGTTGAAGCATGAGCCTGCAAAACATCACACCCTAGTGTAAAAATCCTGAAGTCAAGCATAACACGCACATGGCAGTCAATGTCGGAGGACTACCTACGTCCGAAAGGCATGCTCTGGCTTCCGGCGTCGGCTCGAGGATGTTATTAATAAAAATGGAAGACACATTGAATAAATTTCTTTAAAAGGACTTTATAAAGATAACTGCACTCGAAAATGTTGATATTGATGAGCATGAGCATGATGAGCATGAGCATGATTGACCGCCCACGGATGCAATTCCGTTATTGTCAGATCAGCTGTATTTGCACAAAGAACCAACAGATGATGTTTGGGACTAACATACATCTTCTATGTGTAAAAACTGGTGACCCAATATAAAGCAATACCGGCGGCGGCCGGGGCCGGGGGGTGGGCAAGTAAGGGATGGGGAGGGACGGTGTGGTGTTATAATTGTGTTGGGGGAAGGGGGGGATCTCCTCCCTCAGAGAAATGGGGGGGGTTGGGGAAAGGTTAGCAGCAGGGTTCGTTTTGGTTAACGATACGCTGAAAGTACGTACCTACACCATCCGATAAAAGCAATAGACCGCTCAAATGTGACTGAAAATAGACAAGCATAACGAAAAACAAAACAAAACAAAATAGACAAAATAAAATAAAATAAAACAGGATATTAGACATTGTCTTCAAAATTTGGTAGAAATAAATTATTTGTTGCTTTGCAAACCAGCTCTCCTCGATGTCCTAGTCCTGCTGGACCCGCAGCTGCTGCAGTCGGCGCTCGTCCACATCAAGCCGGCCGTCGTCGACGTGTCGGAAACCTTTCGGTAGTAATATGATATCTGTGTCTAATACACTCTTCTTGCTCCGATTAATTTACAAACTAGGCCTGCACACCGAATCAAAATTCACTTTGGCACGGTTGTGGTATTTTTCTTTAAAATCTAGTTCTAGATATTTGCACTTGGTTGCAGGAAACAGAATCAATAAGAATAATTAACTCGCTTATGACCTCTAACTTTACACGGTTGCTAAACAATACACACTATCTTCCCCCACAATACCCGCGAACGACGACACTTTGGACCTGAGCTCGCTTGAGGAAAAATCACCAACACACAACAGCGCAATTGATTGTATGAAGTTTTTTGAAAGAATCGCGAGCACGGCGCGATCCCGCTACACGCAACACTCTTCTAACTTCAGCTCACCGGAACCAATTGCACACGCACACTAGTAATCCGCGACGCAGAACAACGCGACGCGCGATGATGTGCTACTGCCCAGGGCTGAAAAAAGTCATCGTCAAAGCACATACAACCACAGTAGCGACGAGGTCTGTTACCTTCAATGCCGTGCAACGAAACATGTTGACTTACAACGCGAAGCCTCTCGTCGTGCAACAATAAAGTTGCAACGCCATGCAAGTTAGATGACGCCAACTAGTTGTTCGTCACATACCCTTCCTAGTCACGCAACAAAAAATATGCGAAGAACCATAGTCATCGTTTTGATGATGCATGAATATTTTGAAATCGTCGCACCATAGATGGTGAATGACGAAAACCGATATGCTTTGGTTGTAAAATCTAAGAATGGCAAAGACGTTCTCTACGGCTGTACGAGGTTATTCATAAGCCACGTCGACTAATTTTTAAGTATTTCTTAACCCTCTTCCCCCTTTTCGGTTTTTTTCATAGGAAATTTTAAACATGTAAATGAAACGTAGATCATGGTCAGTCCATCGTAGAACCTCAACGTAGTTTATGAACTTTTGATTATTCATATGAAAATTGTCTCTAACGTTATGATTTAAAAGTCTCTGGTTTATATTTTGTATTGGATGAAAAATTACGGAATTTTTTTTCGGTATAAAAAGATACCAATAGAGGATAAACTTGTAAGATGGAATGGCTTGTAAAATGAAACAGCGCCACTTTTGACATTCACAGCGGCAACACTATCGCGCTGTCAGTGAATGGATCGCGCTGGAGTGAATACACTCATTCGATTTCCAGGTTTCATTGTTCGAAAGTGTTGGCATAATTAAAACAGCAATTATTTCTTCTGCTTATTTCGAAAAGAGGCCATAATTTTTTCTTGATGGCTATAAATAATCAGTTCCTTGGGCAAAGTTGAAGCATTTTAGTTCCTCTTTCGAGAGCTGTCTTTGGATCCGCCAGAAAATAAAATTATACATGTTACATGCAAAAAACGGATCGTGTTACAAGCCATTTTTTGAAATTGCAGTTTTCGATTGATTTCGAAAATAGGCCATAATTTTTTTTTTGATTACTATATATAATCAGTTCCAAAAAATATTCCAATAATCAACCAAAAAGATACAGCAAGATGTCTACCGTCGAGTGAATCGAAAACGTTGATGGAATGTTAGATGGAAGATGAAGAAACATCAAAGTATCATCCAGTGTTTGAGGAAGTTTGGCAAAAGATGCCTTGGAAGAGAGGATCAAAGCAAAACTTTGACAAAACTTTGAACAAACGAGTGAAGAATACGAAAACGCAGCAGGCAGCTATTTAAGTTAATTTTTTTTTTTTTTTGGAATTTTTTTTCAAGGGAAGCAAAAGGGCCGGAAGAGAAGAAAACAATACTTCTCGCATTTCTTTCGGGGGTTTGTGGGGGGAAATTTTGGGGGTGGGGGGGTTTTTTGGTGTTTTTTATAATAAAAAATAAAAAAATTTTGGTTATGGAACATCTCCCCCTTTTTATTTTTTTTTTGAGAAAAGGGCAAAAAAAATAGGGTAGGGAACGGCTTAATCAGGGGTCACTATTTTAATCAGTTGTTAGGAAATAGGTCTATAACTCCAACATTTTCCAAATTATTTCATTTTTAATGATACGATCATAAGCTTTATCTATTGGGCCAATGATTCGATGTATGAATCATGATTGATTACCAATTTATTACTGTCATTTTGAAGATTTAAAATACATCATCTAGAAACCATCAGTTTCTGACCAGCTGAAGAAGTTCGCTCAAATGTTGCCTTTGTGTATTTTGCATTTGCATCGCGTGTACCGAAGGGCATGTCTTCATCAGCTCTCTCCCACAACTAGGCTTGTTGCCAGAATGTGCTGTTGAACATTGTGTTAAATTTATTACATATTTAGATAATCTGAAATCGCTATTTATTTCATGTTTCTTCCTGTCATTGTAGGTTGATCTATGCTTATGATTATATTGTCCATCATCTAACACTATCATTTGCAATAAAAAATATGTTTTGGAGTTGTCCAATAGTACTCAACGATAAATAATGCTTCGCTGTTGAGCGGCAGCTATGGCATCACTGTTGCTTTTGGAGAGCCCATGTTTCCTCTCTTCTTTGTTAACCATGGATATAGCGCACCGGTAATGTAACGTGAAGCCTACTGTCTCTTGCATTTGTTTGTTTTTAAACGAAGCATCCCGTTTGTCGTCACAGTCGGTTTGGCTAACATTTGCGTGAGAGTAAATGAAATAAGAAATACACATTGCCAATCTAAAGATCAATGACAAACTAAAAATTTGGTCGTGTACGTCTGTCTCACAACCTGCTAGGAGACGAGTTTGTGGTCGTAGCAATCGACATGTTTTGGTTGATTGTTTTCGAGAGCGGATGGGTAAAACGAAGGAGCGGGTTGAGGAAATTGACGTTTGCAGCAAATCGTCAACTGGCCTATTTCATTTTGCCTTCGCACACATCCACAGAATCGCACTCATACAATATTGTTAGTTTATGTACAGATTGAGGAGCCGAAGAAAACATTTTTTTAATCGGAAAGCAATCCGCATGCGTTCAAGAAGTCCCTGCAATTGGGAACTTTATTCCATGGCTATGAAATTTTCTGAGCCTAATGCTCGTTGCTGAAGGTAGGATCTGATAGATCAGACGTAAGCAGAGAGATCAATGTCTAAATATTGGCAATTCTAATTACAGATTAAATACAGCTTCATCAAATGTCTAAGGGGCTGACTAAACTGCTGAAAACCCGTCCCGTACCCTACATGTTCAAAATATATTCGTTCCCGTACACTGCACAGTGGTCAAAAAGTCGATTTTAACGCTTTAAACTGATAGCTCCTTAAATAGTGGAGCTAGAGCGATAGCGTCTTTGGCAAAGTTGATGGATATGACAAGTGTCGTATTTTGACGGCATGATTTTTGTGATCAATCCCCTTAAAAGTGAGATAAATATTCAACTTCAAGAGCTGGTACATTCAGTGATGGCAACATAGCACGCAAGTTTTTTTGTTAGCCTGAATATTTTGAAAGAAACGTGTAATTTTCTGCGTTATCTAATGCACATTTGCTATGCAGAATGCTACTGCTAATGCTAATGGGCTCGTAGAATATTTGATATAAATTTAGGCCTGATGTCGACTGAATCTGGTCTGTTGTATGAAAAATTGCAAACAATTTATTTGTTAACACTTGCTTTGACTAACAATTGGTTGGAAATTATGCGCGTCCATTTAAATTCTTTTTTTTTTATTACTGCCAGAAAATGAGCGTTTGCTGGTCAGTTTATACCCTTGGTATACCGAATATCGTTTATAAAGTATTCAAACATGGATCGACCGTGATTAATCATTTCCTTGTTCAAATTGGTCAGCTATCTGCAGAAATTCAAGAGGCAAGAGGATTGAAGGATATTTAAATTTTATACTGATACCAACAAATAAATTTATAAAACTTTATTTTTTCAACAGACATCGAGAGTTTAATACCCGCAAGCCATCAAAAAACCTACGAATCGCGATTTTCTGAGCTGACAGCTATTATCATCAGATCCATTGATTACAAGTATTCGTCGTTGGCCTAAACAGCATGCGAAACCATTGTCTAGAGATGATAAGCAGCTGCTAGCAAAAGAAGCGGTTGAAATTAAAAACTGCATTGAAAATATAAATGTTTAATAATAATTGAAATCATAATCCGTTTAATTATAGTAACATAACTTCAATAACTCATCTCACAGAAATAATTCAGCTAAAGTATATTCAAGAAAGTTTTGTATTTTGATATTGCAAATAACTTTATAGAACATTATTTTGTCCTTAAAATTGAGAAAAAAAAATGTTTCGATGAAAAATGTGTTTTTGGAGGTTAGTTCGTAGAAAACGGTGTCTATCTCGAATTGGGTGAAACTTACGATTTATATGTCTTCAGCAATGTTTTTTGTATTGACTTTTTCTACAACTACATCAACTCTCTATCTCAAATTCCTAAAAGTTGAATTTTTATCTCACTTTTAGGGGGATTGATCATAAAAGTCAAAAGTCAAAATACGATAGTGATCAGGTAAAAATAATTAATAATGATGTTTTATGTGTAACAATTGAGAAGAATCATATCCTAACCTTTGTTTTAGTGTTGATATGTGTTTTAACTGAACTTGCTAAGGTGAAATACGATAATAACGAAATAATTACAATAATATGCCAGGGGGTCCATTATACGCACAGGGTCCATTATACACATACAATCCATAGTCAGTTCGTTTCACTCGTCTCATCGTCGTGCCTCAACAAAATAATCACGCACAACGTCAAACACTGGACGAAACACATGCGACGCGACAAATTTAGCGCGACGGAAAATTGTATAAAGGAAGGCAAACTATTTGCTCGAGTCGTTGTGAATCCAGACCACGAAGAAGAAATATGAAACATCGCCGTTGACTATGAATGCATGACTATCTTCATGCTTTGGGTGCAACACGACGAAAATGAAAAGACGGCGCATAGCACAAATCGGTGAAGGTGACTTTTTTTTCTTTTTGTGTTTTGTATGACGTGAATAACTTTTGTCAGCTCAGTACTGCCGCAGTCGTCGTGCTAGATGATAACGTTGTTGTTGTTGTTGCCGCTGATGCGATGCAAACTACTGCCAACACACACAATCACCTACCTCTCTATCTTTACGTTCTGATGAATCGCATCCAGGGTGGGCGAAAAAAAATTCAATCCATCAAACTCACACCAACACCACTGCGCTTCTCCCACAAAGTGCAAACGCGAGCGATAGACAGAGAGAGAGAGAGCTATCAGTTCAGCGGGAGAGGGAGAACATTTTCAGCAAGAAAACTCCTCTTCACTGCCAATGGAGGCTGAGAACCAAGCAAAAAAATATATATTTTCACCACTTTTCCAAACTGTTCAGCGACGGAAAATATCACTTCCACAACGTACGCGAGATTGCTGCTAGCCTAGAGAATACTTTTCAGGCGCTTTCGAGTGCGATTTCACCCGCACAGTACGGACTTTGTCACGAGCACCATCGTAAAGGTGCAAATATATCAACTCCAGTAACGCTCCGTCTGCAATCGAAAATGTTGATATTATTGCTTGAATTAGTTGAAAATGGGATTTGAAAGAAATAGAACAAATTTTCGCATTATTTTCTGCCGCACCCTGTACTTGCCAAACAATCATACTTATGCAAAAAAGGTACTTGGCATCGAAAGCTCTCAATTAATAACTGTGGAAGTGCATTTAGAACACTAAGTTGAGAGCAAGCAATAAGCTAATTGTGAAGGCAATAACATAGATAATTAAGAAGTAGGCGAAAAAATAATTTTTTTGGGAGAAGGAGGGAGAAGGCTAAGAAACAAAATGTGGAAATAGTGGAAAAAAAAAAGATATAGAGGAGGAGAGGGGAGGTGGGGGGGGTGGGGGAGGTGGTGGGGCAATAAGCTTGAAATGCTGAAGAAGAAGAAGAAGAAGAAGAAGAAGAAAATACCATAAATGTCGGCATGAATTGTTCTCTTATTATGTGCGTTGCCCTAAACGAAGTCATATGAAAACAACTATTATACCTCTGGATGTTCTGCAGAAAATGTTTAGAATCACTTCCTGATCCAGACACCAATGAGCGAAAAGGCTCTGGTGGAGGATTTAGAGGCGTTAATTTAACTTTGCCACTGTCATAACACAATCCTGTTGTTTTATTTGAGAACTTCAAGGCATTACAATGAGAACAAACTACACTCATTGATCCAATGGCGACTGATATATCCGCAACCAAAGAGTCGTATTGAAATGCAAGACATTGAAAATTTTGCAGAATGTAGGCTTGCCTTCGTAGTCGATTAATTAGGTAATTTTGGACACGATTGTTATCAGATCTTTCTGATACTTCCCGATTACGCTTCTTTCTAACTCTATCGCTGGTATTTCGACCTGCTCTCTCTTCTTCACTAAACATCACCGTGCCATTCGTTGTCGATCCAAGTATTTTTGAGTTGCACGCTGATCGTCTCATTCGAGAATTTTCTGAGCTAAAAGCCGTGCGGCTACGGCGACCGATATTACTCCGTCTAGTACAATACTAATTGAAATTAACTGAAATCGTAACACAATTTGTTCTTTGTTAATTCCTAGTAATATCGATACTGATGTAAATAAAAACGTAAGTGCACACCTGTTAGTTCAACACAGAAGACACAAACTAATACTCTCATTCTCCATCGACCTTCAGTCTAATTTGCATCTCGCTGCGAGGTATCTATACAAACGTTCCAATTTTTACGTGAATCTACCTTTTACGCAGGAATGAGTGCGATGTAACAAAAAGTACTTAAAAACGAATCACTCCTGGAATCCGCGTACAAACCCGTAGTTTACGAAAACCTCGTAAAAAGCGATAAAAGTTATTGCTCAAACGCGTTTCTTGTCAAATCTAAGTAAACGGTATCTACTCGCGTGAATTATGAAAATGACATAAAAAACTCGCGTGATAAACGACTCCAGTATATTATCATTTTTCTCATAACTTTTCAAAAGGTCCTAAACAACAATAACAGATTCGCTCCTCTCTCGTTCTTGTTTGATAATTACACGCCATTAAAAAAAATTCCAAAAATAATAAAAGATGACGTAATATGGTAATATGGGACCACGTGCGTCGCATTCAAGCTAATCTAGAATGCTGTGACCGACCAGCGCTCTGCATTTGACAAGTTCAATTGAGGTAGAGGCGGGACGGCGTTCACCAAGGCATATAGTTTTTTGGTGTATATTTCACACAGAAAAAAATCTTGTAGTAGAAACTACCATTTTACCCGACTATGCCTATCTTCAAAACTACCATGAAATTTCAGTCAAATTTACTATGTTTGTGGTAAAACCTTCCACATTTGTGGTATATTTGACAGACCTCATATTGATATCTTCCGCACCATGGTTGATCTAATCGTAGGCATTGTAAAATCAAACGCATTTATAGTCAGCTGAAAATTGTCGGTGTCTGTACTTAATTCAACCCTCGAAATGGTAGTTTCTACTGCGGTTTTTTTTTTTGCGTGCACGAGTTTTATATAGTGTGGCCACATCGCTTAATTTGGTTGACTATTGTACAATAGGAACAAGTGATATTTTAAATAAAATTACAATCGGCGGAGCAAAAATAATGACTTTAGTGAACATTATCCGAAAAATAGTGACTTTAGTGACTTGACTCAAAATAGTTACCAAGTCACTTCACTAAAAAGTGACCTGCTACCAGCCCTGAATATTTGACATTTAATGTGGATCGATTTTAAAACATGCAAAACATGAAAAATCAAAAATACCTAAAATTTGAGTTTAAATTACCTAAATTTAAGTAAATGCGTTATAGTATCCTATTAGGTAAAAATCAATGTGCTCTGTTAGTTCATTTTTACTCAACGTTTGAGTAATATATACAATACCTACAGGTTGGAAAAAAAACTTAGAAATTGTATGGACCTCCTCATAGAACTCAAGTCGATGAGATCTTTACTATCAGTAAATTTACCCAATGCTGAGTAACTCACAATAACGCTTTTGTTGAGTAAAAACAACTCCGCGATGGGTGAAAAAACTGTTCGAAAGCATTGCTGTCATGACGGCGCCATTTGTTTTCTGACTTTGTGCGGTGCCGTCGTACATTAATAAAAGTGAAAAGTGAAAGTGAAGCAAAAGTCTAAAAATATAAGGGAGCAAGTCACTCGGCCACCATGTGTTGACACCCTCAAAAACACACACAGTTAAAATTGTTTTGTAATTTTCAATCTATTTTCATGCACATAAAAAGAGCATGTAATTAACTTTAAAGTCACATGAGTTTTCAAATTTTCACGAATTGAAAATTACATTTTGTAATATTTGCGGAATTGAATTTTACATGAACTGCTTAAAATGGCCGCATCGTTGATTTCTACATTCAAGTTTATTTCTCACGTTAGACAAGAAGAGACAAAAGATGAGTTAGAATTGTTTGCTTATTAATAACCCAATCAATCCGAACATGCAACATCAAGGAAGATGAGGAATCCCTATGTATAAAAAATAGCTTAATTTTGATCATTATGGTTCATCCCGTCAAACACTTTCATGTGGTTGCGATCTATCCAAATATATTTTTTCAACATAGTAGAAAGCAAATCAAATGTATTCTTAGAAACTTGCTAGTTTAATTTAACACCTCCTGTTAATGAGTTGAAAGCAATGGAGAAACTCTAAAACTTATACAATATATCTAAGAATAGTACATTCTTGTTGCTGGGGAAGTACAGATAATCAAATATTCGTAGGTAAAAGCACAATTAATTCCTAGACATCGATTAAATCAGCTTCAAATGAAACGACAGCTGATATTTCTTCAACTATTTACCTCGTTATCAGGTTAAAACACCAGATTTGAGCGTTAAAAACCGCAGTTACAAATAAGTATCCTCTTTTGTCCTCTGCCTATGGATGTCGAATTACAGCTAAGCAAGAAAGGCAGAACAGTTGTTCTACGCGATAAATTTCGATGGTAGAAGATTTATAATAACTCGTTCGTGTAATTTCGTATCAGTATGCATTGGAAAACGAGCTCACTGTGATTTATTATTTTTGCAATGTATCAATCAATAAAATGAGACGTATTTTTCAATGCACTGCATTTGTGCACGGTTTTTAATTTAAAATTAAATAAAGCAATCCATTAAATTGCTATATTTCTATTATTCAAACGTTTTACATTGCATGTAACTTTCATTATTTTTTGCTGTGCAATCCGACACAAACCACCACACTTCAAACATCTCGCCGCCACATGAAAGAAGAAAATCATTTCTGGCACCTCTGTCATGAATCAAATGTTTGTTTTCCCACTGTTTTGTTTCCCTCTCACTTGCTCTGATGTGATTCAGTTGATGCATATGTGTGCGTGGATTAAACGTTCAAGACAATTATGGTTGCCAATAAGCATAAATTTTCGAGTGTAGTTTTGACAGTTATGTTGAAGCACAGAAACACCTTCTGCCACCTTCCAACACCCCGAAACACGATTAACACAAACACAACGTGGCAGAGTGAATTTCCCCCTGAAAAATATAAATAAATACAGTATTTTTTTCGGCAAAAGCAAAAGGCAAGGAGGGTTCTGGACGGCGACCAGATTGCACCTGGCCGGTAAATGTGAGTATCTGTGTTGAACGCTGGAAAATCCGTCTTCTGAAAATCGATTTTCAGATTGGAGAAAGTGCCTTGGAATTGCATAACGATGCACTAGAATATGCGCGTCCTTCGACGTTTGGTTTAACCGGTTCAATATGCAGATCAAGAAAAAAAAATGATTTTCGGAATCTTCATTGTTTATCAACAACGACAATTTTGATTGGTGATTGTTTCCCTCCCCCCTCGAAGCATCGCAGGTTTTACTGCCGATCACCGACGAGTGCCAAGCAATCTCCGGCAGGAACCGATACCGGCCCAGGCGACGGTTTTGTTGTCGATCAACGACGAGTGCCGAGCAACCTCCGGCAAGAACCGATACCGGCCCAAGCGACGGAAGCCATAGGTTATCGGTTATTTACGGTAAATGTGACATCTTTTAAATAAATCAAATAAATAAAATTATCCATATCATGATTTGCTTATTTTTTTTTTTTTTTTTTTTGAGATTTGGAATCAGCGTCTTCGCACACATTCCGCAGAGAGTGTATCACGATGGAAGGCCTCCAGAAAAAGTTGGATAGCCGATCCTATGAAAAGCTTACTGGTAAATATTTTTGATGATTTGTATTGCATGACTACCACTAGCTCACTACATAAAAATGGCTCGAAACAATTTAGCTGGAGTATGGTTGAAGATGGTATGAAAGTTCATAGTTTTAGCAAACGTTTCAATTATACATTTCTATTTTCTTTATTTAGATTATGTTAGAGGAGCTTTGAGGCTGATGAAAAAGCTACCGCATAGAGGCATCAAGCGAGCCATCATCATGGAAAACGCAAGCATGGAGGAAATTTCGGCTGCGCCTTTGATAAGATGGGCTAAATACAGACAATCCGAAGTTGGATTCGATGAGAAACTTGCAGTTCAGCGATCGTCCGCAACAGTTGTCGAACCGCATATCCTCTGCATCGCTGATAGTTACAAGCAAGGAAATATGTATGTTGTTTTCAATCAAAACATAATTTCTTGTGGAAACTCAAGCACAAGGGCCATTGAAATGTTATTCAAATCTTTCTCTGTATTTGGCTTGCAAGTACCAATGTTGCTCCGAAAATTTGATGATTTGATTGCGGTGAACGTGTGGGGCACGAAACTGCACAGTAAATGTAAGTCTGTCACGGAACTGACTGCGCGCTACACGAAGTTCAAGCGAAACTCAACCGCCGAATGAAGAGTCCATATTGGTGTTTTTTTTCTCAATTTAAACTCAGTAATATACGTTTTGTTTTTATTAACACGTAAAGGTGGAAAACGCATCTACTATTATTTTTACTTGGCTAAAAAGTTGTTATTTTTTTACTTGGCAATAAAACACAAGTATTACAATTACCTCTTTTTATTTGTATGATCGAACAGTACACAGAAAAAAATAATTAATTTTAACAAGCGCGTAAAATTTCCCCTCATTTAATTCCAAGCCAAAGGAGGCGTAAACAACGAAATTGTTTGCAATCTTTCGTGCGCCATACAACAATGTTTGCAATCTTTCATGCAACAGGCTAGATTCAGGCGTTTTCTGGCTTAAATTTACATGAAATATCGCATTATTTTATGCCAAATCTAGCATTCCCTTTATGTGCATTAGATAACGCAGAAAATTTAATGTTTCTTTTTATCTGTGTAGTATATTTCCCAATGTTGGGTTTATTTGGTTTGGTTCCTTGCAGATATGTTTTTACCAACTAGTATGTTAATTTTACCCGCAGCTGCCTTTTTTTTTGGATTGCTACAATTTACCTACTTGATGGTTTAGTCCCGTCAACCTAAAATTAGGTAAATCTTAGTTAACACAAATTTACCTTATTGAACAAAAGATCGCGGTTGCGTCAAAAGAAGCTAGTTTTAGATAGTTTTTAAGTTCCGTGTGGGGAAATGAAAGGTTTTTAAATTTTTTTTTTTTTTTTTTGTATTCCAGAACAAGCCTAGAATTGTTTAATCTTGTTCACAGAATCTGACGGGTATTGTAAAATACTTTGAGTGAGAATAGACAAGACAATCCACATGTCATTCAGGCGTAGTATCACAAAGTGAGGGCTCCATTCCCGGTCCATCTGGTGGAACTTGTAAATGTCCCTACTCTACTGGTCCAACGGACGTTGTATTGTCCGATAACGTTAATTGTTCAGTATATGCAACCGCTGAATTTTCTTCATAAAAAGGACCACATCGTACATGAAAACCACTGAGAAATCGAATGGTGCCATATTGCGCATATTTCATATTGAAAACTCTGGGGAATCGAATGGTGAAAGTTTCATTCAGTTCCGAGCTCGGAAAGTGGCCAAATTTCCCCTTTAATTTGCGGTTTTCTTGTTCGTACCCTTTCAGCTACAATCGCTGCTAAAGTTTTTGGATAAAAAGAGCCTATCTTACGTGAAAAAGTCTAAGAAATCGAATGGTGTTCTTTCAGTAGTTACAGAATCAAAAAACTGTGCATTTTGCCCCATTTAACCTTAATTTTGTGTGTTTTTAGGTTTTTATTCATATATCTACAATCGAAACTGTATGAAATTTACACCATTTGATTCCCCGGAGGTTTTAATATGAAATATGCTTCTATGCGGGCAAAACATTCAGCGGCAATTGTAATTACATGCATACTCATTCAAAAAGACACACATTCAGGGGTGAATGGGGTAAAATGGACCATTTCCCAGGCCCGGCGCAGATTGAAACCAGCACCATTCAATTTTTTGGCAAATTTCCCATAAGAAATGATATATTTCAAGCAGCCAATCCAGCGGCGTCTCATCTGTGGGAATTTGGGTCCATTTTTTCGCACTGTGCACTGGTTGAAGACGATGAAATTTTCTCTCTCTCTCTCTCTCTCTCTATCTATCTCTTTTAAAAAACTATAACAGTTACTCCACCCCTAATTTCAAATCGAGGCTACGTCTATGGTACCTTAGACTAACGGAAGTATCTATACTTTCTCTTCATTTCTTCGTACTTGTAAAATTACTGTCCACTCCTTCCTAAAGAAAACTTTTTTCTTCAAATTGGATCAAAATTGATCCAATGTACGTTACTTGAGCAAAATACATGAATAAAACTGCACTGCTAATTTGGTTTGAATCCGAGAAATACATGAAATTTTATAGTACATTAACTGTGTTCCGATAACTTCGTCTTTACCCTTCATGACTCAAATTAATGTATTTTCATTTCCATTTTCAAAACTTTTTGACTAACCTAGTATCACAGAGAACAGACGTTCATCTTCGGTCTGCTACTTGTGTAAAACTTTAATCCGACATTTCAAATGTATGTCGTTATGCTCCTGGTAGGCGGCGCTGCAGTTGTGCGATAACTGTCATGTTAATGTTTACCAATAAAAAGCCTAGCACATAACCTGAAACATTTTGTTTGTTTTTCTCTGCACTTGCTTTTTAAAGCGGCTGCTCATATTAACTTTTACACAAGTTTTTCAAGAAAAGGTATATGGACATCAATGTCTGTTCTCTGTGCTAGTATATGTCAGTCTCAGAGTACTTAGGTTTACTTGATTTTTTCCAAGTGTCTAAACCAAAACACGAATCCAACCAACATCTGTTCCGTTGTGTAATAATCGAATTACTGCTGAATGACTATGCGTTCAATTTAATATTGCCTCGTGCACCGTTCCATTACAAGAAATGGCTAACGATGAGAACCGAACCATCTGCCTCATAACTCCATCAAATAATGCCTATTGCCTATTGAAGTCAACTCATCACAGAGCGCCAACAGCCAGCTATGGGTGTACTTCCTTTTGCATACCTCTTGACAGTAGTTAGCATGGCACGCATCCCATCCGGTTCCGGAATAGTTCACTGGAACCATACGCATCCATTCGTCCAATGTGACAACGTTTCGTTGGAAATTTTAAATTCAAAATCTTGCTTCAGCCGTACAATTTTGAGTAATGGCCCACTGAGGCGGAGAAAAACGGTGGCATGCATCTCTGCCGAACTAAACAGCACAGATATATCACAAGCACCAACGATGCCGAAACGGTTCCTCGATCCAACTGAATCTGTCAGGATGAATGTGTATGAGGTACACGCATATTACGCCACAGACGTTAAAAAGTTTGATTCAGTTGAGCTGCTCATTTGTCATCGGCCCCAGGAACGTGGATTCTGTTCAATCTGTAGTAATTCCGATATCAACAATGGAAAAGGTTCGTTGACCGTGCGCGTTGATTTCAGCGATATCTCGAAAAATACGTGTGACTGCTCGGTGTTCATGCGATTATTTGAGGACCAACATCAAGTCTGCGAAGTGCCACCGTCAACAAAGCCGAGTTCCAACATGATTGTGCTTGTACTGCTGGTACTTTTTCCATTAATTTTGCTGCTGGCTAAAGCGACTGTGGTAGTGCTGAAGAAGCTTTACGGTTATTTTCAACATGTGATGCCATTGAAAAAAGGAAATGTTACATACTTAAGCTAGAAAGGGTGAGTTTAAAGTTCAAAAAATAAATGCACCTTAAGCTACGCCAACTATTTTTCTTCATCGTAGAAGCCCCATTTGGGCTGGAATAATACTCTAAGGAACTCGAAATGGAATCATTTTACAGGCAACGAAATCGGCGATGATGACAAAACTGAAAGCGACGAGCATAAAAAGCGACTACCTATCAAAGACGAGCATAACTTGAGAAGCATAACCACAAGCCACATTTTGCTGCTTCGTGTTGGTGTTTGGTTTCCGGCAGGACGGACGATGAAATGGGGAAAGTGCCTTTGAAAGGAACTTTTGTTCAGCAGCAAAATCCGAGACAGGGCGGCATTTCCTTTCGACAGGCGTGAGCGGGTGAATTGAGCATGGCAGTTTTCTTCGTCGGGATGAAGATTTGTGGTTTTCTTCCGAGGAAATGGGAAGAATGCAGAATAAAAATGTATAATACCTACTCAGAAGGAAGTCGGTTTGTTTTAATGAAGTTATCTTGTGCTTTGAAATGTGGTGCGATTTATCGCTAACAGGCAAAGTTTTAGGAAAATATTTCACGAATAATAATCTTAGATACAGAATGAACCTGATGAAAGCAAGCAAAGGACGTTTTTTTTTTCAATTGCTACAAATCGCACGACTGTGTTGTTTTTACCTAACTTCTTCGTTCGACCGCATAATGTGTATCTATATTATTCTGGACACCTTCAAATCACTGTACCTTTCGAAATATTGCACGTAGGAGTGAAAAATTTCACTGAAGAATAGTTGGGAGTCTCTGATGAAAAAGACTATGACTGATGTTTGCATTCAAAACAGCGTTTGGGGCGTTTAGGGCAGAAGTCGTAAAAAGTAAAAACGGTTCCAAATCGCAACGATAAACAGAACTTGACAGAAAAAACACGAGCTCAACGTTTGTACTGCGAATATTTGAGGATGTTTTCATGCGTTATTATGGACGTTGAAACTTATGTCATGGAAGCTTTCATTCAGCTTCCAGGGCTTGCTTTCTATTCAGCCATGGCCAGAAATGCCACAGCTGAGCATTTCAAAACGAAGAAGGCATCGAAATTTACCAAAAAAAACACCTTGGTTGCACGTGTGGCAGAAAGAGTAAATCTTTTGTCACAATAGGTATAATCAACAAGGAGATTTACCAGAAAGAGTGCCTACACAGGAAAAAAAACTTGTAGTAGAAACTACCATTTTACCCGACTATGCCTATCTTTAAAACTACCATGAAATTTCAGTCAAATTTACTACGTTTAAAGGGCGATGCGGTCAAAATTTGGTCAATATCAACTTGACGTATTTCTTTCAATTTTGCATTTAAAAAACCTGAACACCCCTCATTTTGAAGGTGTGTGTGTGTAGAATGTTGGTCCTATTTTGATTTTGGAATTCACTCTTCAGTTGTCAAAATGCCGTCCAAGCAAGAAGAGCAGCGTATCAAAATTTTGCTCGCGCATCGCGAAAATCCGAGCTACTCGCACGCAAAGTTGGCAAAATCGCTAAAAGTTGCCAAATCAACCGTTACAAATGTAATTAAAGTGTTTGAGGAACGTTTGTCGACAGCCAGGAAGTCTGGATCGGGGGGAAATCGAAAACCGGAAGCCGCTGAGACGACAAAGAGAGTTGCCGGTAGTTTCAAGCGAAACCCTAACCTTTCTCTCCGAGATGCCGCAAATAAACTGGGTGTATCGTCTACAACCGTGCATCGAGGCAAAAAACGAGCCGGACTATCGACTTACAAGAAGGTAGTGACTCCAAATCGCGATGATAAACAAAATACGACGGCCAATGCGCGATCCCGGAGGCTGTACACGACGTTGCTGACGAAGTTTGACTGCGTGGTAATGGACGACGAAACCTACGTCAAAGCCGACTACAAGCAGCTTCCGGGACAGGAGTTTTATACGGCAAAAGGAAGGGGAAAGGTAGCAGATATTTTCAAGCACACGAAACTGTCAAAGTTCGCAAAGAAATATCTGGTTTGGCAAGCCATCTGTACCTGTGGCTTGAAAAGCAGCATTTTCATAGCTTCCGGGACTGTCAACCAAGAAATTTACGTGAAAGAGTGTTTGAATAAACGTCTGCTGCCTTTCCTGAAGAAACACGGTTGTTCCGTACTGTTTTGGCCGGATTTGGCATCTTGCCATTACGGTAAAAAGGCCATGGAGTGGTACGCCGCCAACAACGTGCAGGTGGTTCCCAAGGACAAGAACCCTCCCAACACGCCAGAGCTCCGCCCAATTGAGAAATACTGGGCTATTGTCAAGCGGAACCTAAAGAAGACCAAAAAAACTGCTAAGGACGAGCAGCAGTTCAAGGCAAACTGGCTTTCTGCGGCGAAGAAGGTGGACAAGGTGGCTGTACAAAATCTGATGGCAGGGGTCAAGCGTAAGGCCCGGCAATTCGGATTTGGAAAAGCGGAAGCCTAACTGAATATTTTTCCTGAATTTTATACTAATTGAACTTGAAAAAGAAATTTAATTTGATTTTTTAAATAAACGATTTCACCGATTTACACGCGTTTTCCCTTGACCAAATTTTGACCGTATCACCCTTTATGGTAAAAACCTTCAACATTTGTGGTAAATTTGATAGACTTATTGATAACAACCGCAAGCATGGTTGATCTAATCGCAGGCATGGTAAAATCAAACGCATTTATAGTCAGCTGCAAATTGTTGGTGTTTGTGCTTAATTTAACCCTCGAAATGGTAGTTTCTACTGCGGTTTTTTTTTTTGCGTGTACAGATGCAATTACTACCCTTCATCAAAAACTACAAAGGACAGCCCAACGGGGTTGTTCGCAAAGTTGACGTTGGACTACGTAGCAATGTGTAGTGAATGTAATTATTATTTGCAACAGCCTGTATTAGAAAAGAGGCGACATTTATCGGTTGGAACAAGCGATTATCTGTCAAAGCCTTGCCAAAAATCAAACGGGTTGTGTCCAATAACAACGCAGGTGCTGTTCCAATTGGGACGTTTGATCGGCAAAGATAAGTAAGTAGGGTAACGGGATGTAATGTCAGCCTAGCTCCTTCATTCGGCCTATGTACCAAATATGTCATTAATTCTGCGATAATCAACAAAATTATGTTCCTATCAGGATGACCGATTTATTTCGAATTTTATTTCAGAGAACTACAGGAAAATTATGCAGGGAACTTCAGGGAAGTTTTACAGAGAAATTCAGAGAAATTCTTCACAAAACTTCGGGTAAGTCCTTCAGAGAACTTCAGGTAAGTTCTTCAGAGAACTCAAGGGAAGTTCTGCAATGAACTTCGGGAAGTCTTTCAGAGAACTTCAGAGAACTGCAAAGAAGTCTTCAGAGAACTTCAGGGATGTTCAGGAGAGAACTTCAGGGAAGTTACACGTCCCAAAGAATGGGAGCTCTTCGATGCTGACGTTTGAATTACTACACAACGAAAGCGGCATGAGTCCTTTTCATACATTTTTACATAGGATGGACTTAGCATTTGCCATGATGCCGGTGGCTTGTTTAACGAAATGGGCCTTAAACACGAACCGAAATAGTGGTGACTATTCACCGATTGCTCGTCAAATAGGTTAAAAGTTGTTGTGCTGCATAATGGAGATTGGCATCCTTCTATTCCACTAGCACACTCCAAATTGCTAAAGGAACATTATGACAGTACTAAATTGTTACTGGATTCCTTGTGTTATTCAAAATATTGTTGGGAAGTGAATGAGGGTTTTAAATGATCGCTTTTCTCATGGGTCTTCAGGGAAAAAGATAATAATTTTGCATGTTTTACATATAAAAGGTGAGCAATATTTGGCAAACGACATTATTTTTTAGAATCTATGAAGAGCAAATAGGTGCTGCAGTGAAACATGACTTACACAAATGATAATATTAAACTGTAAGAAATCTTTGATTAATTCCTCGTACATAAATAGCAAATGACATCCTAACCTGAAGTTTACTGGAGAACTTCCCTGAGAAATGTTTGGCAGACTTCCCTACAGTTCTCTGAAGAACTTCCCTGAAGTTCTCTGAAGAACTTCCCTAAAGTTCTCTAAAGAATTTCTTTGAAGTTTTCTGAAGAATTTCCCTGAAGTTCTCTGAAGAACTTCCCTAAAGTTCTCTAAAGAATTTCTTTGAAGTTTTCTGAAGAATTTCCCTGAAGTTCTCTGCAGAACTTCCTTAGGGTTCTCTGAAGAATTTTTCTGAACTTCTCTGAAGAACTAGACGTACAGTTTAAAAAGACGTTAATATAATGAATCCCTGGGGTTCTATGTTAAACTTCCCTTAACCTTCCTTGGATGTTAACATTTTGTGACGAATAAGGTGCTTCTGGTCATATTGACCCGGATTTCAAGTTCAAATTGTGGATAATTTATATGACCAAATTTAAAGTTTTTGCAGTCAAAATGCTAATAAGAGTCTCAATGTTCGGTTTTTTTGAGTACTGTCCTTTTCAACCCGATTGGCTATAAGGAATCTACGGCGAAAAAAGGCATGTTATGCCACGTCCCGTGAGACGGCGATAGCCACCAATTTTCATCGGAACATGCTTTTTGACGGCTTAAACATTTTTCATGAAAAGTCTACTTCTAGTCTTGAAATGAACCAATGATTATATCGGCCATTCTGGGACAATCCGGATGCCCCGGGGGAACCATTAAGAAGGGTACAAGTTCCGACTTTCACCGAAACACGCCTTTTGACGACTCAAACTTCATGATTTCTTATAAGTAGTCTACTTCTAGTCTTGCAATGGATTAATGACAGTTGCCTTTTTTTACATACGAACTAGGATTGGGTGTTCTTCGATTGACCTTTACGGGATCGATCTATTTGATGTCAGTTTTCGATTTTTTATATTGATCCAATGACCCAAAAAAAAAATCGGAAAGATGATGATGCCCCAGGGGAATCATTGAAGAGGAAACAAAAACGGATTTTCGCCGAAACATGCCTTCCGAATCCTCAAAATTCATGATTTTTTATAAGTAGTCTATTTCTAGCCTAGAAATGGCCCGAAGAATGTTGGCTATTCCGGGACAACCCGGATGCCCAGGATGTACTGCTGAGTTGGCCCCGCTTCCTATGCTAACGACGTGAAACATGAAGTTGTAGCCAAGGCATCACGTTTTCACAGCATATTTACATTTTTTGCGTTTACTCCACAAATATAGCCACTACAACGGTTCAAAAAAAAAAGTTGGCACCTTCAGCCTCTCTTTACCTTACGTTTGTTTACTACGATTTTTTTTTGCCAAATTTACCATCCTTCCTCATATTTTCTACTTTTTGGATCAGGTTCATCAGTTTAGCATACACAATTAACGTTTTAATTATGGTTCATTTTCCGAAGATCGAAACGATCAAAACAACAGACGATAACGACTTAGTGCTACTATATTGAACCCAGGTACCCTGCAAATTTTCAGAAAAAGCTGGAGAATGAATACAATATTTTTGACGTAGGACTTACGTCTCTCTTTTCTATTCCTGTATAGGGGCGCCGTTCTAAAATTTCTGAAATCGCAAGCGTTACGCGGGTTTGGAGACTTTGAACGATAATATCTCCTCTCTGGCCCACAGACATTTTACGATATGTATTTCATTCGCAAGGTAGAACATCAACGTTGAATCCCTGTTGCAAACTTAATTCATAATGTTTGTTTAAACTAATTAAAATGTACTTAAAAGAAAAATGTCTAAACGCACAATGCTATTGGTCGAAAATGACATCATGTTTGCGCCTCGCTCTGATTGGTTCATACTGCCACAGTTACCGTGCCAGCGAATTTCAAACATGTGGGGACGACCGACCAATCATCAGTTCTCGCTGTGCATTCGTATGCGACAGCCTTGTCTGCGGAGCACGGTGGTAGAAAACGCCACCCGTGGAAACAAGAAGGCCAGAATCATCCCACGTCACCTGCAGCTAGCCATCCACAATGACGAGGAGCTGAACAAACTTTTCTCCGGTGTGACCATTTCACAGAGTTGTGTCCTGCAGCCCAAGAAGACTGAAGAAAATTTCAATACCGAACCATGTTATGAACTAAAATCCGTCCTTTTCAGGACGATCAAATCAAGTTGCCAACTAAAGAGTATACTCAGCGAAATAAACTGTCGATATTCATAAGATTGCATTATGATTATTTGCTATAAGAACTCGGTATGAGTTTCATAAATTTACCTTATGAAATATAATGATGTTGCAAAAATAAAAATATTCAGCAACCGGGATTCGAACCTTGAACGTGGGGGTTGTGGGTCCAGTGACTTGCTCACTAGTATACATCAACACTTGTAAACAGGAATGCTTAAAGGCATACAAGAACAACGTCGTATGAAACAAAATCCGTTCATTAGTCAACCTTATGAAATTCAAAAGCATCGTTCATAAGTTAAACCTTATGAAATTCTTAAGATTATTTGGCTGAGTGTATGTTTGATAGAAATTTCTCTTGAGCTCATCGAAATTTTCATTACCACGCACCGGCTCAATATGGCGTTGAAAAAGCCGCGTCTCGGAGAAAATGGCCAAATCAATCGCCCACATCATCTTCGTGGTCAAGTGGTTAGCGGCGTCGCCCGTCGTTCATTGCCATCAAGTGAGGGTTCGATTCCCGCTCCAGCCGGTGGAACTTTTTTGCAAAGCGAAAATGTCCAGTTTAATCCACTGGGTGTTAGGTTAAGTTGTTCGTTGTAATTCGCTCTATGGTCAATGTTCAGTCTGTACAATCTCGAGTGGAAGACGTTGCAAATGTCAATTTGTATCGTAGTATTACGTGCTGCCAAACACTCAGGCCATCCTGTTGCCCAGGAAGACCGAGAAGAAAAATTCAATCGCGAACCATGTTCCCTCCGTTAACAACTAAAACCCTGTATTTTCAGGACGAACAAATAAATTTGCCAACTAAAGAGTATGTTTGATTGAAATTTCTCTTGAGCTCATTGAAATGTTCATTACCACGCACCGGCTCAACATGGCGTTGCTTGAAAAGCCTTGTTCTGGAGAAAATGAGCAACATTTTTTATTAATATCCATACATAAATCTTTATTTGCCATGTTAAAACTAACAAGCACGTTGTACATTCATCAAACGACATATTAACAGTTAATTTGAGCCGAACTGCAACACGGCAGACCAATTATGTGTTTCACATATTCAGTGTAGGGGGTAGGTTAGCTTCATTGTAGTTCTTGTTGTACATAGGTACATAGTGGATTAGTTGCAGATAATAGATAAGATTAGTTGCAGGTAGTTTAAAAATTTGAGTTATAATTTTTCTGGCCAATATTTATAAACTATTATTGTTTTGCAGTTTCATAAGCAAGTGTGTCTATATCTCAACTCTCTTTGGATGGGGTTCTGAGGCCCTCACAAGGGCCGTTTTTCTGTTGCCTGAGTTGAAAAGATGCGAATTTAACTTCCGAAACCCCTGTCGCTCTAATGAAAACTAATGATTTTATTTCCACGCTGCTGTCTGGCGTAACAACTGAGGACCGTCCCCTTTTGTAAAATTTGATTTGCATTGCCTTCGTTGAGAACCCCCTTCTTGTCATGTTATGATATATGCCATTATATAAAACAGGCCTGGCATTCCCGTTAAAACAATAAAGAAAAAGAATAGTAATCATTCGTTATTGGATCATCGACACGTTCAGACGTGTGTATCCCGCTCTCGTGATAAAAAAGCGCTTTTCCGAGATGTTCCGAGTTTTTGGCCCTGATGCTGGAAATCGAGTAGACGCTGATGTGGCGCCTGACGTGGCTGGCACGTCCGCTAGACGAGGCAAGCGGAAGAAGCCCGACATCGACGCTGACGTAAATCATCCCTCCATAAAGAACTAAAATCTGTCCTTTTCAGGACGACCAAATCAATTTACCGATTAAAGAGTATGTTTGATTGAAATTTCTCTTGAGCTCATCGAAATGTTCATTACCACGCACCGGCTCAACATGGCGTTGCTTAAACTGCCGCGTCCCGGAGAAAATGGCCAAATCAATCGCCCACATCATCTTCGTGGTCAAGTGGTTAAGTTGAGGGTTCGATTCCCGCTCCAGCCAGTGGAACTTTTTGCAAAACGAAAATGTCCAAACTGGTCTTCTTGGTGTTAGGTTAAGTTCTTCGTAATTCGCTCTACACCCAAACCAAGAAAGTAAGATTGTAAGACAATTTCGCTCGATTTTGTTCCATTTTTGCTATTGATCGTAAGTTGGATGAAAAATCTAACATTAGTTGTGGGAAAAACAGCAATTCGCAATGAAAAATTGAACGTGTGCGTGAGATTGTTCGCAGTGATATTTAGTTGAAGAGTAAGAGATGAGTGTTCGAAAGTCAGATGGCTCACAAAAATAAAATCTGCACATCAAGATCGAGATGCAGACCAGGACCGCTAGCGCGGCGGCTCTTGATGGCAACCAATTAGCCACTTTGACAAGGTAAGAATGTGGGAATAGAAACTCAACAGTTAGTTCACTTGGCGAGGAATTCAGGGTGCAGCAATGAAGCAAATGGACATATTCCACCAAGCTATGTGCAACCTGTCGCTAACAAACTTGCATGGCATGGCATTGTTTATTTCATAAAACGCTTTGTCGATGATCAGTGAGAACAAACATAGAACACTTGACGGCGGCAATACAACAGTGGCCAATAGCGTTGCGGCATTTTGTGATATGGACTCATCCATATTGTATATTGATATGTTGGTGATGATTGAATAAGGATCCTACAGCGATAATTTTTTTTCGAGCTATATTTGCTTGCCAGTCGCTTGCACACACTTGCATGGCTTCATTTGTGCCATAAAACGCTTTGTGAATCAAAATGGGCGAAATTGCCTTTACTGAATCATGCGGATTTCGCAAGATATGATAGTATAAACTGCAATTGCATTTTTTACCACCTTTTCAACTTTTGGGTATATGTTCAATCTTCAGTATGTAAAATCTCGAGTTATAAACGGTGTAAATGCCTATTTTTATCGTAGTATCACGTGTCGCCAAACACTCAGGCTGTCCTGCAGCCAAGAAAACTGATAAGAACATTTCAATCGCGAACCATGTTCCCTCCGTAAACACAGGATCCATTTCACACTTACAAGCACGTTGGACATTATAGTTCGAACATTTGATTAGGGCGAATCTGCTTTTGTGAACAATCACTTTGTCTGCTAATTTATCGGAAGGTGTATACAATTCCTTCAAATTGAATATATCAGCGGATAGAAATAAAGCTCTTCTTCCTTAAAGAGTGCTTAATTTGTATTTGTGACCTTTTGTTCAAGAGCAAATGACTATGAAAGCCAATCTAATATTGGCGATGATTTAACAAACAAAATATCATTAACAGTCAATTTGAGGCGAACTTCAGTTTCTATAAATTTTCATGAAGAACCTATAGCGGAAGAAGAACCGGAGCCTCACACACCAACAGCACAGGGTTTCATGATTCTTTAGACTGAATAAAATATAGAAGAAATTCATGAATTCGATGACATCAATTTCTTCACATCAACAAGCAGTCCTACGTCAACTTTGCAGTTATGTCACTCACATAACTCATCCTTTCGTTTTTTCTTTGGAAGTGTTCCATTTAACACAATTTCCCCTCATGCCCTTTGTTGGACCATCTTTTTTTCTTGCCAGACTGAATACAGTTCTCGAGTGGTTGATTCGGGTCTCAGCGCAAAAGCAAACCAACAGCAGCCTCGCACAGGCTGACCCTATTGTTGTACTAAAAGCCCGGGACATTGCAAAACCAACGCGAGGATGAGGTTGAGGTGAGCATGAATCGACCGAAAATTGGAGGCAGTGGTAGCAGCAACACCGGCATCATTGCGCGGCGAAGTCTTTAACAGATCCGAAAAAGTTCGCCGAAATTCTCCGTATTTCGGAAATATTGACCAACCATGTGAGGTTGATTAGCAGCTTAGCCATTTCTTCAAAGCAGCTCGATGATGAAAAGGTTAAGAAATTGTCAGCAAAATGGAGGATCTCATCATGACAGAATTCAACTATGTGAAACGACACAAGTATAAACATCTACGGCACAGAAAAAAAAAAATATTAAAATAGAAAAAAAAATTTTTCTCGTGGTTTTTTTATTTTCCCGAGGGGGTTTTTAAAACAAAATTGGTTGTTTTTTTTTTTGTTTTATAAATATTTTTTTACTTTTTTTTATAATGGGTTATTTTTTTGGGATATGTCGGTTTATTTTATATTATATTTCTCTTTTTTTTTTGTATTTTCTTTTTTTTTTTTTTTATTTATTATATATATAATAAAATTTATTTTATGTTGTAGTTGGCAGGCTTGGCTTGCTCCTCCGTTTGAGCGAAGAGTGCAGTGTACCTGGTACGCGCACGGTAAAAGTTGCATGGTGCGCCGAGCGTGTTTGGCATCTGCTCTACACCGACAAATACACGCTCCTCCCGTTTGGTAGATCGAGCGTGCGAAACGGCAACAGAGAAATCCCGAAGAGCGCGCTCGCCGAGCAAACGAGTGTGTTGCTCGGCGTGCCATCCTCCTTTCTATTGGCGTCGTGCTGTAAAATCTCCGTTTTTATGTTACCTCTGCATAAGGATGGTTGTGTTGACAAATAGAATGGAAGAAAAATGGGAATGAGCACAAAAACATTACTCTCCGCAAATCTGCAAAACATTCATCAAAAACATCTTTCGCCTTGGATTGGAAAATGTTATTTTCCGTTTAGAATCATGCGGATCATTAGGTTTACTAGTTGATTTTTCATAAGAAACCATCAGTCGATTTCATGACACCGCCCATGCTGCATCACATACAAGATGTAAACATAAATTAATTTACGAATTAATTTGCATCGAGATGATTCACTAGCAATGCGTCATAGTGAAAATCGTCTAAAACGCTCCCTAATAAACATGTACCGTATAGGAACGATATTATAGATGGTATGACCATACCACTTATAGTTGGGATGATACCCCGAATTGGTGGTTAGGCACTTATTATGGTTGTTGTTTATGCGGGCTTCTCTATCGAATTCCTGTTGGTTGAATGAAGTTCGGATGTATTTTCTTTGGGTATTGGTAAGTATCCAAATGTTCGCTTGTGAATGTTAGTTTGAAAAATTGAAAAACATTACCATAGAAAGCCTTTTTTCCACTGTCTCTTGCTTCTCTAAGAAAATTCAATCAATTATCGCAGTTATCAATTCATTTCTGAAGTGTCAAATTTTAGTAAGAATTCACCAAATAGAATATTTCTCTGTTATTGATCCCTATTTTTGATAAAATATAAGTGAACATTTATTTCTCATGTGTTAGAAATAAGTCTTCCAGAATATGTTATATTAAAACTTTACATCTGTCACTTTATTACTTGGATACATTTTCGAAAAATTCAAAGGCAGTTTCTTCCGTCGCATCAATTTGGATTACAAAAAGCTCGCGTATTTTTTCTCTCCGTTAAACAACAAAATACATAGTATGACGATAGTTTTTTGCAATTCAAGTTATTGTGGCGGAACATATTGTTGTGATTTTTTCCAAAATGTATCACAGTGAATTGAACCGAAAATGGAAATTATTTTCAATTCTTTGAATGCAGAGTCTGAGCATCTTTCATTAAATCGGTTCATTTAATAAAATTGGTACCAATATCAGTAGTGATAGAGTAAACTTGACCCAGATCAATGTTAAAGTTTTAACTTTTAGATTTTTGTCAAGAATAACTTCCGCTGTATTGCGGCCAAATATTACCACCATAAGGTGGATCGCTGCTCCACGTATTTTTTCCTATCTTTTATCTCATTCTCGCAAACTTACCTCTCTATTTCAAATTGATAAATCTCGATTGTTAGTGAATGAACATCGAATCGAACTCCATCAGATTGTTCACAGCACGTAAGCTTACAAACTGATGTGATTAAATATTCAATATCTAGTACAGATTCTGAGTTATATCCATTCTAAATTATGAGGTTATGGCTACCGTCGAGAATGCTTCAGCATAAACCCATAAGGTCGTATCGGTCGTATTCGAAAGAAATTTCTTTTGCTATATCAATCCCATGTTCAATTCAGAGGACTGAAGAAAGCGTTAGTTTTTGAAGCCTGCCACTTATGGAGTGGCGCTAGTGACAATTTTAACACTTTAAGCTCGGTTCACAATGGATTATATTTCTTTACAATATTTCTTCTACGAATCTACTAGTATCAGTAATTAAGATAAAACATTATAATACCTGGCTGATAAACAATGAAAAAATACTATCGTTGTGCAAATCACTGCACTAAGAACAACACGGATGATTTTTCTCTCGAATCAAAATAACGACAAATAACGACAACTTCCACCGCGAATATTGTGATTGCTGCATATAGCCTTCAAGAAACCGGAGCTGTCAAATTAGCACCACACGCAGCACCAAGTTTTCGGCTTCAAGATTTTTGTTCGTGGATGACAGCCGCTTCAGTCCTGTGGTTAAATTCCGTTGACTGAAACGGAAAAGTAAAGAATCGAAAAGAAATTTCTGCAGCAGTACACAGGTAACCAATAAGCATTAGCATGTGCAGTAAATCAACCCTAAATCTGCATTTCTGAGGCTACAAGCATTATATTAGCATTATATCAGCATCTTGCATGCTATCTGTTGTAAAGTTGAATTTCAAATGCTATTTAAATGCTTGTAGCCTGTAAAAAGCATTTTGAATGCAAAATAGCATTAATGAAGCATTATCATAGCATTGCAGTAAAGCAGCCGTATATTGGGCCAAAATCGGCATTTATGTTGCATTTAAGGTGACTTAATTGCTTGATAGGCTGCCTTTAAGACGCTTTAGAACTGCTTATTGGTTGCCTGGGTATCCACTTGAAAAGAACGAAAAATAAAATTGAAATTTGTAAGGTTTCCACGCAAACTATGGGGGCCGTCACTTTTACTTTCGGAAAAATATTCCGCTCGATTATTCAGTAAGTGAAGGTGACATTTCGTTCCATGCAAATCAATTGTCAAAATTCCGCTTGGTAATATTGAACAAAATTCCGTAACCTCTCTACTTTTTAAGTCGATACTGGCTTATAGCAAGGGAACGATTTGAAATTTGGGTTACAATCTCAAACATAGATCTTCCCCTACGCGAAAGTAAGTTTATACAAACAATGCGTCCCGCGAACTAAGTCTAAATGAATTCACAAATCTTAGAATGCACGACATCCAAATGTTGCACTATGTTTCTGCTACCGAAATGTGGTAACTTCAGTGCTTTTTCAATAGGTTGCAAAATGTTGTGAACTCAGTCTTTGGAAAAAAAATGTTATCCACTGCACAACACTGGTGATATACACATTAAGGTCCATCGGAACAACACATCCATCGAAATAACACTTCTAAACGTTTTTTTTTTAACATCCATGGCGTAGAGGTTTCCCTTAGTCTAATTTAGAAGTCCACACTCTACTGCTTTCCTTGTAAACGGAAGTAATATGCCCCGTCAAATTAAATTTTGAGCCTCTCTGCAGCAACCGCTCTTTACATAATGGGTTTATAAAGACGGTTTTTAC
Source organism: Aedes koreicus (assembly GCA_024533555.2). NCBI lineage: Eukaryota > Metazoa > Arthropoda > Insecta > Diptera > Culicidae > Aedes > Aedes koreicus. The sequence goes on from JAHHFK020004124.1 coordinate 828,762, forward strand.
GGAATCATTATCACGAGAAAAAATTCCACACATCCCCACTTAACTTCCTTTTCTCAGCCATCATTCAAAAACGTACAACCGCGTACTAACACAGACGAAAGATTTCCGAAATCCAAGAGCACGGAGCATCTTTGATTTCCTCCGTGTTTCTCTTTCTGCATGTTACACGCTCCCGATAGGCAATGCTCTTGCTCCGTTTTCAAGTTCTCGTGCACGGCGTGCAGCCGATGTTCTCACCGCGTGTATCGAGAGTTTTGCTCCGCGTGTGGTTCAAATCGTACACTTGCTAGCTACACGTGCGAAGAGAAGCCAAGCCTGTCCGTGGGGGTATAACTAAAAAATGAGAATGATTTTAACTCACTCATACCAAACCACAAACGTGCACAGAGAAAAGGGAGATTAGGGGAATCAGTCTCTTTGGTCCCCCCAAAATAATGGGTTGTTTTGTTTTGTTCCAATTTGTTGGGTTGTGTGAGGAGCGGGGAGAAGCATCACGCGAGCGGATTGTACAATTCTATCAAACGAACATAAATCACGGGAAAAAGTTCACTGTGAACCATTTTAAAACCGAGAATGTTCCAGTTTCAAGCATCGATCGTATCCTGGCATCCTCAGGAACAGCTCCACTATGGGGAAAGTGGTGGCCAAAAATCGAAAAATTGACTTGCTTTGAATGACGTGTCTTGTATACCATTTGATAGCCAGATAGTTCAAACCTAGGTTCCCAAAGTTTCAGCCCTCTGTGATGAAAACTCATTGCGCCACAGACATCAGACTTTGTGAAAATTGTGAAAATTGTAGAAAAAATGCATTTCAAACAAATGCAATTTTCTCAGTGAATAACGGTCCAATTTTGGAATTTAATGCACCGTTGGAAAGGTAATTGTCTAAACTTTAAAATGAGTATGTTGTTGAGGTTACACGGTTAATGAAGATTAGTAAAAAATGGGCAAATATTGAAAAAAAAATTTTGTTTGCCTAAGTTGGACTATATCTAACGAGTAGGGCCGAGCAGTCTCAAGAGACCACCACCACAGTTTAGTTTGGGGTCTCTACTATCTGCGGAACGAGATTCCAGCTGCGCCTGCGGATGAGCGTCACTTTGGCACAAGGTCGAAAAAAATGGATATTTTTATTTATTTATTTTTTGTTAATTACAATTATCGATTATGCGAGCAGAAACCAAAAAAATCGTACAAATTAAACACTGCTTGAAAGGTGGAAGTGTTAAATGTCAAATTAAGTATTAAAAATGTTACATACTTAATTATTATTTTTGTTAAAAAGGGTAAAAACAGACCGAAAATTATCATTCCATATAGAAACTGTATCTACATAACTGGATTATTATCTACCTACTACCTTTATACCTACTGCATAATGCCTACCTACTAGCTACTATCTACCTACTACATAATACCTACTTGCATTTAAAAGACGAAGACAATATTTTCAGATCATGAGTTGGTTTTCGGCTTTAACGCTAACAACGTGTACCTATATTGGTTATTTAATCGGAAAATAATTGTTTGTGAAATTATGGAACATAGGAGTATCGTGTTACTTTTTGATCCAAAAGAATCTCAAATAGTCAATGCAACAAAAGCATTTGAATATATCAAGGCAAAATATAATATTGATCTTGCCAAAGAAGAACAACTCCTTAAAAAGTTGAAGTACGTAGCACAACATTTTTACAATGCATGGCAAAAGGCTCAGCGCAAACAAGACCGCTTTGAGAAATACAATAAAGATTGGCTCGACGGTCATTTGGAACTTGCAGAGTACATCGCAGAAACACCTTCAACGTAACTGGTCGTGGACGTCCACAAAAACATTGGGGACTGGGGAGAGAACGAGGAAAACGTGAAATGTTTGGGGGGGGTGGCACATAGAAAGTTTTTAGCCACAAGAAAAATTGCATATAGACATGGCGATTCAAACATGGGAATTGGTGTTCCCAAAAATGGGGAACCAAAATGTCGCCTCAAGGAGGGGCCCGGAATCGATTTTTTGGGGGTTTTTTAATTGACAGAGGAAGAAAAAACGGCCCGTATCAGTAAAAAACCCGCGAAAATATCTTCCCCCTTAAAAGCAACGATGAAACAGAGCTAGTACTTTTAAGCAGCTGGGGTATGGAATGACTCTACAGGCTATTCACAATACCACCAAGCGCTATCAACGCCAAATCAAAAGGATGACAGTAACGTCTTTTCAGTGACAACAACTCCTATACAACTTTATTATCAGAACAACAAGAAAAGGATTTTGTGGCATAATTTGACACCCAAGCATTCGGTTGTCACTGCTGATTTTGAGGATTTGATTGTGGTTTTTGGTTTTATTTAGTCATTTCATTTGGTTTTTTACTTTTTTTTATCAAATTCTAACTGCCATAGAAATAACATTGATTTTTTTACTTTACAGAAGCTTGAAGCAGGATACGAATCGAACGAAGATGCTCTTCATTACGGCATATCTCCACTGCACGCTTGGATTCGATTTTTTGAGTGTTTATTACATATTTCCTACAGGATGGAAATTAAAAAGTGGAAGATCACGAAGGATTTAAAGGCCAAATATCTTGATCGGAAAAAAATCATTACCGAAAAATGTTCATTACTGAAAAAATGTTCGAAGCATTCGGAGTTGATCAACCCAGGGCAGGCGGAGCAGGGACCAGTACAACAGGAAACGTGTGTCGAAAAGCATTTTCAAATCCTGAATTACTTTCCAAAGTTTTGAACATCAACGAAGAACTTATTGTTAGATTTCGTAATATTTTAATAGTAATCAATTGCCAAGATCCGATCAATCCCAAAAAAATGGATGACTATTGTAAAGAAACATATCGGCAGTATATTAATTTGTATGATTGGTATAAAATTCCAGCAACAGTACATAAAGTACTCGCTCACGCTGGGAGCATAATAATCCATTCACCGGCTCCTCTTGGCATGTTAGCTGAAGAAGCAGCAGAGTGCCAACATAAACTTCTAAAAAAATGTCGTACCCATCATGCTAGGAAAAGGTCACGAGTTGATAATCTGCATGACGTCTTTATTCGAGCTATGAACTCGTCTGATCCTTTGATAAGTTCAATAAATCTAGGTAATAGAATGCGAAAAAATGTATCACTTGAATATCCAGATGTTGTAAAATCACTTTCAGTATTCGAAGATCTTGACAGCTCTGAAAATTTAAACACTGAAAGCAATGTACTTGACGAATTAATGGATGATGTTGAACAACTGGATGATGATTTTGCTCTTGATGAAAATGTAGAAAATGAGTAGAATTGCTTGTGAATTTGATTTAGTTTTAAGAGAAAGTCAATAAATAAAATTTATTATGACAATTTATCAATCAAAATCATGTTTAATTTTGTAGTGTATTCATCCCTGCAGTGTATAAAATGGAGACAAATCATCAACTTAGTTAAAGATGGTGATATGCGTTCAGTAAAAATAATGGAAACATATAAAAAAAGCATCTTTTCGACTAGTTTGAATGATTTATTTGTACGGTAAAAATATTTCAAGGGGCGGTCGATAAGTTTTTTGGGGGGGAGTGGGGGAGAGGAGGTTTGATATACAAATAATTCTTCACCAAAATACCTGATCGATAAAATAATACTCTCACACAAAATATTTAAAAAAAATGGTGGGGGGGGGGTCAGATCTTGACAATGAGGGGGGGGGGGGGGCTTTCACCTTCACCTCTACTATTTAATATTATGCACAGCAACCTTATTGTAGTTTTGATTTGCATTTGAACTGCCCCTAAAATTAAAAACAAACGTTCAAGTTTTATTGTTCAGGAATACGTATCTCATTACTGGGTTAAATACTAGTTACACCTTCTGGATGCGATGGAAATACACAAATATGACTAATTTTATTCTAAACTTACTAGAATACTATCAAAAAATGCGGAAAAACCAAAAAAAAATTTTTGGCCACCACTTTGTATGGAGCCGCCCCATAGTGAGCTCGTAGGAGTGGTACTGGAAGACCGGCTAAAATAATGGACAAGAAAGGACTTAGATTGCTCCATAGTACTTTTAACAACAAGGATTATGCAGCGAAAAAGTTCAAGACTACCCAACCTTACATCGGGGGGGGGTTGAAAAAAAAAGGAATAGTCCGCCAAAAAAAATAAAGGGCCCCAGAAAAACAGGGCCACCGATTTCAACCCTAAAAACCCAAGGGCGGGGGGGGAACCGAAAAAACGCCCGAAAATTTTTTTTTTTGGGGGGTGGAAGCTCCCCCCCCCCTCCCAAAACCCCATCCCAGGAATTGATCGATATTATTTTGATAAGATTTCTACTGCATCTCCGAACGTGAAATATAAGTTTAAGCATAAGTTTAAGCATAAGAAGATGATGCTTTATATTGCCATATCTGAGAGAGGAATTTCCAAACCATGTTTTTTAAGTAAAGAGACTTGCCTTCAAAATAAATCAATCAGGTTTTCTTTCTGAAAACAAGTCTTTCTGTAATGGCACTTAAAGAAAATTCTCATTTTTTAGCTATACCCTGGTATCATCATCATCATCATCATTATCATCATACTTTTATAATAAGGAAAAAAAACATTGTTTTGGCGCAAATTAATGAAAATCGCCACTCGTAGAAACCGATTTTGGGTTCACTTAACTTGTTTGCATATAATCAAATCATCTTCTCATAATACTCACGAAATTCCCACAAGTGACAAATCCTATTGAGCTCATTTTTCAAAAATTATCATCACTAATAAGCACCAACTACCATTCTTCCTAAGTATCCACTTCCATTAACATCATCGCCATCACTATCATCTCCATAATCATCTATTATCCTCCATATAGCAAACCTCCCGATTTGGCCTCCGACACACATACACTTACTCATACAAGCAAGACAGTGACGAAGAAAGCATCAAGTGCTTATTATACTCATCCTGCGGAACGAAAGCCCGGTGGGGAAGCGATACCGATGATGGACCACATCTTAACGTCGGAAGGCAGGCGAGTACAACCAGAACAACTTGAGATGAGCAGTAAGTAGCGGATAGATGGATAGATGAGAGCCTGCATACACTTAAACGGTAATGGCCAACAACTAGCAGCTGAGCTGAGCATCTATGAAATATTTACCTTCCGAGAGGATGCTGTTACCCTTGTCGGTGAAGGCACATTTGATTTTCCGTCCTTGGTTCGGCCTTTCTTGCATTGTTTTTGGCATTGAATGCTTTCAGCTGTGGGAGTTTGTTAATGCTGAGTTCGGAATCAGCAAAACGCTAGTGACAAAGGGAAAACTCTAAGGCTGCATGAAGAAATTTCCAACTTTAAGCGATCCTGCTTAGCAGGCATGTAGTTTAAAGTTCTCAGTTTACAGCTAACTCGTAGCATGAAAGGCTCAAATTAGCTTGGATGGATAAAAAATAAGCGATTACGGCGATGTATCATCTTACACTATGTTGTGTAACATTACCAGGCTCTTAATCCGTACCCCTCGGTGATATTTTGTGATGCAACTTTTTCACCACGAGCGATGCGGTTGCTAATGCCAGTTGCAATTTGTTGGGTTTCTTTTACCATTAGAACCACACTGCGCCTTGCACTGGTTCCACTGAAATGCGATGAAACAGGAGACATGCCCTTACACCGGTAACTGGTTCGGTTACTGTTGGGTATTAGTTTGGATTTTTAACTGGCACCACTAGCATAATCTCAACGATTCCCGTGTCCCGTCACGTAGAGCTCATCATCTCATCTAACTGGCTTAGACGCTCTTTTTAACGAACTTTCGCCGGCTCCCAACTTACCGTGCTCTTGTCGACTGATCTATCTGAGGCTGAAGTGTTGATTCAGCGTTGCACAGATAAAAAGAAACGTTGAATTTTATGCGTTATCTTATGCTAGATTTAGCATAAAATGATGGAATATTTCCTGTAAATCTACACGCTTGTTCAGATCTTCTCTAAATAGAGTAATTTTCACCCAGTTTCGTATTTCCATGCTAAATGTCAAAAACCGAGTAACTTGAAATAAGGAAACTGAGTAAATGCTACTCTGATTGTAAAAGCGCTGTACTTATAAAAATAGAGTTATTACAATAAAGCTATCCGAAGCGAAAAACGTGCTTCAGTCCAAGGTTCAGTCGATCAAATGTGCTCAAGATGGGACGACTGTGCGTTGTTGGGAAATTGGGTTAAATGGAACACTTCCAAAGAAAAAAATATTGTATTCATTCTCCAGCTTTTTCTGAAAATTTGCAGGGTACCTGGGTTCAATATAGTAGCACTAAGTCGTTGTCGTCTGTTGTTTTGATTCAATCTGCTGATGAAATTTCAAGAAGTTTGATGTCCATATTACTGGGATTTCAATGAAAAATGTTTATGACCACCCATGGCCCCGCGGGGAACCTGTTCCGGAATGGCCACTAGGATGTTCACACGTCTGATGGACCGAAGATAGTAAAATCCAACCTGCTGATGAAATTTCATGAAGTTTGATACCAACATTGCTGATTATTTACCGAATTCCACGATCAGTTCATCAAATCAAGACATGTCCATGGAAATCCGGATTTTCCGTAAATCAGAATGACCGGATCGATCCATTTCGATAACAGTTTGATAGAAGAAGAATTGATTCCAAAATTGTTCAAATCGGCCTAAAATCACCTGAGATATAAGCATTTCAGTTTCGTAGGTACCCGGGTACCCATCCGGCCATCTACGTAGTTAAAAAAAGTAAGAGCCCCTCATTTCACCCCTGCTTGCTGAAAAATTCCGGAAAATTGTGCAATCGATTTTGACCGTCATTTTCTTGGATCTAACCGAGTTTAAATCTTGTACAATGAAAAACCATTTAAATATCGTGAATTGAAATCCGAAAAGGTACCCGGGTACCCATTCGGCACACAACGGTTAATTATGTCCCGCAAAAAGTGACTTTTTATAATCAACCCCCCCCCCCCCCTCCCCTTGTCTCGTTTTTTGTATGGGCCTTCAAACATTTTGTATGGATTGTCACGTTTAGTTTTTTTTTTAAAAGGACCACCCCCATGAAATATCACATATGACGAATTTCACGCCAACTCATTCCGTGGTTGGCAGCACCTTCTCAGAATCCAATGAAACTTTGTGGGTGTGTAGACTATGTCTTTTCAAGCGACTTTGCATACTTTGTTTTATCAAAATTTATGTGGACTATCATTTGAAAAGGGCTTAAGTTTTTTGATCGATTTTTTTTAAATCAACATAACTCAATAAGGACAAAACTTACAAAAAAGTGATGTATGAGTGACTTTTAGAAATCCGTTTGAACTTTTATAAAAAAAATTAAAAATTGTAAACTCGATTCTTACACGCTAAAAAGAATATTTTAAAATATCAAGTAAATTTGCAAAAAACGGCTATTTTAGAATTGGACGAAATTTTTTTCTTAATAAAGGCAATATAATTGTTCTAAAAGTTTGCGATACATTGCAAGATAAGCACTTTAAAGAAAAAAAGTAGTTTTTCTAACAACTACTTTTTCATGTCCTATTTTTTACCGTGTATCGCCAACTTGTCTTCTAATTTGGTCCTAACAACCTCACAGAAGCGAAATAAATTTGATTATAATGACAATTTGGATTTTTAAGGGTCTTTGAAAGTTAACAAATCAAGGCTACTATTTGGATAGTGCTAATTTTTTAATCATTGTTTTTTTTTAAACTTTAGTGATAATACAACTAGATTAGGTGGTTAATCCTGTTTATCACCAAAAAATGTAAACACCTTTTAATGATTAACTCTGGCATTTTTTATTATTTCCTACCTAAAATAACCGTTGTGTTACCTACAGGTAAATAATGGGTAGAAATAATGTATTTCATCCAAATCTATACCTGAGGCCACTCAAGTGATAAAATATACTGTGCCACAGGTGGTACAGTACATTTTATCATTTGAGTATTTGAATGAAATATATTAAGCGATGGCGATAGGTAAAAAGTTCTACAATTCTTCGACAGCGATGAAATCAGTAGGGCTATGCCAGGAACTAATGATTATGTTTCTGAAATCCGGAATGGTAAGAGAGAACATGTACAGAAGCGTTCATTAATGATATCTTTGAAAGAAGCAAATGCAAAGACCTTAAAATTTGATTTAATTTTTCACTCAGCTCAGACCAAAACATTGCATACTTCTGGATAATGTATGTGTTTGCATTATTCATGAAAATGTTAAATTGATGACCAATAATGCAAAATTTGATCCACAAAAAGAAATAATTGACAAAATTCTTTGCAGCATCCCAATCAGAACTACAGATTGTTATTTCCGTGCATGTGAAAAATGTTTTTTTACAGAAGGTATCGAGAGAAAACTTGCATCAGTATTAGAATGGGATGGCAAAGAAGATCTTGTTTTTCAGCTGTGGCTAACAATCAGTTGCAAACAATTATAAAGCCTGTAGACCAGTTTGTTCCGCATTTTGTTGAAAAATTTGGTAGCCCTAGTAAAGGAAAATAACAAGCTGATATCATATAAGTAACAAGTTCTGTTATCCCAGTTATTGTTTAGATTTCCGCTGTTATCGCATAACAAATTCAGTTATCACCATTGGCAAGTTTTGTTATCATATGTTCACATTTTGAACACACTATTTTTTATGAACGTTATAAGTTGAATAGTAAAACTATAAATATTTCCAGCATATTTGAACAAGAAAATTTGCTTTTAATCAAATTTTTTTTCAGTTATTAGCATGAGAATTTGATTTCAAATTGATAACATAATTTGAAAGTATTTCAATAAATTTGCTTACAATACTGGATTTGTTATCAAGTTGTTCGCAGTGATAACAAAATAAGTTTTTATTATGATATTCAACGAGTATTTTTTTGTTATTTATTCTGTTATTTTGGCTGTTTATTCAGCCTCAATGATAACACATTCAGTGATCAAAAAATGATAACCTGGTATTAGAACTTGTTATCAATTTGGTATAATCCTTTGCTCGGGAGGCTTGTAACTCATGATTTCATTTATAAGGAACAATCTTCTTTTCTTCAAAACAAAAAAGATTCCCTAAAAGAGGGTGAAATAATTGTAATTTGTGACTTTTCAGAAAATTTTCTTTTATCTTTCAAAATGCAGCTCAGAGTTACCATTGTAATAATGCTCAAGCAATCATACACCCTTTTGAAGTATATTATAAGGAGGACAATAAATTGTAAAACAAAAGCTTTATCATAATATCTGAAGTATTGACCCATGACTCAATAGCAGTTCAGTTGTTTTTATCAAAATTGCTAGATTTCATTGAACGAAATTCAAGATATTGCTCTTAAATTATTTTCATGTCAGATGGAGCAGCGCCCGATTATAAGAACAAATAGAACTTTGCTAGCTTGTGCAATTTAAAGTCCAAGTATGGATTGGAAGCAGAATGGCACTTCGTTGCAACGTCTCATGTGAAAGGTCCATGTGATGCTATTGGTGGTACTCTCATGCGAATGGCAAAGAGAGCAAGCCTTGCTCAAGATTATGGAAATGGAAATTTGACATAGTCTATACACTCACAAAATTTCATTGGATTCTGAGAGGGTGCTGCCAACCGCGAAGACGAGTTGGCGTGAAATTCGTCATATCAAATGTAGACATTGGCTAATGATTGTATAGGAAATGTATTAGTTCTATTACCTTCAATATTCCATTCAAATAGACGCCAACGATGATAAAAGATATGTTTCAATACTATTGCCATGAAAATCTCAGCAGCTGAATTCAAATCCTTCAAGTAAAATTCGGAAATTTCCAATATGGGAAAAAAGTCAAACTTTGAGCGCTTTGGGGATCCAGGCAGGTAATCTCTAGGGAACTTCTTCCATTTACTGGAGATCCTACAAAGTGGCAATAATTTCAAACAAAAAATAGGTATTGGCAAAATCATGTCGTTTTCAGAATATTGCTACCCAAGGGACAGTTAGAGACGAACGATTGTAACTGAATTTAACAATGATTGATTCATACTTTGTTATGCAAATAGCCTTGTTTGCAAAAATTTGCGGATTATTATGATTTTTAACTTTAAAAAAGTGCATTTTATTAAGTTAAAACCTCAATATCTCAAACAATATAAGAGACAAAAATTAGACAATTTTCAGCAAATTTGTGTATTTTTATATGATAAACAAATGTGTAGAACAATTAAAATTTGCAGAAAATCATCACTAGTTGATACATTCTAAAAACTGAATTTAAGGGATGTTCAATAGAAAAATCCCTATATTAACATTAAAACCAATAGAAAGGAATATAAAGGCTCCGGCAAAGTTGTTTAGAATTAAATTTGCTATAACTTTGTCAAATTAAGTTTATTTTTATATGCAACTAGCTGAACCCAGTGCGAGCGCTGCTACGCTTGCAACTAAATGAATGACAATTCAATAGAACTGGGATTTATGGTTGTATTTTGGAAAAGGTATTTTTCTTAACTAAGAAGGGGTTCAAACTTCTATCAGAACATGCTTCTTAAGCGAGAAATACACATTTTGTGTTTTGGTTACGTGGATAATTCTCATGTTTGGTTGAAATTTGTGTTTCATTTGTATGAGAGCCCTCCTTACCAGAGGGGGGTGGTTTCTCAAACCACCATACAATCATTGCCTTCAAAACCCCCCACATGCCAAATTTGGTTCCATTTGCTTAATTAGTTCTCGAACTAATCACACTGGGCTCATCGATTATAATAAAATTTTGAGTTTCATTTGTTTGAACCCCCCCCCCTTTCAGAAAGGGGAGGGGTCTTGAACCACCATAGAAACATTCTTGCCTTCAAAACCCCCCACATGCCAAATTTGATTCGATTTGCTTGATTGGTTCTCGAGTTATGAAGAAATTTGTGTCTCATTTGTATGAGAGCCCCCCTTCCTGAGAAAGTAGGGGTCTCAAACAATCATAAGAACCTTCCCCAGCCCCAAAAACCCCTTCATAAAAAATTTCACGTTGGTCGGTTCAGAACTTTCCGAGTCTATAAGGGTTTGACAGACAGACAGACAGACAGACAGACAGACAGACAGACAGACAGACAGACAGACAGACAGAAATTCATTTTTATGCATATAGATATCTAGCCTCCATAAACCCCCATACGCTAAAAGTGGTTTCATTCACTTGATTAGTTCTCGAGTTATGCAGAAATTTGCTTTTCATTTGTATGGGAGACCCCCCCCCCCCCCCCCTTTAAAATCGGGAGCGGTATTGAACTGCCATTGAAACATTTCTTGCCTCCAAAAACCTCAACATGCCAAATTTGGTTTCATTTGCTTCAATGGCTCTCGAGTTATGCTAAAAATTATGTTCCTTTTTTAGTTGAGTCTCCCCTTCCAGAAGGCGGAGGAGTCTCGAACCACAATAGAAACATTTCTTGCCTTCGAAAACCTCCACATGCCAAATTTGGTTCCATTAACTTGATAAGTTCTCGAGTTATGCAGAAATTTGTCTTGGATTTGTATGGAAACCCCCCTCCCGCCCCTTTTCAGATGGCGGAGGGGTCTCAAACTTCCATAGAAACATTTCTCTGCTCCAAAATCCTCCACATGCCAAAATTGGTTCCATATGCTTGATTCGTTCTCGAGTTATGCACGAATTTGTGTTTCATTAGTATGAGAGGCCCCCTCTTACAGAGGGCGGAGGGGTCTCGAGTTATCTTAGAAACATTTCTTGCCTTCAAAAACCTCTACTTGCGAAATTTGATTCCATTTACTTGATTAGCCCCCCCCCCCCCCCTCAACAGAGAGAGAAGGGGTCTACTACCCTAGAATCATTTATTGCATCCAAAATCCCCACTTGTCAATTTTGGTTCCATCTACATTATTGATTCTCGAGTTACGCAGAAATTTCAATTTCATTTGTATGAAAGCCCCCCCTTCTAGAGAGAGGGGGGTCTCGAACCACAGTAGAAACATTTCTTGCCTCCAAAAACTTACACATGCCAAATTTGATTCCATTTGCTGGATTTGTTCTCGAGTTATGGAAAAAAATGTGTTTTATTTGTATGGGAGCCCTCCTTACAGAGGCCAGAGGGGTCTCAACCCACAATCAAAACATTTTTTGCCATCAAAAACCTCCACCTGCCAAATTTTGTTTCATTTGCTTGCTTAGTTCTCGAGTTATGCAGAAATTTGTGTTTTATGTGTATGGAGCTCCTCCTTTCAGAAAAATCACTCTCAAATCACCTTAGAAAATTTGTTTCATTCAAAAACCTACATGTGTCAAATTTGATTCCATTTGCTCAATTAGTTCTCGAGCTATGCAGAAATTTGTGTTTCATTTGCATCGTTGCCTCGCTTTCCAGAGAAGGGAGGGATCTCTTACTGTCATAAGAAACTTTCCCGGCCCCAAAAGCCCCTCCAAACAAAATTTCACGCCAATCGGTGCAGAAGTTTTCGAGTTCAGACAGACCGACAGACAGACCGAAATTCATTTTTATATATATAGATAGATCGACTAGAAAACCCCTCCCTCGGATATGTGATCTGGACGCGATGGGTGGGCCTACGCCACCAGCATTGAGATGGAAACCAAAGACATATCCTGACGTGGTGGTATCATATGTTCACTATTTTTATTTAATGCCGCGTCACATATCTGGCATTGATGCACTAATTTTACACATGTGATCCAACAGACATCCTGCCGTGGACCGTTGAATGCTAGTGCAGTCAGGTGGGGCTCTTTCCTCAGTAATATTGATGTGGGATTTCCTCTTGCCTGCAACACCTTTCTTATGCGTTTCCTAACAATATGAGCCGTAGCCACGCTTAGATCTAAATCTAACTAGATAGGTATATGTTGATAGACAATGTGTTCAGAATTATTGACATTTGTAGGGAATCGACTGTTGGATTCACTGAGTAGAAGTTTTATTAAAACTAGGAACATGGGGCCAGTCTTATTTTATTATGTCTCACTTCAAAGAGCCATAATAAAAAATACCACACATTATAACAATGGTATGCAAACAATCTTATAACGGCTTCATTCTCGATAATTTTATAATTTTAGATAGGGAATAGGCGTGATGAAGCTTTACTTTGCCACCGAAAAGTGAATCTTATAGTTGAGCAAGACTCAAATAATTATTGTTAGGCTGCATATGCAGTAAGACTTTGCAACAATTAAACGACTTAGAGTTTAGGATTTGACAAATAAAAAGGAGGCAATGAACGGACAAGTCAGCGTAAATTTTTCTTCAAAAGAACTATAGAATTTAACTCAATAACGCAGAAGACAAGAACCAACTTAGGCGGACAAATTGATAGGTGAATTAAACGTGGTAAGACAAGGTATGCATCGATGATTTTAAGACCACATGAGAACTAGACATCTATTATCTAATTTATAAACGACTGAAGAAGATTCGAAATTCCCTCTTGAACATATAAACGTAACACCATCAGCAAACCATGAAAATTATACTGTTGGGACTACTGAGACTTTTAACATCAGAAATGACTAAAACTGGTTGAATTAAAATATCTCAACTACATAATAACAACATATTTTTGAATCAAGAAAAACGCTCAAACAGAATTACGCAGCACATAAATTTAAATGATGAACTAGATTACAGAAGACTGAAGAAAACACACTACCAAAATAAATAACAATAAGACATAACGACACCATACAAAACAGCGAACATGAACATGACTGAGAGAAAGAGGAAGCAAACTTGAAAATGTAACACCTTTTGAGGCAGTGTCAACAGCGTCTCTATGGACGACATGATCCTTGCACGGCTGGTGAAATACTTCAAAAGGAGTAAAGTTATATCATTCTAACGCCCAAGTAACAATACAATAGCTTCTTATTTTTGGTTCGAGAAAACAGCTTCGGAAGACTCTCAGAGCATATAAGTGACACAATTCACGGATTGAACTACAAAAGATTGAAGAAATTGCGAAACGCCGTTTTGAATTTGCAAACGCAACACTGATTGACAAAATAAGAAAAAGACAATTGAAAAAAAAAACCACACAGACGAAAGGACTCCAAATTCTCAAACGTGGCTCCTTCCGTGTCATTTGCAACAGCGTCTTCTTGGACGACATGTTCCGTGTACGGCTGGCAAAATGATTCGAAAGGATTTACGCAAAACGGCGTAGAGGTTTCTACTCTAAAGGGTGATACGGTCAAAATTTGGTCAAGGGAAAACGCGTGTAAATCGGTGAAATCGTTTATTTAAAAAATCAAATTAAATTTCTTTTTCAAGTTCAATTAGTATAAAATTCAGAAAAAATATTCAGTTAGGCTTCCGCTTTTCCAAATCCGAATTGCCGGGCCTTACGCTTGACCCCTGCCATCAGATTTTGTACAGCCACCTTGTCCACCTTCTTCGCCGCAGAAAGCCAGTTTGCCTTGAACTGCTGCTCGTCCTTAGCAGTTTTTTTGGTCTTCTTTAGGTTCCGCTTGACAATAGCCCAGTATTTCTCAATTGGGCGGAGCTCTGGCGTGTTGGGAGGGTTCTTGTCTTTGGGAACCACCTGCACGTTGTTGGCGGCGTACCACTCCATGGCCTTTTTACCGTAATGGCAAGATGCCAAATCCGGCCAAAACAGTACGGAACAACCGTGTTTCTTCAGGAAAGGCAGCAGACGTTTATTCAAACACTCTTTCACGTAAATTTCTTGGTTGACAGTCCCGGAAGCTATGAAAATGCTGCTTTTCAAGACACAGGTACAGATGGCTTGCCAAACCAGATATTTCTTTGCGAACTTTGACAGTTTCGTGTGCTTGAAAATATCTGCTACTTTTCCCCTTCCTTTTGCCGTATAAAACTCCTGTCCCGGAAGCTGCTTGTAGTCGGCTTTGACGTAGGTTTCGTCGTCCATTACCACGCAGTCAAACTTCGTCAGCATCGTCGTGTACAGCCTCCGGGATCGCGCATTGGCCGTCGTATTTTGTTTATCATCGCGATTTGGAGTCACTACCTTCTTGTAAGTCGATAGTCCGGCTCGTTTTTTGGCTCGATGCACCGACGATACACCCAGCTTATTTGCGGCATCTCGGAGAGATAGGTTAGGGTTTCGCTTGAAACTACCGGCAACTCTCTTTGTCGTCTCAGCGGCTTCCGGTTTTCGATTTCCCCCCGATCCAGACTTCCTGGCTGTCGACAAACGTTCCCCAAACACTTTAATTACATTTGTAACGGTTGATTTGGCAACTTTTAGCGATTTTGCCAACTTTGCGTGCGAGTAGCTCGGATTTTCGCGATGCGCGAGCAAAATTTTGATACGCTGCTCTTCTTGCTTGGACGGCATTTTGACAACTGAAGAGTGAATTCCAAAATCAAAATAGGAGCAACATTCTACACACACACACCTTCAAAATGAGGGGTGTTCAGGTTTTTTAAATGCAAAATTGAAAGAAATACGTCAAGTTGATATTGACCAAATTTTGACCGTATCGCCCTTTAGTCAGAGTCCCGCCAGTAAACCTTAAAAAAAAGAAAAGAAAATAGATAGATCGACTAGAAAACAATATTTTTTCACTTATAGGGTGATTAATCGCCAAATTTTTATTTTCATAAGATGGAGAATAATTCGTGAAAAAACTTTGCTGAGTAAAATAGCAAAAAAAAAACGTAGTTTTTGGGTTAAAACATTTTCGATAACGTTTTTGCGCCGTTATCAACAGTGTGCAGTCACAACAAATGCAGTTGGAAAGGCTCATTAAACAATAACTTTAACATCTAAGAAATCAAACACCCTTAGAACCGGTTAATTACCGATGTTCCTTTTCATGAGTGTTAAGACTTCACATTCTCCATTTACTGTTGTTGCTTCTTATTTAATTTCTTAACGCTACGGCCAAGTACTATTAACAAGTTTTCTATCAGGTTCAAACACAGCAGCAGTCATCAAAATCAATTTTCCCATTTATAAGATATGACATCATATTTTGATTTTAATTTTTTTAATACTTTAATTTGAATTTTTGTGTTTGAATAATGTAACCAATTACTGGAAATATTTCCAATCGATTGACACAAGAATTGAGAAACTCAAACGAGAAATGAAGGAGTGATTGAAGTTCAAAAGCTGGCAACATTTCATGATGCTGCTAATTTTAGTTTTTCCAATCATCACCCCATGTTATCATGTCATGTTATCCAACATCAAAATAAATAAATGGATGCACAAAATCAAACTTTGTTATGGATATTCCGGAAGGTTTGATAAAAATTTGTTGTTCTGCAATTTATTTTAAGGATTTTTCGTGATTTTTTGGTGATTTTAAAAAATGAACACTTAGACGGTGCAAATTTTTGGTAACATCTGCTGTGAAACAAAGCAACAAAGAAGGATTTTATTTTTATATTTTGCTATGCGTTTCCTTCGATTCTGAATGTTTTTGTCTATTTGTCTGTGAACAACGATCAAATTTATGGTCAACAAACAATCATACTGTGTATTACAACCAATAAGCAAAGCCCGAAATTAAATTTCCCCACTCATCGCTTTCCGTTTCATTTGTCACATCCAAATTGTATTTCCGGTGCACCATTCCGGGATTGGGCGGGAAACGCTCCGGTTGCCAAAATTGCGTGTACTTTCGGGCGGTGCTAGCCTCATCAATATCCTGCCCATGAGCTTCGTCAAAAGGAACGCAACCGTACGATTTATATCCAAATGAACCGAACACAAGTCGCCGTGGCGTGGCCTAGGCTAATGAACTTTTGTACCTGCCCCTTTGATTTAGAACTATGTGTTCTATGGGTCGCGTCAGCTACGATAACCACCTCCTGCGCGACCACCTCGGAACGCAGAAGAAAGCTTGCACGCGTTGAATATTAATCAATCATGATTAGTTTTATTTTTGCCTTCTTCCTCCGAACCTCGGCACTTGCTGACTCGGGATTGTGCTTGTTTTTTTTAAATTTATGCTGTCAGCTCAAATACACCATTGAATGTTTTCTAATCGCACAAACCAACAGACCCGAGTGCCGGAGTTTAGCATGAACAGGGGAAAGAGTGAATTTATATCCCACTCCTTCGCTCCTTTCCTCGAACCGGCAGCGGGGAAGTATTGTGCTCAGTGCTGTTGACTATTTTTGTGCGCACGTTTTTTTACGATATTGAAAGAGAAACACTACCATAAGCTGACTGACTTGGATGGGAGGGGTGAGTTTCTGTTACTAACGGGCCATGTGGCAAAACAACAGACCCATGCCAAACGGAAGGATTTATTGAGCGGAGATGGGGGCAAATGCGGGCTCCAAGCCGACGTTCGAGCAACAACAAAAACAACAATGCCATGTTGCGATTAAATATTTATGCGCTTCTCGACCGGCACGTGAAGTTCATGCTGATCCGGGTAGAGACTAGGTACCGAGCCAACCCGTTCATCGTCGTTAGTGACCCCGGAGGCTTCTGGAGGAAAATGTAGAATGTTTTGCGATGGTAGCCGCAATGGAGGCGTTTTGACATGCTATGGCGCAATAAGTTTTAATTTTCGTTTAGCATAAACGATTCAGCCGCCAGGCAAGTGCTCGAGTCACTGCCGATGTCACCGTCGAGTAATGTTGGGTTTATGGGTGGATTCCGAATCCAGATTAGGCTATCGTTTGTGGACATTGTTTTTTTAGAATAATATAACGATTATCTGTTTTCCCCAATTAAGCAGCAGTGTCTTAACATGTAGGTAAAACTTAACTCTAGTTGATGGAGAGTTTAGGATCTAAAGGATATCTTCGCAAAAAAATAACAGAATTTTATAGTTACTTACTAAAAAGTACAATGCCAGTTTGCAATCGACGCAGTTACCTGAAAGAGAAGATAGAGAGGAAAATTAGTTAAATGGTATGGAGAAAATATGCCGATAAACAAGAATCGAAACAAACTGTAAGTAGTTGAAATTGAGCGCAGGGCATGTTTGAAAGGCGGTATCCGATCGAGCAGACAATCTCTTGCCTAGCTACCACAATGCGTGGTAGGCAAGGGGAAGTGGACCGCCCTTGACAGGCAAAAGACATTAGAAGTTGTGTCTTTAGAACACCTATAATTAGAAATAGATTTCTGTCACATGTAGCCGTTGGGAAGAGTAAGGTCTGTATCCGCAATAATCCGGACACCTCCAAACATGAATAAAACATAAATTTCGCATTATATTTCCGTCGTAGTTGTTTATTTCTGATTCATGGGATGTGTTTTAACAATTCGTGAAGACAAAACATAGTTATTCGGTATTTGCCTAAAATTTTCGAACTTTGCGCTTAACTCCGTCCATTAGGGTTTGTACAGACTCTTCAGAAATCGTAGAAGCCGTCTTTGTCCAAATTTGCTGGAAGTGTTTGATGTCTTTGATTCCTTGCTTCTTTCCAGGAAGCTTCCGCTTCATCAGAACCCAATATCTCTCGATTGGTCGTAGCTCTGGGCAATTTGGCGGGTTTGAGGTTTTTGGTACAATGTTCACTTGATTTGCTTGGTACCACTTCATCACAGTTTTAGCATAGTGGCATGATGCCAAATCGGGCCAGAACAAAGGTTTTTCTTTTAAACTTTTGATGAAGGGTAGCAATCACTTCTGCAGACACTTTTTCTGATAGATCTCCTTGTTGATTGTGCCTGTAGTGACGAAAGGTTTACTCTTTTTGCCACACGTGCAAATTGCTTGCCACACAAGGTATTTTTGGGAAATTTCGATGCCTTCTTCGTTCTGAAATGCTCAGCTGTTGCATTTCTGGCCATAGCAGAATAAAAAGCCAGCCTTGAAAGCTGCTTGAAATCCTCCAGGACATAAGTTTCATCGTCCATAACAACGCATGAAAACTTCGTCAAATATTCGCAGTACAAACGTCGAGCCCGTGATTTTGCTGCCAAGTTCTGTTTGTCGTTGCGATTTGGAACTTTTTTTACTTTATACGACTTAAGTCCCAAACGTTGTTTTGATTTTTGGACAAAACCAGGCGACATCCCTATTTTACGAGCCACCATTCGAATGGAGAGATTTGGGTTTTTCGTTAATATCCATTTCACCTTTCGGTCCATGACAGGATTAGCGCGTCCAATGTTTTTGTCACTTCTCGGATTCCTCTCCACCGTCAAACGTTCCGAAAATGATTTGAGAACATCTTGAACAGTGGATTTAGGCAAATCCAATGTTTTTGCAAGGTCCTGTATTGACAAGTCAGGATTTGCCGTACGCCCGTACAAAATTCGCTCGCGCACTTATTTTTCTTTCGTCGCCATCTTGAATACTAAACATGATATGTAAACATCAATCATAGTCTTTTTCATCATAAACTCTCAGCTATACCTCACTGAAATTTTTTATTCCCACGAGTAATATTTCAAAAAATACAATGATTTGAAGGTGTCCGGATTAATGTGGATACAGACCTTATTATTTTATATTATAACGTCAGTTTAATATGTTATGTTATGATATTAAATGATGTGACATAATTGCATTTAAATTCATTTAATTAAAATCACTATTTCCGATGAGACTCACTAAAAAAATTATTGCAAGGAAACGGAACAGCACATCGAAATTTTAGGTTTAAAGGGTGTATTCGATAAAAATGGCACACACATATATACTCATCAAAATTAAACTGATTATCGGATTTTCTTGAAATTTTCAGGGAATGAAGAACTTCTAATGAGTTTTGATTTACAACATTTGTTTTATTCAATTTCGTCTCCCATCCCGAATGCCCGCACCTTCCTTTTCACTACACCCATCAAATTTTGTACAACCGATTTTCCCAGTGTTTTTGTTGTTTTTACCCAAATTTTCTTCAATTCTAGCTCTGTTTTTATAGTTTTGGGATGATTGCGAAGTTCCGTTTTCATAATTGCCCAGATTTTTTCAATTGGACGAAGTTCCGGTGAATTTGGTGGGTTCATATCCTTTCGCACAAAATTGACTCCGTTGGCTCGGTACCACTCCAATACGTTTCGAGCGTAGTGGCAGGATGCTAGATCAGGCCAAAACAGAGTTGATCCTTTGTGCTTCTTAATGAATGGCAAGAGACGCTTCTTAAGGCACTCTTCCGTGTAAATCGCACCGTTTATTGTTCCGGAAGTGATGAAGGGAGCACTTATTTCACCACATCCGCAAATCGCCTGCCAGATTAGAAACTTCTTTGCAAATTTCGATAGTTTCTTCTTTCGAACATCCTCCGGAACATCGAACTTCGACTTGGCAACGAAATATTCTTGCCCAGGAAGTTGACGGAAGTCGGCCTTGACGTATGTTTCGTCATCCATCACGATGCAACCGGATTTGGTGAGCAGCTTCGTGTAAAGTTTCCGGGCGCGGGTTTTTGCAGTGATGTTTTGTTTTTCATTCCGGTTTGGGGCTTTTTGCACTTTGTAAACATGTAACCCAGCACGCTTCATGGTTTTGTGCACAAAACCGACTGACACCTTAGACTTTTTAGCGACATCTCGAATTGACATGTTTGGACGGTTCTTGAATTGTTGTACGACTTTCCTGGCCATTTTACTGTCCATTGGACCACTTTTACGACCACTCCCTTCCTTCCTTTGGACACTCAGACGCTCCTTGAAGGTTCTTATTACACGAGACACAGTTGTATTTGCAATTCCAAGCCTTTTAGCAATCCACCGGTGGGACGCCCCTGGATTTTGATTGTCAGTGCACAAAATTTTCTCACGGACAATTTCTTGTTTCGACGACATGACTGGAACTACTGAATGTATAACTATGAAACTTGGCAGATGTAAATAATACACTATGGATAAGATCTACTCAAATTTCTAGGTTTTTTACTCATACGATTCAAAAGTTACAGAAGATTTTCTGTGTGCCATTTTTATCGAATACACCCTTTACAATTCTATTGCTATATAATTTCAGATCATCCATGGATATCCCAAGTTTTATGAGATAATCTTAAATCCAGTTTTTTTCTCGCAGCCAATGTAGATAACTTACTAAACTTTCAGGTCCACAAATGGAATTGTTATTACCATTCTTATATTAATTCACTATATTTTTTATAATTATAATATGAAATTGAACATTTTCTGATGATATCTTGATAATTTCTTGAGGATTTGATGAGGATTTTTTGATGACTTCTTGATGATTTCGCGATTATATCTTGAAAAATCTGGATGATTTGATGATTTTTGGATGATATCCTAATGATTGCCAAATATTTTTTTGATGATTTCTTGATGATTCATTGTTATTTCATGGTAATTTCTGTGTGATTTTCTGATGATTGCTGATGATTTATTGATTTCTTGATTTCTCGATGATTTTTTGATGTCTTCATGATAACTTCTTGATGATTTCTTGATGATTTATTGATGATTTGATGATGATTTCGTGATGATTTCTTGAATATATTTTGATTATTTCTTAATGATTTTTTGATTATTGCATGATTATTATTCTTGATGATTACTTGATAATTTCTTGATGTTTTTTTATGTTTATTTGATATTTTCTTGATGATTTCTTGATGATTTATTGACCATATTTCGATGATATCTTTTGATTACTTGATGATTTCCATAATTATTTTTCGATGATTTCTTGATGATTTCTTGATTTTTTCTTGGTGATTTTTTGATGATTTCTTGATGATTTTTTGATGATTTCTTGATGATTTCGTGATGATTTCTTGCTGAATTTTTGATGATTTCTTAAGGATTTTTTGATGATTTCTGATGATTGCTTGACCATATTTTGATGATTTATCTTGATTTTTTGATGATTTTTATTATTTCATGATAATTATTATTTCATGATAATTTATTTATGATTTCCTGATTATTGCTTGATTATTTTCTTTGTGGATTCGTGATGATTCCTGGTTAGTGTGATTTCTAATTTCTTGATTTTTTTAATGTTTTCTTGATAATTTCTGGTAATTTCTTGATGATTTCTTGTTGATTTCGTGATGATTGGTGACGATTTCTTGATGCCTTCTTGATATTTTTTTGATTATGCTTCTTGGTGTTTTTATTATGATTGCTGCATGATTGCGTGATAAGTTTTTGATTATTCCATGATTTTTTCTTAATATTTTGTTCTCTTGATGACTTCTTGATTATTTCTTGCTGAGTTCTAGATGATTTCTTGATAATTTCTTGATGAGAGTGTGTATTGTTTAGCAACCGTGTAAAGTTAGAGGTCATAAGTGAGTTTATTTTTCTTATTGAGTCTGTTTCCTGCAACCAAGTGCCAATATCTAGAACTAGATTTTAGAGGAAAATACCACAACTGTGCCAAAGTGAATTTTGATTCGGTGTGCAGGCTGAGTTTGTTAATTAATCGGTGCAAGAAGAGTGTATTAAAAATAGATATCATGTTACTAACGGAAGGTTTCCGACGCGTCGGCGACGGTCGAGTTGATGTGGACGAGTGCCGACGGCAGCAGCTGCGAGTCTAGCAGGACTTGGCCATCTAGGACATCGAGGAGAGCTGGTTTACAAAGCAACAAATAATTTATCTTTACCATATTTTGAAGACAATGTCTAATATCCTGTTTTATTTTGTCTATTTTGTTTTGTTTTGTTTTTCGTTATGCTTGTCTCTTTTCAGTCACAATGGAGCGGTCCATTGTATTTGGCGGATAGTGCTACATACTTTCAGCGTATCGTTAACCAAAACGAACCCTGCTGCTAACCTTTCCCAAACTATCCAACATCCCAGTGATTTCTCGTGGAAGTGCAGAGGATTTCTCGGCTTCCTTCAAAGCGAGTATCACGTCAACACGTTCCTTCCTATTCCCTACTTGACCAGCATTCGAGCACGGCCGGCGCCGGTATTGCTTTATAATGGGTCACCAGTTTTTACACATTGAAGATGTATGTTTGTCCCAAACATCATCTGTTGGTTCTTTGTGCAAATACTGCTGATCTGGCAATAACGGAATTGCATCCGTGGGCGGTCAATCATGCTCATGCTCATGCTCATGCTCATGCTCATTTCTTGATAATTTCTTGATGATTTTTTGATGATTTCTTAATGATTATTTGATGATTTCGTGATGATTTCTTGACCATATTTTGGAGATTTCTTTTTATTTCTTGATGAATTCTTAATGCTATCTTGACCGTATTTTGATGATTTTTTATTATTTCCGGATGATTTTAGAACAATAACTATGATAATTTCCTTATGATTTCTTGATAATTGCATGATGATTTCCTAGTGATTAAATGATGATTGGTTCCTGGTAAGTGTGATTTCTGATTTCTTGATTTCTCGATGATATCTTGATGTTTTTTTGATGACTTCTTGATGAATTCTTGTTATTTTTATAATGATTTCATGATGATTTGTTGACGATGATCGCAGCAAGCCGTGCTTGTAAACTGACGTGTTTTGTTTTTGCTTCGTCCTTTTCGCGAAAAATAAAATCAAAAACATATTATATCATAGACTCTCAGCTATACCACAGTGAAATTTTTCATTCCTACGTGCAATATTTCAAAAGTTACAATGATTTGAAGGTGTCCGGATTAATATGGATACAGACCTTATGTTATAAGATTTTATCTTTTCATATTTCTACTTTTTCTTAGAACTTTAAACCATTATTTTTCATTTTCTTTCATCATAAAAATTGAAAATCGGTCCAAAAAGTAGTTTGAAAGTTATAATTTTTGTCTCGTGTTTTTGACCACGCTATCTCAAAATGGGTCACCCTAATGACAAAAATTTAAAAATTTAAGTCACAAATCTTCCGAAAAGAAACAAACCTACCAGATATTGTGAAATTCTAAAATCCACTTCATCTTTTTGGTATGAAATTGATGAATTATCAAATGTTACGGATGTTCTGGAACCTCCGGAAGACCATATAATGGCCACTCAGAACCATAAACTGTTCCCCACATCGCTTTAATTTTTACATTTTATGTACAAATGGTTTTGAAAAATATCATGTTGCTTCAGGACGAGACTAAAGAAATTACCATTTTAGCGGAAGTTCCGGATATTCCAGGGGGCCATATCTTGGTGGTGTGACCCAATACGTTAATTTATGTAGCCTATTTGAAATTAGCGGCCCTAAATAAATTGGTAACACATTACTTAGCTATGTAATATCCATTTTTAGACTTTTTTCCGCCTTTTGTAGGGAATGAAATCACTGTGCGTAGGACCGGACATTGGTTACAAATTTCACTCCGTTGAAATTTTATCGGTGGTCTAGAAAAAATTAATTACCTCAGTTAAACTCACTATAAATGACCCATGTTATTGGAAGGAAATGCTTCTGCTCAATAAATGGTATTTGTATCATGATAGTTTCCACAATTCAGCAATTATAAAAAAAAAATTGAACCAATTTTTTCATCTGAACCTATGCATGCCCATAGAGAGTTGAATAGTGTCACGTCATCAGTCGTTGGTTCAGCAATGTTTATATTATTTTTGCTTCCAATACAAGCTAGCAGTGCGTTGCCCCAGACCTTATATAGACGTCATTGTGGCAGATGCATCTATTTATCTATTCGGCGCAGCATGTTTTTGTTGCGTCGTGAGTGGTTGCAAAACAACAACCAAGCGTTACACATCAAAAAAGCCAATTTCTATATTTCCGATTTAACTGAATTATGAGTAATTTAAATATTGAAATAAATATTTCAAGCGGCTTTCCTCCGAGCAAAGGTACCACCGCGGCGTTTCCTCAACCACGGTTGTTTGTTTCAAAAGTGTTACACCGCGTTGCATTTTGTGAACAACTACATGCAAAAAAAAACTGCAGTAGAAACTGCCATTTCGAGGGTTAAATTAAGCACAAACACCAACAATTTTCGCCTGACTATAAATGCGTTTGATTTTACCATGCCTGCGATTAGATCAACCATGGTGCGGTTGATATCAATATGAGGTCTGTCAAATATACCACAAATGTTGAAGGTTGTACCATAAACGTAGTAAATATGTCTGATATTACATGGTAGTTTTAAAAATAGGCAAAGTCGGATAAAATGGTAGTTTTTACTACAAGATTTTTTCCTGTCTACGATAGACGCGCGGTGTATTATATCCAATAAATCTGAGAATAATTGAAGGTTATTGATTGGTCATATTTACTATCTTGTTACCTCTCTCTCCTTCACGAGAGGGAGTTAAACATTGCGTTACGTAATATTAGAACCTCGATTAGAATAAATGCTTGACACCTCGAATAAATTGTCTCCGTACTCGTATCAATCTGATCGAGTAACTACTTGCTTCCGGAAGCAAGATTCGTTTGCAAAGTTTTTACAAGTGCAAATTTCAAGTGGAAAGCGAAAGATTGAAGTTGTTGAGGATTTTTCGGCGATATTTGGAACAAGTGAATTTATTTTGGACTTTTTTTTTTGTACATTATTAATGTTAAGTTGCTAGTATTCAAGAAGTGTAAATTTTGGATCATTTAACAAAACATTAAAATCTGCTCTACACAAAGAACTTTAACTTAGGCTTTGTGCACAAATTACGTAACGCATTAAGAGGAGAAAGGTAGGTTTAGCATTCGTTACTTATTGTAACATATTGGGGAAGGGGGGGGGGGGGGGGGTGTGTTAAAATCGTTACGTAACAAAATTACCATTTTGAAAAACAAAACAAAAGTGAATAACCAATTCGCATCAATGAAATTTCTTGTGTGCCAGTTATGGTACTAGTTGAGAACTATGTTTAAAAATTCTGTGAAAAACTCACTTTCAATGCGTCAAATGAATGCTTTCAATCCATATTTTTAAAGAAAAATATCGAAACTGAGCCAAAACTTTGTTTATGTATTATTATTCACGTTTGCCATAACTGTAACACTACACCAATTATCACCATTTCTTAAAATTTTGGTTCCTTTGATGGCCAATTGCATGTGTTTCTTATGGTAGTGGCCATAATAGAAACTCTTTTATGGCCAAGTGGTGCAAGAAATCTGAAATTTTAAACAAATTTTTTTTTTTTGTCTTGATTATCGAGATTTTTAGCCTTGGGCTGGTTCATCTCCCGTCGTAGTTACTCAAATTCCCTTTTTGGGTATTTTCGTAACTTGTTCGGAGGTGAGATTCGAACTCGTGACTTTGGCGTGAGAGGTATGGATGTTAACCACTACGCCGGGGTCGCCCTCATTTTAAAGTAAATGGATTATGTCTACCTTTTGATTTCAGACCAAATTCTAAAACTTCGATAAATGGAGACGTACTATTTAAATTTGATCTACTAAACGAAACGTATCTTATGACGATTTGCATCACTAATTGGCGCAATTTTCCATAAATGATACATCTACACGCTGATAAATATATTCTGTATAGATTCAACAAATTTTATTGTTGACTCACAGCTTACCCATACATTTTATTTGTTCAAACAATACCGATTTTATTTTTAACAATAAATTTCTGTAGTTGCTGTAAGGGAGGCTTCTATTGAAAACAAAAAGCACTTATTGTTGAATCAAAAAATAAGAATTTTGGAAACAATGCACCTCTAAAGCGGTTGAATTAAAACCAAAAAAAAAATATTTAATTATTTATATTAGAACCATTGAAATAATAAGAAATTTTGTTTACTTTTCAAAAGATAATGTTATGGAAATTCAAATGAAATGAAAAAGTAGTATTTTTTTTATTTATGATTTTACAATCTTATGCAACAAGGGGGGGGGGGGGGGGCGTGAGCGTTATGTAATGAAAGGGGGGGTCTGGTCACGTGCTACTTATTGTTACAAAGGAGGGGAGGGGTCCAAAATCCCGTTTTTTGCGTTACGTAATTTGTGCACAAAGCCTTACTGGTTTGGCAAATCAACTAATAATCGCTTTTGCCTTCCATACGTTATTTCGCTTTCGGAAATATTCAAACTTCTAACAAACAAATATTAAAAAAATAATGAACTTCATGTTTGAATGATCCCTTGGTTGATCGCAATTGATGATTGACCGCTCCCCTTAGGAAACGCTAATCACCCCCTTTGAAACACGTTTTATATGAAGCAATTCAACATTTTGCACCGATTGTCACACCTACTACCTCTCCCTCCCTTCAGTGCGTGATGTAATTTATGTACGACACACTTTTAGGTTTCCTCTGGTTCCGTGTTCATTGCAAGCGTAAAATGTGACAAACTTTACAGTAACATTTTTTATCGCACACAGTATTGCATGTCATATACGCATTCCGACCTTTTTAGAAGATACGCTTGATTTTTTTACGGTTTGACACGTTTGACAGGACCAGCGGACCAATTTTTTGAGTTTCAGTGACAATGTACTAGAAGTTTCAAGTTGTTCCCAGAGTACTGAAGAAAGCGTTAGTTCTTGAAGCCTGCCACTTTTGGTGTGGCGCTAGTGACGATTTTAACATTTTAAGCTCGGTTCACAATGGATTACCAAAGAAACAATATTTCTTCTACTAAACTGCTAGTACCAGTTATTTAGATAAAACATTATAACACCGGGCTGATAATTACTCAAATAGCTAGCTTTGAATGAATAAAAAATGATTGTGCAAGGCTGAAGAGAGTCAACATGAGCATTAATTGATGCCAAAGCAAGACAGCAATAATGACACAAATTTTGTGCCGCAAATACGCCAATAGACCTTTTCGACATTTAATCGTCTTTCTTTGTCTAACATGCGGGGATTAATGCACGGTTTGGTTTCCCACAACTTCGTTGACTTCTCACTCGCACTGCTTCAATTCAAATCTTGCAGTAGTGTGCGCAAATTAAACGTCAAAAAGCTCTATAAAATGCCGCATTAAGCTACGTGCTTGAGGATTCTTGCTTTCTTTTTTAACATATCTTTTCCTTATTCTCTCGAGCAATAGTGACCAACACAGAGTCTTTTGTCTCTGTCTATTCTTTTGTTTTTTGAGTGTTTGCGTGTTTTAATGCTGTCTTGCTCACTCCTATCCTAACTTTAAAATACGGCACTGCTGAATAGAGTATTTAATGAGGCGTTTCTGACGGGCTCTGTGCAGCTGACTTTTGAATTAATGAATGAACTTTGAAGGTCTTCAGTTCCCAAACTGCTGTAAGAAGCAACATCAATATACTTAATATACTCAAAGAGGCACAGCTATTGGGATCGTTCATAAATTACGTTATGCTTTGAGAGGGAGGTGGGGGGGGGGGTTAAAAAGTGACGATGCATACAACAATTTTCAAAAATCCATACAAAAAATGTGATAAAGAAAGGAGGGGGTTAAAAATCTGTATTTTTGAGCGACGTAATTAATGGACGGGTCTTGATTTTCATGAAAACTCGTAATTTTGTGAATGTAAACCCGGTTTTTACATCAACCTTACGTGTTACGAAAATCCGTGTTCACGAATGAATTCAGGGAGGTCCATTTCATAAAATCCAAGCCCAACATTCAAAGGGTGGAACAGAAATTCATGTTTTCAAAATAGGAAATCTTGATTTTCATGAAAATTCGTAATTTTGTGAATGAAAACCCGGTTTATTTCATCAATCTTACGTGTTGCGAAAAATCTGTGTTCACGAATGGATTCAGGGAGATCCATTCCATAAAATCCAAGTCCAGCTTGCAAAGGGCAGAGCCAATATTCTGGTTGTTGCTTAGGTAGATCATATTACTACGGAAGTACGTGTTTTTGTGAGTTTCAATCACATTTTTCTCAAAAACTGGACGTGTTACAGCATTTCGGAGCCCATATTTGGATTCAGCGTAGCAAAATCTATAAAATCCCACCAGAAATGCCGACGGGACCGAAAAAAGTTCCGATTTTGCCGACTAGTATAATCAATGAAAAATACTATCATTGCGATAACCACAGCACTAAATACAACACGGAAGATTTTTCTCTTGAATAAAAGTAACGATATATAACATGAATACTTCCGCCGCGAATATTGTGTTTGCTGCATAGAGCCTTCAAGAAAACCGAGCTGTCAAATTAGCACCACACGCAGCACCATGTTTTCGGCTTCACGATTGTTGTTCGTGGATGACAGCCGCTTCAGTCCTGTGGTTGTTCCCGGGTTGAGAGAACCGATCTTTCGCTGCTGCAAGAACCTCTCTATCAGGGAGAAGTTCGTCGATATTGTGATTGTGATTGTTGCTGGGATTGTTGTAAAGGGGGTTGGTATGGCTGGTGCAGGAAAGGGGACGATTGGCTGCTTCAATCGTACTTCAATTGTACTAGGCTCCGCTATCTGGGACCGTAGTTTAACATGATCCTGCACTAGACTTAACGGGTATCATCGATCACGTCATCATCACCGCCATTACCATCACTGTATTTATCACGAGTAGTTGAACCTACTAACCATCATTCACCACTCTAGTTGAAAACAACCGTAGCTAGACGCCAATAGCTGGCCGAGTGAGAAATTCCAAATCTTCACACGTGTGAATTCGACGGCAAGTGCACTTGCAGGAGATCACCTTGTCACCGTAGGACGTCACGGGATGGGGATCCGGAGGAGCAAAGAGCAAGCAAAACTAGTAAGATCAAACCAAATAGTGAACCCATACTAACCCTAGTCTAAGAATGGGAGCACGTTGAGCACGATTCGAATTGGTAGATGTCTTGCACGAACGATGTTTTCGTCTTGGTAAAGATTGTGGATATTAAAAAAAAAAAACAGAATCCGTATTACGTGAGTGAGCATTCATTGATAATTCTTTAGTTTGGTGGAAAGAGTTCGTTTCTTGCAAATTTCGGGTTGGGGACGCGTAGAATTGGCTTTGGGTAGACAAACCTTCAAAGAAAAACTACCCACTCTGCAAGTTGTTCGTTTTTATAGATCCTTTCTTTATTGGAATCAGTGCGTTGAGAGTTTCGGCCGTGGGTTAAATTTTATGATTAAGGACTCGCCTTGAGGGCTTGCAGCCGGGTAAAAGATTATTTGTCCATCAACGTGCGCCTTCGTGGCAAGATTAAACTAAACTGGCGCTTAAGCGGAGGTTGTATTTATCCGAGATTTAACCTTCTCATGTCCCGTTACAGTTTGTAAGCTGTAATAACTAATATAAATACTAAAGATTTTTTAAGAATTGCACACCAATAAAAACAACAGTTTATGTCAGAAAAATAATAACAAAGCTTAACGGTGCACTGGGATTCGAGTCTTATTACACACATACATACTATCATGAATCTGCGATCCCCATGATCTACGTAATATAGGCTTTTTCGTGAGTATCAAACTGGTCCGTCATTCTTTTGCGTAAATTTTACTGATCTTTTTCAGGCGAGCACTACCGTTTGTTTACGCCATTTGACAGTGCCAAATATGAAAACTACACACACACACACACACCGAAAATTATTCCAAACACCCTAAAATCAGTTATTATATTTTATGGGTCATGAATTTTCCCTGTAAAAAAATGAGCTAGTTTGCGGTGTATTTGAGCATGTTCTAGAATACATAACTGCTGTTCACGGATCCAATTACAGATTTACATCCGTGCAACTTAGTCCATGTCGAAAACGTTCCTCAGCAAAACATAGAACCAAATTTACTTTTTCAATCACACCGCATAAATCGCGCAACAAAGATGGAACAAATCATTCGCCGCCACCGGATTGTGCAAAGTAGGTCACATCGTCGCTGGTCAATTGAAGATTTCCACACAGCTGATTATTTCCGTCTCAACCGACAGGGCGCAAGCAAAAGCTAAAGCCAACATCTCAACATCCTCCTCCTTCCAACCATTGCAGATCGAACCATACAGATTGTATCCGCTAACAAGTGAAGAGCAATACAAGACCTAAACGTTAATGATGCTTGCTTGCACATTTTCTCATTCAGTGCTGATCCAAACAACAATAAACCCTCACCCAACCACCCACCCACCGGCTTCGGCGTCGAAAAAACAGCGCCCACCAAGCCCATGCTAATCACTTCCGAACGACCACTTCCGTCCGATGGGAACTGCTGAGAGGGATCGCAAGGGAGGAGCGGATTCATTTCATTACCAACCGCACAAACTCCGAAACCTGCACGCTGAGGCGAGAAAGAAAGGTCACACCCAACCCCGGAGGAAAACTTATCTCATTTGCCCGAGTTGCATGGAATGAAGTTATTAAAGTTGAATTCAGTTTCGGAATTTTCTTTCAGCTTGAGCAAACTCCACGACGACAACGGCCAAACCACTCCGATTCACTCCACACTGTAGTAGGTACCTAAGACTATTATAAAGACAGCACAGCGGCGGCGATGATATCGCGCAAAATGAGAGATCAGAAAGGCAAAAGATACGCAAGAAAATGAAACAAACAAAAACAAAAACCTACAGAGAAGGAAAGCAAAAAAAAATCTCGCAGACTAAACAATTGTGTTTCGTAATCTCATTTACAGATGAAAAACAGCGGGGAAAAAGTGAGGGTGTGGGAGAAAAAAAAAACAGAGTGTTTTAGGTCATGGAAAGGGAGATCGCGAAGTGCTGCGGAAAGTGGGAAAAATCAAAGCTTTTAAAGTTGTGAAGTATGTTCGTTTGAAATATGATCAGTGTTATGTTTGTTTAATTCAATATACAGACCATTGATTGTTATTGGTTTTTTAATTAAGTTTCGCTAGATTGCTTCAGAGCTTGAACTATTAGTCCATCGTTAAATGTTCAAGCAATGTTTGTATTGTTTAATTGGCTACAATGTTGAACATCGTCATTTTACACTTTGGGCCTGTTTATATTGGCTGATCGTCTTCTCACTTAGCAATCGATAATAACGTGCTAATTTACAATCAAATTTCCGTTGTTGCGCAGTTGTTAATCAAAGTGTCCCAGCGGCTAATAGCGAGGTGAAAATATGTTCCGATGCGTCAATAGCTCTCGGCAAACTGGGTGTTGAATAACCACAAGTACCAGTAACCGGATCGAGGAACGATGAGTAAGGATGGTTTCCGGTCAGTGGTATCTCCCGGCTATAGATAGCTGGAGCGCTTCGAAATTATGTATTTTATTGTCAGCCGTCGACGCGTCGAGCCGATAGACGAAACTACCGACGGTAACGTCTGTAGCTCAAATTACATAACAATGAAAACTCAGTTCGATATGAATCTGAATTGTCATGTGCAATACTTTCTGATGCTATTTTTGACATTAAATGATCGAAGCAACACTCTTAAAAATAAAGAATATTAAGCGCTTTCGCTGAAGCATTCTCGACGGCAGCTAAGGAGTGTATCGAAAATAAGCTATCCACAAACTTTCTTTCAAATTTTGTTGAAAACCGATATTTTATTCGTACAAAAAATTGGTCCTTTATTGTACGAGGTTAAACATGAACATAATGAAGACCGGATGAAATTTAAGTTATTCCTTCACGAATTTTCGAACTTTGGATCGAATGCTCTTCATCAAGTTCCGGACAAGTGTTGCATCGCATTGTTTGGACGCTTGAGCCCAAATTTTTTTGAACTCCTGCATGTTCCCAGCTGCCTTACCAGTCTTCTTGAAGACCCTCTTCACGATTGCCCAGTAACGTTCGATGGGTCGAAGCTGAGGGCAATCTGGTGGATTGATATTTTTCTCAACGAAATCTATACCCTTTTCCGCAAGCCAATTGAGAGTGGTTTTGGCATAGTGAGCCGACGCTAAATCCGGCCAAAACAGTGGAGGTGTACTATGCTTCTTATATAAAGGCAACAATCTCTTCTGGAGACACTCAGATCGATAGATTTCCGCATTTATAGTTCCGGTAGTGTAAAAAATGGTTGACCTCAAACCACAGGAACATATTGCTTGCCATACCAGTACCTTTCGACCGAATTTCTCCACTTGAATTGACCTGTCCGCATCGCTCACATCCTCCCCAACGACGGCAGTAAAGTATTGTGGACCTGGAAGGGTTTTTGAGTCCTCCTTTACATAGGTCTCATCGTCCATCAAAACGCATGCATCCGGACGCTGCAAAAGACGGCCCTTGTTGCTGCTCGCTTCTTCTGTTCTGCACTTTGTTTCGAGATTTTCTGCTTCTTGTAGGTCTTCAGGTGGTTTCGCCTCTTGATACGCTGGATCATTCCGACACTCGTTCCTGCTTTTTTGGCCAAATCACGTATTGACATTGGTTTGTTCTTCATGATCAGAGATACCACTTTCTGCTCCAGTTTCGGGTTGGAAGAACCGGGTTTTCTGCCTCTTCCTGGTAGCTCATCCAAAGAATAGTGTTCCCCAAACTTATTAATGATGGTTTTAACACTCGCATGATGAATTCCAAACCGCTTCGCCAATTTTCGCATAGTAATACCCTTCTCACTTAGCCATGTGTCCAGAACCTTAATTTTCACTTCCTTTTCAATACGCGACATTTTGAAAACGCAGAATTTGAACCGCACAAACAAGTAAACAGAAGAAAGCTGACAGTCAAACGCACAGCATGCAGTGTTCAGAGCATGAAAAACCATCACAAATACATGCGTACAACGCAAATGTATGTGGATAGCTTATATTCGATACACTCCTTATTACTTCAAAATTCAGATGTCTTGATGTAACCAAGAATCTGTATTTGATATCGAATCTTTCATCACATCAGTTTGTATACTTACTTGCTGTGAGCAATCTGATAGAGGTCGATTCGATGTTTGTTCACTAACAATCGAGATTTATCAATTTGAAATAGCGAGGTAAGTTTGCTAGAGAGAGATAAAAGATAGGAAAAAAATAGGGATATAACCGCGAGGTTCACGTAGGACCACGTTGCTGCATAGTATATAATTAATCTAATTTTTTTTTATTTATCATTTATTTGTACAGGCTCAATCGAATCAACTTTACAGAGCCAAGTTTTCATATTTTTATACATCATTTATCTTAAAACTAAAGTTAGGGGGATAGAACCGAATACTCGCGGCCGTCTCGAGGTTAATAGGAATTACAAATTATGGATGGGAAGATGGGTGGGAATATAAAGCATGGTTTACAGAACACCTTACTTTTAAATTTTAAATTGTCTTATCACTTATAACTATACAATGTATGGATTTCTTTTGTCTTGAACATTTTTTGAAAAAGGAAAAAAAAAACAAACATACACCGATAAAAAAAATTATAGTAAACAAACAGGTTAAACTAACTACAATCTAAAGCTAATGTTAGTCAAAAACACATAAATTAATTGCATATACTCCAAATCACGCAAAGCCAAAATATCTCGAATTGGCACATTGGGTTGTCTACCTCGAGCCCGAAGGGAATCATAAAGCTCCGATCTGACTCCACGATGTTCAGCACAAGACCAAATAATGTGATCTGCGTCCTTAGAGCCTTGTCCACACTCAAAGAGATTGCTGTCACTCAGCCCAACACGGTATAAATGAGCGTTCAAAGAATAATGATTGGACATGAGGCGAGACATCACACGAATGAAGTCTCGACCCACATCCATCCCCCTAAACCAAGATTTCTTCGACACCTTTGGGATGATAGAATGTTACCATCGCCCCAAATTTCCTTTACTCCATTTATACTGCCAACGAGTGACTGTTGACGAAATATAGAAAAAATTCGTTGAAGGCGATTTGTCAATCATATATATCGCCTTTCATAGCGCCCACCTTTGCAAGCGAGTCGGTTTTCTCATTGCCTTGAGTTGAACAATGAGATGGGACCCATACAAAGGTGATGATAAAATAACGCGAAGATAAAGCACTAAGAAGCTCCTGTATTTTCATGAGAAAATACGAGGGGTGCTTTACCGGCCTCAAGGAGCGAATAGCCTCTATAGAACTGCGACTATCCGTGAAAATGAAGTACTGATCCGGTGTTAGTGAGGCAACGATTTCTAGCGTAAAGTGTATTGCCGCTAATTCGGCGACATATACGGAACAAGGAGCTTGAAGTTTACGATTGGCGCTATAAATTTCATTAAATATACCAAAGCCTGCTGACTCCTCTATCAAAGATCCGTCAGTGAAGAACGATTTAGTGGATTCAACTTGGCCAAACTTTGCAGCAAATATTACCGGAGCAATCATAGGACGATGATGCTCTGGGATTCCATGAAGCTCCTGCTTCATGGATAAATCAAAATGAACCAAATTGTCAAAATCGGAGAAGCAAACACGATTGGAAATGTTCGGCGAAGGGCTGACATCCTGTGTTATATACAAATGGTACAAATTCATGAAGCGGGTTTGAGGATTCAACTCAAGGAGCTTCTCAAAATTTTCGATTACCTTGGGGTTCATAACTTCACACCTGGTGAGGAGCCGGAGAGATAACTCTGAAAACCGATCCGAGAGTGGCAACATGCCAGCCAGCACTTCAAGACTCATGGTGTGAGTCGAGTGCATGCAACCTAACGCGATACGAAGACACCGATACTGAATACGTTCCAGATTTATGATGTGCAACCGAGCCGCTGACTGAAAACAAAAACCACCGTATTCTATAACCGACAAAAACATTATCCGGTACAAGGTTAGAAGATCTTGCGGATGTGCTCCCCACCAGGTCCCGGTAATTGTGCAGAGAAAGTTGACCCTTTGCTGGCACTTTCGCTTCAGATCCTCAATATGGGATCTCCAGGTGCACTTAGAATCGAACCAGACCCCAAGATATTTAAAGGACATAGAATGAGTTATCCGTTTACCCCAAATTTGAAGCTTCGGTTGTGCTGGGTTTTGCTTCCTAGAAAAAACTACCAACTCCGGTTTTGTCCGTAGAGAATTCGATACCTAGCTCGAGAGCCCAAGTAGACAAATTGTCTAAGGTATCCTGTAAGGGTCCTTGCAGATCGACCTCATTGGGTCCGTGACAGACACTACGCCGTCATCTGCAAGTTGTCTCAACGTACAGTTGTCACTTAGACAACCGTCAATGTCTTTGACATAAAAATTATACAAAAGGGGGCTTATACATGATCCCTGGGGAAGACCCATATAGCTTAATCTTGAAGCTGTAGAGGTTCCATGAGATGCTCATATGTTTCTCTGACAGCAAATTGTACAAAAAATTGTTCATTAATGGTGAAAAACCACAAGCGTGGAGTTTATCTGAGAGAACTTCAACAGATACTGAATCAAAAGCCCCCTTGATATCCAAGAATACAGAAGCCATTTGCTCTTTTTTAGCAAAAGCTAACTGAATATCTGTGGAAAGCAACGCGAGACAGTCGTTCGTTCCCTTACCCCTACGGAAACCATATTGAGTATCTGAAAGCAGGTTGTTCGTCTAAACCCATTTGTCCAGACGGAAGATGATCATTTTCTCCAACAACTTTCGAATACAAGATAACATCGCGATGGGTCGATAGGAGTTGTGGTCGGACGCGGGTTTACCAGGTTTTCGGATGGCAATAACTCTCACCCGTCTCCAATCATCCGGTACAATGTTTAGTTCCAGAAACTGATTAAACAAGTTCAACATGCGCCTTTAAGCGACGTCTGGGAGGTTCTTAAGCAAGTTGAACTTGATCCTATCAGCCCCTGGAGCCGTATTGCCACACGAAAGGAGTGCGAGAGAGAACTCTACCATTGAAAAGGGTTGGTTGATCTCATCTATCGAATTTTCGGTTTCGCGAGGAATCATCCGTGCCGGCACCGAATCTGGACAAACTTTTCGCGCGAACTTGAGGATCCATTGGTCCGAGTACTCTTCGCTCTCGTTGTTCGTAGTTCGGTTACGCAATCTTCGCGCCGTGTTCCAAAGAGTACTCATCGACGTCTCGCGCGATAGCCCGTCCACGAATCTTCGCCAGTAACCGCGTTTCTTGGCCTTGATGAGGCTCTTAAGTTCGCGTTCGAGAGCCGTGTATACTTCGAAGTGCTCAGGTGTTCCACGTCTACGGAAAACTTTAAACGCGTCGGACTTTTTACGGTAAACCTCGGTGCATTGCTGATCCCACCATGGAGAAGGAGGTTTCCTGCGAAATAACGTCCCTGGAACTGGTCGAGTTTGAGCTTGAAGCGAACTGTCTAAGATCATGTTGGAGAGGAAGTTATATTCCTCCAGCGGTGGAAGCTCTTCTACCGTCGTTACGGCTTCCTCTACTGCTGTCCTGAACTTTGTCCAATCGATGTGACGGGTAAGATCATACGTGACGTTGACAGATTTCGACGGATTGAACCCGGTGGCAATCGAAATTTTAATAGGCAAGTGATCACTACCGTGGGGATCTTGAATCACATTCCATGTGCAATCCAACGATAATGAATTCGAACAAAGTGTGAGGTCTAATCTACTGTAAATTGAGGATGGACCAGCCAAACGTGTTACTTCTCCATTGTTAAGAACTGTCATATTGAAGTTGTCACAGAGGTCATATATCAAGGAAGATCGGTTGTCATCGTACAGTTCTCCCCAGCCTGTACCGTGAGAGTTAAAATCTCCCATGACCAACCGCGGAGCAGGAAGAACCGAACAAATATCTGAAAGTTGCTTTCGGTTTATTGAGGCTCTAGGAGGAATATAAACGGAAGCAATGCAAAGGCTTTTATTTTTAATAACAGCCTGACATGCGACAACTTCAATACCTGGAATAGGACCAAAATTCACTCTATAGAAGGAGTTGCACTTTTTGATCCCCAAAAGTACTCCTCCTCCACGCGAATCCTCACGATCATGACGAATATTGTTGAAATCATGAAACGAAAGAACGATTTCAGAAGAGAACCATGTTTCACAAAGAGCGAATGCATCACAACCGGTATTATGAGATAGAAATTTGAAAGATTCCAAGTAGCAGAACAGTGATCAAATCCCCGACCTCATTTGGAAAATTATCCATCGCAGGAGATGATAGCTGCAAGGAGGGGCCACTTAATTGTGAATTGCTTCAAAAAAGTCTTCATTGTTGGAAGCATTGCCAGAACAATGCTTTTAGGAGGGTCAGAAATGTCGAGGTACTTGAGGATACCTTCGGCAATGTCATCAGATGAGAACAGCCCACTAGAGGAGGGGGCTTCTGTTCTTAAAATCGAGGCAACAGGGGTTTTGGATGTCCCCGGGAGAGATGGAAAGTCCTGGGTGTAGTTAGTACTACGGAATCTAGGAGGAATTGGATTTTCATTTTTTCCATCTTTCCTTGAAATGGGCAGGCTGATTTTTGGCTCCAGCTCAGCAATTTTCCGTGGGCGGATGCGTCTTCGCTTCCGTGGGGCACCTAATTAATCTTATTTATACATAAATATGTTTTTATTATTTTGCTTTGACCCGTCCTTTCTTATGAATTTTTCTACAAACCGAGCCATTGCTTTTTCAATTCAGTTTAATGAAAAAAAAAATGAGTTCTGGTGTTACGTTGGGCGTTGTATAATATTTTTTGGTTCAGGTTCATCCGCATGAGGTTTTAAGAACTTTTATGAATTAGGTTACATTAGGTTTGATAAGATATGAAT
This sequence comes from Aedes koreicus, assembly GCA_024533555.2. Taxonomy (NCBI): domain Eukaryota; kingdom Metazoa; phylum Arthropoda; class Insecta; order Diptera; family Culicidae; genus Aedes; species Aedes koreicus. The sequence continues at coordinate 867,060 of JAHHFK020004124.1, forward strand.
CGTATACCAAATGTTAATATTAACAGAAAAGGTTAGGTTAGACTCGCTACAAATTTATTTTGCATGTCGACTGGTTTGTGCCTCGGCTAAGTTGAATGCTATAAAAATAAGAAATGCAACAATGGCTCCAAAATATGAAATAACCATCTTGACGAAACAAGGAGAAAAGCCAAAAGGAATCTTTGTTCGCCATGCGGATTGTTTGCTGGCGCTTTGATTAAGCATAAAAGATAATAGTTTGATCAACATATCAACATAACATTTCGCAACGATACCGGCTGGAGTACAGAAGTTATCGCGTAGTTTCGGAAGTCTTATTCTAAATAAGTGACACGTTGTTTCTAAGAGATATGTAACAAAGGTACTCAATAAGAAGAGTGATTTTTTTTAGTGAAGTGCTTACAACGAATTTTTAATTGTTTTTTAGTTAATTTAAGCATACGTAGTCTCCGGTCTGTGAGACCGGCAAAGCGATATCTTCTCGAGATACGCAATTTGTTAAACGTACCAAAACAGGTAATTATTTATTCAAGCCATGTCTAAGTTTTACATAAGACTAAAACGTATCATTCGCGTTGGACATTCCAGCGCTCAGGCGTTTTTTGTGTACGGGCTGGAATTTGACAACTATCATCACCAACTTTGTCCGTGGAGCACGGATCACACAACGGTTACACTGGTTTAATGAAAAATTTCTGTCAAATTTACCACTCTCGACTTAATGCCTCAAACAATCCAAAATGTACTATCTTTGATAATAAGCAATGGTTGTTTAGGATAAATCACGAACATTTCACTAAAACACAAACTCTTTTATTGTTAAATTTAATTGGTCGTCCTGAAAAGGACGATGGTTATGAAACGCGTTAGAAATTAATTTATATTTTCGGTTTATTTGGCCAGCAGGACACCATCATGTGCAGCATTCGATCCGGGTAAAAGTGTATTGAACTCTTCGTCACTGTGAATGGCCGACGGCAAGACAGTTGGGATGATTCTAGTAATCAAGTTGTCACAAACATCGTTTTCCGCTGGGACGTGCCCGGCTCCGGTAAGGCTTCGGAAGCGGTTCAATTTTTTCAACCCATTGCCACAGCAATAGGTCGAGCGGAAAAACTTGCAAGAATTTGCAGCGCTTCCTTCTGGTTTGTAGATGAGCAAGTGCAGGCGATAATTTGCGAGCCAGACGCGCAATCGCGAGAAAACAGACGAGATAGAAAAAAAAAAACAACGAGACAAAATCTTCGTTACGAGGGAGCGAAAAACACGGCACGTTCAATCGAACTTGATTATCTCAATGTAATCATTTTGGTTCAAATCGTGTGCTTTAAACTAGTGTTGATGGCATTGCCTACAAAGAATAGAGGCACAACAATGCAGTACGAAGCAAATTTCATAAGAGGGAACGGGCTTCAGTTATAAAACCAGACACCGGCTGCAAAGCAAAACAATTTTGCAGCTTAGGGGTGTGGCTATTACTGTATTGAACATCGAATGAAACAAAATCAAATAAAAAGAAGAAAAAAATTTGAACCATTTGTTACCCGTTATTGAGGACCCGAAAAGGGAAAACCATATTATCAACCTGTTCATTTGCTGATTTGTATGGGAGCAAAAGTAGGTCATTTTAAAGTAAAAATTGAACTACTTATACTAATGGCACTTAATTGAAATTTTAATCCAAAACATTTGTAAGTTTTTCTGATCAAAAAGTGTTTGAATAAAGTCGTTCTGTTCAGTCAAACGAGAGTTATTAGCGATCAAAAACCTTTCACAAAAACCTTTAAAAATAAAACGACTGGAATGTAACAAATTTTCCTTCATTATATTCAATAGAAATTCACGCGTGGTCTCAAATGTACAGCCCTGAAAAATGTCACGTGTCTATTTACTCGTGGTCTCTATAGAGCATTTCTCTGCCAAATGAGCAAATGACTGAACTCGACCCTCTCCGATTTGGATGAAATTTTGCACATGTCTTCGGAATTGGTGACGATGGATTTTCCGTGGGTTAAGGGAATTTTTTGACTCAAGGCAAATTTTTCAAAAGGGCGTATGTGTTTTGTCATGCGTATTTTTCAAAAAATCATAACTCGAAAACCGTTGGATGTAATAAAATTGCGTCCGAAAAGAAGTTGTAGTTAATTAATTTGACTTTATGAAAAATATATGTACACTGTCCAACGTACGATTTTTATAAAAAAAATTTCAAAAAGGGTTTGAGTCATAAGAAAAAGAATAAAAGTTGTTCTACGATGGAGCAACTTAAGATAAAAAAGTTCTTAGAAGTAAGAAAAATTCAATTTTTTTCTAATTTGTTGTTTTTGCATAAATAACCATATTTTAAAAATATAATACGATTCTTCTAGTGATTTTAAACAAAAATGCCCTTGGTAAGCAACATTCTAAATGTATCCGTTTTCGAGATAATTTGAAAGTAATGTCGAAAAAATGGCTTTTTCCATGGAAATATCCCTTTTTCAAATGTTAGTCGTGATTGTCCATCTGCAAAAGTATTCTTTTCAAATTGTACATTAAATTTTTCTACAATATATCCTTTTTATTACCGAGAATACTAGACAAACTGATTCCTGATATTTACTTTAGGTAACACGACAAAATTTGCTGCTTTTATTTACAGTATATTATGAAAACCTAACCCGAAACAAAAATAATTAGTATTCATGTTAGTGTACAAGCGTATTTTGTTCAGGTAGAAACATAATGTATTGAATTAGTTAAACTGTTTATACCAGCAAGAATACAATTGTTACGCACATTTATACCTATTCATGCGTTCCCTTTGGTGTTGACAGAAAATATAATTTACATGCATACCCCTGCACATACCAATATTTCAAAAAAGTACCTAAAGTGCGTACCTAGTACGTATAAAAAGGATTACATTACAAATTCATGACATCAGTTTAACAGTGTCTTTCATAAGAAGCGTAAAGTGTAAAACGATTTGAAATGGAACTCGAAACAAAGCATTGTTGTAAACCTTTTCGTGAAATCGGGAGACGGTGTTCGCCTAAACTTAGAAATTTAACTGACAAGTTAATTGAAAAACTTTTATCCATGCAGTGTACGGTCCATTTGGACACGTCGTTAAGAATTTGTGATTTATGTCGGTTATATTCGTATCGTCGTAATCCTGTCGAAAGAGTGGAGCAACCAGAAAACGGTGGACATGACGAAGCACCAACCACATCACGGAACGATTTGAAGGAAATACCATCGGCAGCTTCAATTACCTCGGCATCTTCTCAGGACAGTGACCTACCGGATTATTCCAGGATACACAACATTGAGTTATTCAATAATGGAATTGCAGGAATAAATGTGTCTCCGATATCCATTAGAGAATTTAAAAACGATAAATACCGTCGGCAAAAATTTGCCGAAATTGTAGCAGGTATTAGAAAATATCTATTCAGCTTACCACCACAAGAAGAAGTCGAAGAGTTAGCTACATTGAAAACAAAGGTTGTGGAATATGATGAAATTATTTCCAAATTGAAAGAAAAATTCATAGAACCAGATTTTTCGAGAATAGATAAAATACGTATATTAACAGTTTTGCCTAATTCGTGGACGATTCAGCAGATAACGAGCAAATTTGAAACAAACAAATACCTTGCATTACAAGAAAAATAATTGGCAGCCAAAAATGGAGTATTGGCTACCCCCAACGACAGATCGGGGAATCGTTTGAATCCGGATATAAAAAATCAAGTGATACAATTTTTTGACGAGGACGACATCAGCAGAGCCATGCCGGGACAAAGAGATTATGTCTCTGTAAACACTAATGGTAAGCGTCAACAAATTCAAAAACGGTTATTACTTTCATCACTTAGAGAAACTTTCACTCGATTTGAAGAAGTCAATGAACATAAAATTGGATTTAGTACTTTTGCAGCATTACGACCAAAACATTGTAAATTGCTAAATGCTTCAGGTTCTCACAACGTTTGTGTTTGCGCAATTCACGAAAATATTGATTTAATGCTTCACAGTTTAAAAAAATATTCATTCAACACTGATTGTAATCAACATTTTGAGAAGTTTTTGTGTAATTCATCATCAAGATCAAAATATTGTTACCTCCGTGAATGCGAAAATTGTCCCACGCTGTCAGAATTTGAGATAAGATTTTTAAAAGAACTTGAGAAACATAACTTGTCTGAGATATCGTTCGAACAATGGATTACAACTGATAGATGTAATTTAGAAACGCTATTAAAACCTGTCGATGAATTTGTTGAATATTTTAGCGAGAAATTAGAAAAACTATTAACTCATGATTATATAAAAACAAAGCAATCTAAATTTTTAAAAGATACAAAGTCTTCATTAAAAGAAGGAGAAGTAGTTATTATTTGCGATTTTGCAGAGAATTATTCATTTGTACTTCAGGATGCTGTTCAAAATCATCATTGGAACAATGATCAGGCTACAATTCATCCGTTTGTTATTTATTATATGGAGCCAGGAATGCTTAAAAATCAAAGTTTTGTTGTAATATCAGAAGTTTTAAGACATGATACAATTGCGGTACAAGTATTTATTTCTAAATTACTAACGTATTTAAATCAACTAATAAATATAAAAAAGGCCATTTTTATGTCTGATGGGGCTGCTTCCCAATACAAAAATAGAAAATTTTTTGCAAGCCTCTGCAAGTTTAAAGAGAAATACAACATTGATTCTGAGTGGCATTTTTTCGCAACTTCACATGGTAAGAGACCATGTGATGCTTAAAACGAATGGCAACAAGAGCAAGCTTGGCCAAACAACATGAACATCCAATAACAAGTGCGAAAACTTTGTATGATTGGGCTATTAAGAGAAATCAAGAAAATTTCACAAAAATATCATTTTGCTATGTTTCACAAGAAGAATATGAAGAGGGAGCTGCAGAATGGGGTGGTAGTTATCAGCAAACAAAAATGATTCCTGGTACACAGAAATATCACTCCTTCATTCCAGTTGCAGATAACAATATCGCTGCGAAAATATTTTCAACTGACGAAATACTGAGTTTTCATAATATTTATAGGAATGTTAGGAAATAGTGTTTGTAGAAATGTAAATACAATTTTTTTTTTAAAATAGTAGAAAAAATAAATAAATCATGTATTTTTATTTGGTAATTAAGATTCGTTAATTTCGTTAATTAAGAAGATGTTCAATCTTCTTGGTGTCAAAAGGATAGTTGTTGAAAATTTTATGTTCAATTTGAAAAAAATACTTTTGAAGATGGACAATCACGACTAACTTTTGTAAAGGGGATATTTTCATGGAAAATGCCATTTTTTCGACATTACTTTTAAATTATCTCGAAAACGGGTACATATAGAATGTTGCTCACTCAGAGCATTTTTGTTTAAAATCACTAGAAAAATCGTATTATATTATTAAAATATGATTATTAATGCAAAAACAACAAATTGGAAAAAACTTGAATTTTTCTTACTTCTAAGAACTTTCTTATCTTAAGTTGCTCTATCGGAGAACAATTTTTATTCTATTTTTTATGACTTAAAGTCTTTTTGAAAATAAAATTATAAAAATCGTACGTTGGACAGATTTGCTAATTGATTTTTAAGTTTAATTTTTGATTTTTTTGAAGAAAAGAAATTTATTTTTCAGTGTACATATTTTTTTCATTAAGTCAAATTAATTAACTACAACTTCTTTTCGGACGCAATTTTATTACAACCAACGGTTTTCGAGTTATGATTTTTTTTTTCAACTCTATATAGGAGGAATATAAAATATGGAATCGAAAGAGCGGGAAGGAAATAAAATGATATGATATGCCCAAAAAAAAGAATGAAAGAAAGAAGAGAGGAGAAAAAAAGGGAGGGAAAAAAGCAAAGTGAAAAAAGAACATTGCCAGTTGTTTTTTTTTTTTTTTTTTAGACGGGATGGAAAATCTGCAACCAGACACCTGAAGAACTCAGGGTGAGGAGATGAGGGTGCCAACTCCTCGACCCACTAAAAACCCACCCGTGCCTTTAGCCCCTGGTTCCCTCCCCGGAACCACCTTTCGGTATTACTTCGGGGAGGGGGCTATTGTGCTTGTTAAGCACCCACTATGTCTAACTACTTAGGGCTTTAGTAGTTAGGTGGTCCCTGCGACCTGCCTTTGGTCGTTTCGCCATTTTTGTTGGAGATCAAGGACGATCTGGGAGGCTGCTACGCATACCGCGTCCCAGACGTCCCGGTCTTGACACATCCTCTGGACCAAGTTATCCGGAGTCGTGTCGCGACCGCATACGGCCATCATGCCGGATCTCGCGCCGTCGAAGCGAGGACATGCGAAAAACACATGTTCTGCAGTTTCTTCGACTCCCGCGCACTCACTGCATGCGGAGGACTGTGCATGCCCATATTTATGCAGGTATTGTCTAAAACAGCCGTGGCCAGACAATATCTGCGTTAAGTGGAAGTTCACTTCACCGTGTCGCCTACCGACCCACCCGGTTAGTTCCGGGATTAGTCGGTGGGTCCACCGACCTTTGGTGGAGTTGTTCCATTCCCTCTGCCACTTAACCATGGATGCGGCTCTAGTGGTCTTTCGGATACCTCTTGTTCCACGTTGCTCGAAGCACTCTACGTCCTCTTTTATGACGATGCCTATTGGCATCATCCCCGCTAGGACGCAGACCGCGTCGCGTGATACCGTTCGGTATGCACTCACCACTCTTAGGCACATAAGCCTGTGTGTACTCTCGAGCTTATTTGCGTAGCTCTTGGTACTCAAGGCGGTGATCCATGCCGGCCCGCCGTACCTAAGTATGGACAGGGCGACACTGGCCAGGAGTTTACGCTTAGCTCCCTTGCACCGCCGAGATATTCGACATCATGCGGGATAATGCCGATATAGCCATAGAGGCTTTCTTGCAAGCGTAATCGACGTGACTGACAAAGGACAGCTTGTCGTCGATCATAACCCCAAGATACCTCAAGAACCTCTTCGATTCTACTGTGCAGTTACCTGCACTAATCGTCGCATGTCGCTCCGATTTTCGATTGTTCACCACCGTGACCTCGGTCTTATGGTGGGCTAGCTCCAATGCCTGGAGCTCATCCATCTCTCCACAATGCCAATGGAGTGTGAGGCCGTTAACTCGACCTCCTCGATGGATTCACCACATATCTCCAGGGTGATATCGTCTGCGAACCCGACGATCTTTACCCCGCTCGGGAACTCAAGCCGCAGTACCTCGTCGTACATCGTGTTCCATAACACCGGACCCAGGATCGAACCTTGCGGGACGCCTGCGGTGATCTGCACACGTTTCTGGCCTGCCTCTGTATTATATACCAGTAGCTTCCGAGAATCTTGTACAGGTACCCAGGAACCTGAAGGCGTTGGAGCGAGTCGGCGATAGCCGCCCAACTGGCGCTGTTGAACGCATTCCTCACGTCAAGGGTGACCACCGCACAGTATCGTACTCCTCGCCTCTTGCGCTGGATTGCCACCTCGGCCGTCTTGGTGACGGACAGGATGGCATCCACCGTCGACTTCCCTTTACGGAAGCCAAACTGATTACTTGACAGACCGCGTATACCCTCCGTGTATGTTGTCAGTCTGTTGAGGATTACCCTCTCGAGCACCTTACCCGCTGTATCCAACAGACATATTGGTCTATATGCCGATGGATCTCCTGGTGGCTTCCCTGTCTTCGGTAGCAACACAAGGGTCTGAATTTTCCAGGCGTCTGGGAAGACGCCCTCGTCCAGACACTTTTGCATCACCACCCTGAACATTCCGGGATCCAGCAAGATAGCCGTCTTGATGGCCAGGTTCGGAATACCATCCGGTCCCGGCGCTTTGTTCACCTTTAGCGACTTTGCTATCGCAATGAGTTCATCATTCGTCACCGTCGCCTCGTCGCCGACCCCCGTTGTGCCGTTGTCGGTGCCCACGTGGTCACGGGTGTTCTGGCTGAGCCGTCCACCCTTCCGTCGCCATGACAGCGTTAAGGTCTGGGATACTGGAACGCTGGTCATGGGACACGTCTACGGCGGCGGGGGGCCATGGACTTGGGTCGTGGCTCGGAAAGAGTCCCCCAACGATCACCTGCAGCAGCTCTGATGAACGCTCGGTTGGAGCCGCCGATCCTCTGGTTTTGGCCATTACAACCCGGTAGGCGTCACCCCACGGATTCGTATTGGCCTTCTGACACAGACCCTCGAAGCAGGCTCGCTTGCTGGCCTTTATCTCCCTCTTTAGTGCGGCCTTCGCGGCGACTAGCGCCCCTCTGCGCTCGATTCTATCGGCGTCTGACCGCGCTCTTTGCGCCCTCCGTCTTGCGTGGAGGCATGTTCTTCGGAGGTCGGCGATCGACTCCGTCCACCAATACACCGGCGATCTTCCATTCCTCGGTTTGACTTCCCTCGGCATGGTCGCATCGCACGCTCGTGTAAGTGTCATAACGAGTCTTTCGCCGCAAGGTTCCTGGGTTTCGCGTAAGTTTCGTTCCCTCTCAAGCGCCTCTTTAAAAACCTCTACATCAAAGTAGGACGTCCTCCATCTGCGGGCGAATGGAGTGGATGCTCCTCCTTCCGCACGCTGCCTTGTATTGTGGACGATACAATAACGTACCGCCAAGTGGTCGCTATGGGTGTAGCCATCATCCACCCTCCAATTGCTAATTAGCCCAGGACTGCTAAATGTTATATCGATAATCGATTCCGCTCCATTTCTATGGTAGGTACTCGTGGTACCCACGTTGGCTAGGTCTACATTGAGCCTAGCCAAGGCCTCCAGAAGAATCTGGCCCCTAGGGTTGGTAAGGCGGCTCCCCCACTCGAGCGCCCAAGCGTTGAAGTCCCCCGCTATTACCAACGGGTTCAGGCCAGTTAGCTCCGTTGTCATCCGATCAAGCATATTGGAAAACTGTTCGATCGACCACCTTGGCGGTGCGTAGCAGCTGCAGAAGAACACTCCATTCACTTTTACAACCACGAAGCCTTCGTTTGTGTTGGACACAACCTCCTGAACCGGGTACTTACCCGTCGTCCATAATGCCGCCATATTAGCCCTGTCCGCAAACCAGTTCCCGTTGCCGGGTGGGATGCGGTATGGGTCGGAAATTATGGCGATATCCGATGCCGACTCGCTAACTGTCTGACACAGCAGTTGCTGGGCTGCCTCACAATGGTTCAGGTTTAGTTGGGTTACCTGCATTACGGTTGGCTCGTTGGTATACCCTTAGCGGCCGGGCACTTGGCCCCCCCATGACGTGCTTATCGTCCGGTTTCCCGGTGCACATCAAGCATTTGGGGGGACCTTTGCAATCCCGCGCCCTTTGTGGCTAGTGCTGCCACACCTTCTGCACATGTTGCTCCTATCCTGGGCCTTTGCATTCCCAGGACATGTGCCCGCTCTCTAGGCATCCGAAACATGCCTTCGGCGGCTGGTGCAGGCTTAGTGGGCATATTGACCATCCCACCTTCACCTTCGCCACTTTCAACGCCGCGTCTGCGTCGACTGCCGCTACCCTCAGGGTTGCCACCTGGGTCCCAAGTGGACCCTTCCTCAGACGTATGTCCGCGGCGGCATCCCCGACCTTGCACTGTTCCTTCAGTGCAGTGGAGATCTCGTCTGCCTCGGTGATCTCATCCGGGTAGCGCGCAGCACTGGATCGTCACCTGCGAGACGAGGGCGCGCACCTCCACACCCTCACCTAAGGCCTGTTTTGCCAGGTCTCCTCTATACGCCGGGCCCTTAAGCGTTGTAGCTTTTTTAAGCTCCAGGAGCATTTCGCCGGTGCGGGTACGGCGTATACTCCGCACGCCGGCGCCTAGGCCTGCCAAGAAGAAGGTCAATACGCTTCATTTTTAAGACCCTGGAGTACTTTGACGCCTTCTGTCTTAACGATGAGGGCCTCTCCGCGGTTACGCTTGCGGGCCACCTGTCGCTTATCTTTTTCTTTTTGAGTTTTATTTCATTTTTTCCTCACTTTATTCCATGAAGCTCCTCTTGCCCCGCCTGGGGTCATCGCTTGTCCTCCTCCTGGCACTTTCACATTCGTCTGCGCTGGTTACCCCCCTTGTTGTCGCTGGCGCCGCTAAATCGCCGCTTGGGTCTCCTTCGGCGCTTGAGACAACACGCGAGCTGGTTGGCGCGCCTTTCGCGCTGGGCTTAGCGCCGGGGCCTCTCCCCTTGCGAGAAGCCGAAGCTGGTCGCGAGGATGGACCCTCTGACCCCGCCGCCACGTTCGCATAGGTTCGTTTCCGGGTTGGGGCTTGAGAAACGATGCGCTTTCCCAGGAAGCGCCGGGTGCCGTCTCGCCCGGGGACTGCCTAGCCCGCTTGGAGGACCCTGCCCCATGGATAGGGTGGACTCTCCGACGGAGACGGATGATTCCGTCTGCGTCTGCTTCGAGGCAATGTCCCTCGCCCTTTCGGTGGCCGCTAGCCGTGCCAACTCTTGGCACTTTGCTCGGCTAGCAGTTTGGCCTCCAGCTCCTCCCTCTCCTTGCATGCAGCCTGCACAAACATGCGTAGCCTACATAAGGCTCAATTTTTGGTCTTTCGCAATGTTGTTGCGTGACGACGTAAAGTCGATGATCGCATCCAACTGCTCCGAGACCTCCATCACCTTAGGAAGGGTTTCCCGCATCCTATCCATGGCCCGGATGAGTCCTGGCCCATCCATGGCCACGCCTTGCTTGGTGCCACCTGCCCTCCCGATGCCGTAGCACTACCGCAGGTGTCGCTCACGCCCGATCCCACCGTTTTACGCGGTGGGGACCTCGCTAGGTCGCCTTTAGCGAACGGATTCGCTCTCTCTTTTGTATTTTTCGTTTCCTCCGTGTTGTTGGGTCCCCCTCCAGCCGCTATCCAAGCCCACGTGGAGTAGTCGCTATTGTGATCCCATGGTTATCTATGCAAGCAGGGAGGCCATGCGAGGGTTGACACGGCCCTTCATGGGGAACCGTGTTCAAGAGGCCGGATCAGCGCAAGACAGGCATAGGTCAACTGAGTCTACTCCCCACCCGACTGGCGAGGTCGGGCGGTGGAGAATGGAACGTACTGGAGGCCTGCCAGGGTTTTAATGGGACGGAGACAACCTGTGCCGCGGAAACCCTGCCATTTCCTACTCGGTGTCACCCGGCAGTACTGAGGGAGACGACACAGGCGCCAGCCCGAATACAACGGTACCACTCGTGAATCTTTTCGCAGCCAGTTGCCATAATTGGGGTTTTACTGGCATCCACCCCAATGCGCTTCCTCCGTAGTTCGTTTAGCCGTTAAGGGGAGCTTAAGGTTTCGAAGGTGACCCGCGGGGAGGCGAACTACATTCACACCTCGTAGCATTGGAAAAACGAGAGTTTTGTTGCATATATATGAAAATGGCTACCATTCAGAGGGAATCCAGAATAGCCACGCTCGCCATTTTTCAGTGGTTTTATCTAAAACTACCATAAAACGCATATAAAACTAATATTTCTTGCACAAGACTAACAAGATTTTTTTAGGAGTGCGATAAGTTCATCTTTACTTGTTCTATTCTTGAATAAGAGGAGTAACGCTTGAATAAAACTTGTTTGAATTGCTCAAGGTAAACAAGTCTTTCATAAGATAGCCCTAAAATCAGTGTGGATCATAAACAAAGAAAATGTGAACGTTCAAATCAAAAGTGCCTATGCATAGTTGTTGTTCATAATGACAGCTTATAATTTGTTGTTTTTAATCACCAGCGTAAGGCAATTAAATCATAAAAAAAACTCTAACTTGAATATGTTAAGAATGGATTTGGGTAGAAGGACAGATAATAATATTGCGTCGATTGCTGAAACATCAGTTGAGCGAAAGATGATTTTTCTCTTGATCTGTATCCTGAACTCCATGGTTGGAAGAAGTGCACTGTGCGGTGGATCACCGAGCGATTCCATTGCACCATAATCGACTCTTGATTAAACGTGCGGATTATAGAAAAAATCGATTTTCGCTCAGATGATGTACTAACCCCCCCTTGCAACGAGTATAAATATAGTGTAGCCTATTGGGAACTGACAAGCGCGACTCGAGAAAATATAATATCAATATAACATTTGACAATCGTAGTGCACATTAAACCTTACGTCAAAAGTACTGCGCTGTATTTCCACGGTGGTGCGCCATATAACGCACTACCTGAGACGTTAGGTTTAACTAGCACAATTGGCATAAAATCAAATATCATGAGTTATGCATTTCGGTTTTCAACTGGCGACACATTGCACCATTTTATTTTATTCGTTTTACGCATAACGCATAGACCCTTTTTGATAAGTTAGTCTCAGTAGGCTGCGAATCCAATGGAATGGTAAAAAAAAATGTCGTTGATGGCTGAGATGAAGGAGTGTTCAATATATTGAATAGGTTTTTATTGAATTTCCGCTTGAACGATCCGCTGGTTTTTAATTTCTTCCACCTGTGGGCGTCCATTGTAACAGTTTGTTTATTTTTCACATAATGTTCTTTCTCAAGAATATGTGCTCTTATTTAAAATCAAATGGTTCTAGGAGAGTTTTACTTGGCAGCATTTCCAAGATACATTCATCTTAAAGAAGAATGTCATAAAACTTTTACAAAACTTTTATCAGGTTTTATGCAAGTTGCGAAACGATGTCTTGAGAGGGGGATCAAGTATCTTATAAAACTACTGATAAGGTGAATTACACTTATAAATGATGTAGTTTTATGGAGGTTTCTTCAAGTGTTCTTTAATCACTCTTGAGAACTGTTAATGAATTAAAACCACCTTAACTTGGAAAATGCCCTGATAAAACCGGATGAACTCCATAATGCTCTGATAAAACTACCATAAAACATGAATAAAACCAATTTGCATTTGAATTGCTACTTGGGTCGAGTTACCTTTTGACTCTGTTAATGTTTTTTTTTTATCATAAAATAATATGTTGTGGATGCTTAACCAACTCAATAATGTCACTTCATTAATTCATGAGTTAGTCAATGTGTAGAGCAGGAGACTTATAACCAAAGTTTTTAGCCATTGCTCGCTAGATTGAGTAGTCCGAACGCCTGATTTCCCGTGCCATGGACCTCATTGACCTTACTGGATTCGTTCTACTCCGTTCAGTCGTATTGGAACGGCACTTGTAGTTTTTCGGGTAGAAGTGTGCCAGTTTATGACTTTAACAAACCTTTTTGTGTAATAGACTGTTCTTCCGACACATTTACTGACCGAATTACCACAATTACGGTTTTCTTGGCGTGCAATAAAACGACGATGGCTGACTTATTGCTCTTTTAATTCGACCCCCACCATTCCTGCAAAATATATCTAGTTCATGTTCCGCAAGCAATTCACTATTAGAAATTTACTGCAAAAATTCTTCACGCACTCTGTTTATACGAATGTGAGAAAAAATAAAAATGTTGTTCCATGCACGACTGAATAATAATATCTAATACCAGACTGGAAGAAAATTCTCTAAAACCAGTATATGATTGCGAAAGCTAAGTTCGATGTCCCAGAGTCCTCAGGAAACAGAAAGTATCGAAGCTTCCCAAGAAATTCATGATTTGGCAGACTATTTGTTCATACGGAAATCGGAGCATTCCTTTCGTGAATGAGCAAGTCTGTTTGAATGATTGTCTGAAGAATCGATTGCTTCCGTTCCTCGAATCACAAAATATTCGTACGATTTTATGGCCGGATCTAGCCTCTCGCCACTTCTCCAAGCATGTTTTGAAGTGGCACCAGTCTGATGGAGTCATCGTCGTACCGAAGGATCTCTGACCACCTAACACAGCGGGGTCGCGGTCGATCGAAAGATGGGCTTGGCTATAATAAAGCATGAGCTTCGTAAGCATCCTAAGGTTGTCTCTACGGAACAGGAAATGTTAGAAATCATACTTGAGAGCCCCGGAAAACGTCTATTCAGGCGTTGCATGCACCTTCTTATGGTTGGAAGACGAATGTTTGGTCATTTGAATTTGGTAAAGAAATTTAGGGAAATAAAGCTTAGTAAGCCAAGCTCATGTGAAGATTATATCGAAAATAAGTTATCCACATATTATTTTTTTCAAATCATATTAAAAAAAATGGTGTTTTATTGAAACAAATGGACGATTCTCAATTGTACGGGATTGAACGTGAGCATTATGAAGACCGGATGAAATTAATATTATTCTTTCACGAATTGAACCTTTTTCATCAAGCTCCGGAAAAGTGTTTCATCACATTTTTTGGACGCCTTAGAACAATTTTTTCGAACTCCTGCATTTTCTCAGCTGCTCTACCAGTCTTTTTGAAGACCCTCTTCCCAATCACTTGATAGTTTTCGATGGGCCGAAGCTGAGGGCAATTTGGCGGATTGATGTCTTTTTCAACGAAATCTATACCCTTTTCCGTGAGCCAATTGAGCCGTGAGCCGGCCAAAACACTGGAGGTGTACAATGATTCTAATATAAATGTAACAACCTCTTCTACAGACACTCAGATCGATAGACTTCCGCATTGATTGTTCCGGTAGTGAAAAAAATGGTAGACTTCATACCGCAGGATCATATTGCTTACCATATCAACACTTTTCGACCAAACTTCTCCACTTGGATCAACCTTCTGCATCGCTTATATCCTCCTTTACGATGGCAGCGTAATATTGTGGCCCTGGAAGGGTTTTTATGTCGCACAAACGGTGAATTTGCAAACAATTGAACAAATTAAAACCATCACAAATAGATGCCTACAACGCAAATGTAGGTGGATAACTTATTTTAAATACATTCCTTACTATATTTTGTTGGCTGAAAGTTTCATGACAATCGGTTCTGGGGCTAATTTTTGACGAGTATGTCTAAGTGATGCAATTATACCCTGAACACATTCTATTTTTCATAGAATTCCACATTACTTGTGGTTATGATTTAATATGACTACGTGATTTATTTCTGTACTTTAGTCTAAATATTTGATACTGATTTTTTCTTTCGATTCGATAACACAACTTTCTGTTCAATTCAGTCGACAATCACCAATGGAAAACGTGCTCAAACACAAACAAACACTACGTGAATGATCCAATTAGATCGGTCAATCCCACACCCAGAAACGAAACTGAACAGCACAAACAAACGACAAACTGTGACCTGACGACCGTGCCAGCCGAACCGAGGAAGGTAAACATCGCATGCCAACCGACAGTCATTATTATTTCAAATCTTAATCCGCGTGGTTCCTTCGCTGAGGCTGTCATTGGTTCCCGCTTTAGCAATCACTGGCAACGTGTCACAACATGCGATTAGAGCAGGATCAAATGGAGCCGGACTTGGATGCGGCGACCAATGCTGGAGATCTGCTTTCTTCGTTGACTCTTTACCTCTCAACTTAGGAACGCCAATCTGGGGCCCAGGGTAGTCGTGGAAACCTTGTGGCCTTGTAGTTATAGCTGAGCCTTTTCCAACGGATGTAAGAAGTCACCAGCGGGAGACCTTATCGAGTTCGAACGAAAGTCATCGCCCAGACTCCCGGGCCATGTGCCAAGAAGGGTAAATCCTAGGAGTTTATTCGCCTGATTCCCGGTTCCATTATTATGCACAATCACGAGGCCCGCAGTGCAGCAGTCAGTCAGTCAGAGCCAGTGTGGTTCGACTGGCACGATAGATAGAAATGCAGTACGGTGCAGGGGTGTTGTGCGGGTGGGTGGGGGTTTCGAGGATTCGCGTGTCGAGCGGATTAAGTGCTGAAGCTGGCTGTTTTGATATTCGCTCGTGGGTGCAAGATGCGCTTACGACTGGTGGAAGGGGAGGGGATAAGTAAACAAAGCAGATTAGTTTAGCGATTTCAATTTAATTTGTTTGTCTTTAGAGGGAGAGCAAAGATGGCGAGCACATTATGTGTGTGTGATTTGTATTTCTGTGAGCTAAGCTTGTGTTTTGTAAACATTTGATCATTTGTATTTCAATGTTGATTGTCGATTGATGGTATTATGCGAAATTTATATTAATTTGCGACTGTGGAGGAACAGTTCACAATTCATGGTGCACTTCGATTATTCTATTACTATTACTCAAGGGTAAGCTCATTAAACTGATTTTAATTTTAAAAACTTCACTCAACAGTGCTTGAATAGTTAAAAGTAGGTCCTTGTTAGCCTCCCATCATTTGAACTGACTTAAATTGAAACTGTTAAGAGCTTATCCGGAAATTAGTATGAGAAATTCATTTTTGTTTTTTGAATCACTTTATCAATTAATCATATCAATCTCTTTAAAAGACAATTTAATTATCTAGTTCTTTTTTTATATTTTATTTTTTTAGTTCCTTGATTTTCGAGATTTTCAGCCCTGAGCAGGTTCATCTCCCGTCGTAGTCACTCAAATACCTTTTGGGTATTTTCGTAACTTGTCCGGGAGTGAGACTTTGGCGTGAGAGGTATGGATGTTAACCACTACGCCAGGATCACCCCCGGCCGATTTAATTATTTATTAAAGTCTCTATTGTCTTATAAATACTCTCAATTAACCCACATTTTTCTTGTTTCGAGAAGACGTTTATTCTAAGGTATATTTTTTGCATTTTTGTGCGTTTCTGGATCTGCAAAAATAAAGTTATGAATAATGCATTCGAGCCATATTGACCCGGATTTGTTCGAACGATTTCTCAATCATTTTTTAAATCAATTTTAAATTTCAATGTACTCAAAACTATCGTTGATGCATGAAATTTATGACTATGGCTAACAATCTTGGATTGGACCGAATTGCCCAAGTAACAAATTCAATTTAAATGTACTCTTGAAGAAGTTTTCAAGACTCATTTGATAATACCACGCCTAAAACTAGATATTCTACATAACATCGATAAAACCGCCATAAAACCCTAATAAGTTCAAAAAGGCCCATACTACAGGAGGTTCTCAAGACTATTTCCCAAGGTTCACTTAAAACTTGAAAGTTTTATCGGTACATACTTGTAATGACATTCAGGACATGCTTAAAACTATGATAAAACTACCACAAGTTTTGATAGTTTTATGATTTTTCTCTTTAAGAACACTTCCAGTCCGTCGCAAATTCGAAGATTCCATTTTTGGATTCGTACTGCTGAATGGGGACATTTTTTGTGTATAGTTGAGCGGAAGCTATTAAAAAAAAAAAAATATTGATATACCTATTATGTTTCTTTTCCAAAGTGGATACGTATGTTAATTAATTGTAAAATTGACCATAAAAAGCATAAACAGCAGAAATTGTTCGTAAAATTAGAAAAACGAGAGTTTTGTTGCATACATATGTAAATGGGTACCAATCGGAGGTACTCGAGAATAGCCACGCTTGCCATTTTTTCAATGGTTTTATCTGAGACTACCATAAAGCGCAAATAAAACTAATATTTCTTGCACAAGACTAAAAAGATTTTATAAGGAGCGCGATTAGTTCATCTTTATTTGTTCTATCCTTGTAAAAGATGAGTTACGCTTGAATAACATTCGTTTGAATTGCTAAAAATAAAAAAGTCTTTCGTAAGATAGCCATAAAATCAGTGTGGAGAAAGCACATCACGAACAAAGAAAATGTGAACGTTCAAATCAAAAGTGCCAATGCATAATTGTTGTGCTTAGTCATAATTCCAGTTTATAATTTATTGTTTTTACTCACCAGCGTAAGTCGATAAGGACAAAAAAAAAAACAAAACTCTAACTTGAATATTGTTCCCATGGTTTTGGGAAGAAGAACAGTTAAGGGGACATTCAAAAACGACGTCCACTCATTAGGAGGGGAAGGGGGGTTTAAAAATTATGACAATATGTGACAGGGGGGAGGGAGGTGGGTTATAAAAATGTGACATTCAACAATTTTGCATTAGGTAATCAAATTTTACAAGCGTTGCTACGAAAACAAACGTAGGTGATTAACGTAGGTTTACGAAGAAGTGATCTTTTGCCTCTTTATAATATTCTAAAGGGTGTCCACGATGAAATTGTCACACTATGAAATTGCTCTAACTTTTTAACCGTTGGGTAGGATTTGGGTGGATTTAGTTCATAGTGCATTATTTACATCCTGCAAGTTTTAAAGTCCTGTGATCAAAACTCGCGGAGATGGAGTCGAAAGAACAGCTCGTGCGTGATAAAATCTTGCACATTCATCACGAGAACAAGGATCTCTCGCATCGTTCCATCGCTAAAACGTTGGGAATTGCGAATTCCACGGTGTCGCGAGTGATTAAGCGGTTCGAGGAACGGTTGACCACCGATCGGAAGCCCAGAAGTGAAGGAAAAAGTATTCCGTACAACACCAAAAATCACAACCGCGTAGTTGGGGCCTTCAACCGAAATCCGAACGCCTCCGTTCGGGATGTGGCTAAGAAGCTGCACCTAAGCCGAAGTTTTGTCCAGAAGGCCAAAACTAAGGCTGGGCTTCGAACGTTCAAGGTACAAAAGGCCCCTAATCGCGACGAGAAGCAGAACAAGTCCGCCAAAACCCGTGCCAGGAAGTTGTACCTCAACATGCTGACGAAAGTTGAATGCTGCATCATGGACGACGAAACATATGTGAAGGCCGACTTCAAACAGATCCCCGGCAACCTGTTTTTCACGGCCAAGGATAAGTTCAGCGTTCCGGAGCATGTCCGCACTCAGAAGATGTCCAAATTTGCGAAGAAATTCCTGGTTTGGCAAGCCATCTGCACGTGCGGGAAGCGTAGTGCACCTTTCGTGACCCAGGACACGATAAACGGACAGGTGTACATAAAAGAGTGCCTCCAGAAGCGGCTGCTTCCTCTCCTGAAGGCCCACAACGTCCCAACAATCTTCTGGCCGGATTTGGCCTCATGCCACTACTCCAAGGACGTGCTGAAGTGGTATGCGGACAATAAGGTCAATTTCGTGCCGAAAATGTTCAACCCTCCCAACACTCCGGAGCTCCGCCCCATCAAGAAGTACTGGGCAATTATGAAGAAGCACCTTCTTAAACGACCTAAGGTAGTGAAGACAGTCGAGGAACTGAAGAAAGTATGGGTTTACATGCAAAAAACGGTTGATTCACAGGTTGTGCAGAATCTTATGGCCGGGGTTAAGGCCAAGGTGCGGGCATTTGCGTATGGACTGTAAATAAAATACGAATAAAATGGTAAAATGAAGTTTAATAGTTATTTCTCAATCCCTGAAAATTTGATGGCATCGGATGAAAACTCGAATTTTGCGAATCAATTTTGTGTGTGGCAATTTCATCGTGTACACCCTTTAATATCTTTACTTAAAGATGGACCGAAATCAAATGGTTCAAACACTGTTCGATGCATTTTGTCGGGCATACCCGCTGCGTAGTTGACAAGTGAACCAGGAGATGGCGCATAAATACTGGCGAGATATAAAAACCGAATCCAATTGTGAATAATTTTTCAAATCGAATATCAGCACTTTGAAAACGGAAGCTTCGAAACTGAAAGGTACACTGATGGGTCCAACAGACAAGGGAATGCTGCGAATGGAGAGAGCATCGAAAATGTTCCACAAGTACCACCGGATGAGAGAACTCCGGCATCGTAGCCTTCCAGTTCTACACAAGCTCCTCCGGATTCGGACAAAAGGGTATTTCTCTAATTTGAATTAGAGAATTGAAAATTATTAATTCCTAGATTTCTAGCCTGCTGATTAGAGAGCGAAATGACATGCTTCATGCTATACAGAAAATAACACTGTCTGACCTAATCAACCGTAGGAAATCGCTGAATAAGGACCTAGAGAAGAAAAAATCAGATCAACAACGCCAAAAGACAAGCAGATTGAACAGAAAGAAGATTCTTGAGAAAGAATTTGAAACAAACTCTCATTTTGCCAAGCTTTCCAAATTACGGCCTGATAAAGGACGATCTACGATCGAGATTAACCAATCAGAGTTGCTGAAGACGTTGGTCGATCTGGCCCAGCATAGAAAAATAAATTCCTCTTTTAAAAATGGAATTGCTTTGATTTCAGAGACTTGCAGCTCTTGGTTGGCTCATCTTGCGACTATTCAAAGTTATAAATGAAATGTTTTGAAAATGTTGTCGGCTTAGGAAATTTTTCAGTTTGTATATTCCATTTTTTGAAGTAACTAAAATGTCTTAAACCTTGATTTCATAGAATATGAGACAATGCTTTGTGATAGGGGGTAGTGCGCTCGGGAGGAAGAAATGAAAAAAATGCTGGGTATGAGGCAAAAGATAAGTAAAACCTAGCCATTTCAATTTTCTAAACGACCTCCTGCTTAATCAACCCCCCCCCCCCCCCCCCCAATAGTCCGACCCTGCTCTCGGGTTTTCTCTTTAAACTTATTTTCACAAATTAGTAGATGAAAATGGGAACATTGGTTGTCAGTTTGTATTATTGCAAATTCGTTACAAAATTTAAGATTTGATGAAAATTGTGTTCTGAGTTGTGGTGACCCTCTCTTCAAATACCCAAAGCATTCAGAGTTTATCTTAAACATTTGATTACAAAGTCAGTACCATTCATATCTCCAGAACTGTTCTTTGTTCAGCTTTTGTTGTTGACTGAAAGCATAGGTTTGTGCCTTATCACTTATGAGCGTTTATGTCGATTAAGTTTCGGAATAAAATGGCATACGTTTCCTGACAAGTTTTGATGAAATAAAAAGATAAAATGTAATTATTGATTGAATAGGCGTTTCTAAATGAGAATCAGTAAAGTTTTTTTTTCTTCTATTCAATTAAGATGATTTAAAATTCAAAACTGATATTTTACTTGAATTATTGAAGTTTTTAAACCATTTTTTATTTAAAGATCTGAAAACCTACGCTCTATCCGGACACTCGATGACTGGCAGACGGGATGCGGTCAGCTGGATTTGATATTTCAAAAACATCGGTTTATTACCGTCTTTTTCCTCGGAACAGAAATACCATTGAGGGTAAGGGGCGTTTCATAAAGCACGTAGACTTTTCAAGGAGACGGGGGAGGGGGGTCAAAAAATGTATGGAGAAACGTGAACGGGGGGGGGGGGGTTGTTCTGAGATTTTCAAAATATGAGTCTACGTGGTTTATCAACAGGCCTTAAGCGACACGTATGGACTGTGCTGTGAAGCTCGTCAAACCAGGTAAAAACTTTCACAAGTTCCACGTTGACACAAAATTTTGTATGGCATCTACCTTGATGAATTGACCAGTTTCTTGGGCCTCACTGAAGTAGCAAAACTGAGTCAAGACAACAAGGCGAGAGTGCCTCTGAGCATTACAGCCGCAACTTTGCAAGCACCACTCATCATGCATATGGATTATACTGTTCGGTTGCCAGATCGTGATTGGGCTGTTGCGGATCGTCACAAACTCATTCCCTCAGTGTATGCTGGTTTGGTGATCGAGGAACACGAGTTTGGAGATAAAGCAACTGTAACGTACTCAGGTTCAATATATGTTTCTGTACGTATTTCGACGAATGCCTCAACGCCGAAGCCTGTTCTCATTGTGAGTATGGATGGAGGGCCAGATAAGAATTCTCGATTCCAAAAGACAATTGAAATCACTGTACTTCATTTTCAACGGTTGGATCTAGATGCTTTGTTCATCTGCACTAATGCACCAGGTCGTAAGGCATACAACCCTGTGGAGCGCAAATTGGCTCCATTGTCTAAGCACCTTTCAAGAACCGTTCTCCTTCACGATAAGTTTGGAACCCATTTGGATGGACAAAGGAAGAGGGTGGATGCAGAACTGGAACGCAAGAACTTTAGTTTTGCAGGGGAGACGCTTACAGAGCTTTTCAGTTCGGTGGTCTTAGATGACTACAATTTCATCTCTGAGTTTGTCGACAGCGACGAGTCTGAAATCAATAAGTCAGAGCTGTTACCCAACCCGCTGCTTGGATGTCATAGCATGTTCGTTCATCCCAGTATTTGCTGCAGATCAGAATGTGTTGACGAGAAATGTTACGTTCCGTTCCACAGTTCTTATCTGCGTTACATCAAACGACGATTCTTGCCAGCGCCAATTCCTTCGTGCTACATACAAACATCTGCTATGAGATACGCAACACTTTTTTCTAAATCTAGCGTTTTTTGGAGAAGGAAACATGCCATACGATAAGTTGTGTCCATCTGTTACTGAAAAATTAGCAAAGAGGTCATGCGATGAGTGTGGACTTAACTTTGCATCTAGCGTTCCTTTGAAAAAGCAAGCTGTGGTCCACAAAAAAAACGCGTCAAGGAAAACTACAGCCAAAAAAGGTCATTGCCAAGAGACACAAAGAACTCCTGGTTTCCCTTGACGACGAGGGTGACGCGCTTCAATGGCTAGACGAAAACGAGGTCGAACTTACAGGAAAGCAAATACCAGTGTTTGAAAACCACCTGCCACTTACTTCCATCAAACACACTGCAACAATCCTTGAACAAAAGAACTTTAAACATGTAAACATGTAAAAGATCAAATTAAAATTTAAAATTAACAAAATAAGGCGTTTATAATTGGCTGTGATGCCAATGCTCATCCCTCCGTGTGGGCAGGGCCGGCAACAACAGAGGGGGGTATCTTTTTTTTGATTTATTGTGAAGAAATGGAATTGTTTTATGTAGAGGAGGCGCCCCCCCCTCTTTTATTAATGCAATAGGGGGGGTCTTTGTTGTGCCGCTGTTGTGTGGTCAAATCTTTTCTAAAAAAATAAATGGGTGTTTTGTGTCGGAAGTTGTGTTGTTGTCTCATCTCTAAATTTTTTTTTTTTACTGGGGTGCTCAACAACTTATCAAAAATAATAAAGACCACAAAAAAAAAAAAGGGGAGCTTTATAACTCAAGGCTAGAAGTGAGCAAAGACTCCTTAACAAATGACTCGAACTCTTGTGAAGAACTTGAGGAAAATGCAAAGCAACTTTCAAACTTAATTCAACATGCTTTTAATCAAAGTTGTATCGCTAAGAAACGTTCCACAAATAGGAATGTACCATGGTGGAACAACAAGCTTCAGAAACTTCGTAAGAAAACCCGGAAGCTTTTTAACTGGGCTAAACGAACACAACAGTGGGAAAAATACAGAGAATCCCTCATTAGTTATAATAAGGAAATACGGAGATCTAAAAGGATACACTGGAGGCATACATGTGAAAACATTGAAAGTACTCCAGCAACTGTCAGATTGCAGAAAATCCTCTCTAAAGATCACTCCAATGGGCTGGGCACTCTTAAAAACGAGGATGGTTCTTTTACTTCATCAGCAAGTGAAACTTTGGAATTGATGATGAAAACACACTTTCCATGTTCTATCATTAGTTCAAGTGAAGACCAAAGTATACTTGCACCAAAAGTTGGCCTTGATGAAACCAGGACGCATGTTCATTTAACAATGAATGGAACGACTGGAGTAGATAGAGCCAGGGTTGATGCTTGTTCTTTGGCCGATACAATTTTTACCGAAAGAAAAGTCGAATGGGCGATTGACTCTTTTAAACCCTTCAAATCACCTGGTAGGGATGGAATCTATCCTGTACTACTACAGAAGGGAAAGTCAACTCTATTACCCATTCTAACAAAACTATTTCGGACAAGTTTAACATTAAGCTACCTTCCGACAGCGTGGCGACAAGTGCGTGTGACGTTTATTCCTAAGGCTAATAAAAAGGAAAAAAGTTCACCTAAATCCTATAGGCCCATAAGCTTATCGTCAATTATACTTAAAACAATGGAAAAAATTATTGATGAATACATAAAGTCAACATATTTACTTAAAACTCCTCTGAGTAAACATCAATTTGCTTATCAGGAAGGTAAATCATCGGTAACAGAGTTGCATGCGGTTGTTACTAAACTAGAAAAATCTTTTCAAGCTAAGGAAATCTCACTAGCTGCGTTCCTAGACATTGAAGGAGCATTTGATAATTCATCTCATAGTTCAATGGTTAAAGCAATGATGAAACTTGGTTTCGACAAATGTATTGTCGATTGGATTAACGAGATGTTATCAAATAGACAAATATCAGCAAACCTCGGAAGCTCATCCATCAGTATTAGAGCTGTAAAAGGGTGTCCACAAGGAGGCGTATTATCACCTTTATTGTGGTCTATAATAGTTGATGATCTCCTTAAAAATCTGAAAACCCTAGGGTTTGAAGTAGTTGGCTTCGCAGATGATATAGTCTTAATAGTACGCGGTAAATACGACTGTATCATTGCAAACAGAATGCAAAGTGCTTTAAATTATGTCTCTTCGTGGTGTGATAAGGAGAACATAAACCATTCCAAAACTACTATTGTGCCATTTACAAAGAAGAGAAAATACTGTATTGAGAACTTAAGGTTGAAAGGCATACATTTGGTACTTTCAAATACAGTCAAATACCTTGGAGTATTTCTTGACAGCAAACTAAATTGGAACTTTCATTTAGAGCAGACAATCAACAGATCGACAAATGCTCTATGGATAGCCAAAAGAACATTTGGTAAGCAATGGGGACTAAGGCCAAAAATGATCCATTGGATTTATTCGGCAATTGTGAGACCCAAGATTACCTATGCTTCATTGGTCTGGTGGCCAAAAACAAAAGAAAAAAGAGAAAAGCTTCAAAGACTAGCAACTTGTTCAATTAGCGGTGCAATGAGAAGTACACCAACGAAGGCACTGGATGCACTACTTTTTATGTTGCCATTGCATCAATTCATACAGTTAGAAGCTGAAAAGAGCGCTCTAAGGATCAGTAGGTTTGCGAACCTACAAACTGGAACAACACTTTCAAAGCTAGGCAATCAAAGCGGTTCATTACTCCAAACATTTCAATGACTCGCAAGTTACTAGATCTTACCAAAAAAGATCTAACAATATATACAGGCCTTATAACCGGTCACTGTCCGAGCCGTTATCACTTGAAGCTGATAGGAAAACATCAAGATGATTCATGTCGATTCTGTAACATGGATAGAGAAGACTCGGAACACTTGTTATGCCACTGCCCGGCAATTTTCAATAATAGGCTGAAGTTCTTTAACAAAGGGCTACTAGAACCCCTTGAGATTTGGAGAACAAATCCCAGTACGGTAGTACACTTTATTCGGAGCGTTATACCGTCCTGGGACAATGCTTTAGGTCAGACTTTGACGATCACTTCTATCAATAGTGATGCGTCATGCTGAAAATAACTAAAGCAACAACAAAAAGGGGATATGTCACAATAGATCTGAAAATTGGTTGCAGTGACGAAAATACCCGACACGGAATAAAAAAGAGATAAAAAATGAAAAAAAATATGCGAAATACCCTCATATGTATAATTTTTTTTCCAAAAATTGACATCCAACAGGATGGAGGGGGGGGGGTGTAGCCGCATTTGTGAAAAAATGAGACAGAGGGGGGAAGGGGCAAAAATACCTGAAATTTGATGGACGTCATTTTTTAATCACCCCTAAACAGTTAAGTTAAATCAAAGTATGATATTTATGTCGAATGGCATTTCTTTGCAACATGCCGCGAAAAAGTTCATTGTGATGCAATTGGAGGTGCGTTAAAACGCATGGCCACAAGAGCAAGTTTGACCAAATCACGCGAACACCAAAGGAGCTTTGTATTATTTGGGCAAAAAATCGAAAAGAAGAAGAGTTCACAAAATCATCCTTTAGTTTTTAAAACAACAGAACGATTTGAAAATATGACAACCTGCTAAATCAACCTGCTGTATAATAAACCTGCTAATAACCTAAATCTGCAATATAATAATGCAAAAATTCTTTTATTTCTTTATCAGAAAATAAATTAAAGCAAAACTTTACTCAAATTGTGCCGAAAACTATGCTAAAATATTTGATATTGTCAAGAAAATTGTATAAATCGATGAATGTGTAAAGCGTATATTATTCAATTAAGGATAAACTGTGTTTTAAAGATGAACATTAAAAGAAAAAAATAGGTTGAAAAAATAATAGAAATCGCAAAAATACGTAACTTTCTCCTTGATCAGTAAACCGACAGTTTTAAGCAATCATTATGGGCTTTAATATGACAAAAAAATAGTAAGTTTAAATTTTGCGCATTTCGAGATAACATTTTTTTTTTTTTTTTCATTTTTAACTATTTTTTACACAGTATATTTTTTGAGAATGGTCATTTGATTATCTGCAACTTTGTCAACGACATCAAACCAATCTTACTAACCGTTCTGGTCCTCGAATGCTCTTTAACCATCAATACCATTTTTACACAGACCCTTTTAGAACCGTAGTTGTGATTCAAAATAAGGAGCTACCCGAGCATATATAGGTTTATGCCAATACCTATATTACCTATACCTATTATACCTATAGGTTTATAACAAAGTAATAACAAGTTCAAATATCTGATTATCACTGTTTGATCACTAAACATGTTATCATTCAGGCTGAATAAACAGCCAAAATAACAAAAGAGATAACAAATTAATATTCGTTGAACATCACAACATTTACTCGTTTGTGTTAGCAACATGATATCACATTCATACACCAATAACTGAAATAGTGCTTCTGGTGAAAAACTCAATTTCATATCCATGAAATGCTGGTAATATTCAGCATTCGTCAGCATGCTGGTAGTATTCAGTAACGTTCGTCGAAAATTGTCTTTAAAAATTGATAACAGATGATAACAAAATAAGTCAATGTTGGTAATTAAATGTGTAATGCAATAACAGGTGAGTTCAAAATGATATCAGAGATAACAAAACTGATAACTTATTTGATATCAGTTTGTTATTTTACTTTGCTAAGGTACAATGGCAAAACGGCATCATTAGTAAAGGAGAACAACTGCGCAAAACTCAACAAAAATTGGAAATTACAAATTGAAAATTATACTTGAATCGGCACATTTTCCTTGGAATACCCCAGAATAAACCTCATACTTTTGAGCCTCATTCACAAATTGTCCTCAAATACGATTGTTTCGAAGGTAGGCTACTCGGTAGATTTTTTGCGATATCTAATGCACATAAAGGGAATGCTAGATTTGTCAGAAAATAATGGAATATTTCATGTAAATTCAAGCTAGATAACGCGTGAATCTAGCCTGTTGTATGAAAGATTGCAAACAGTGTTGTATGGTGCATGAAAGATTGCAAACAATTTCGTTGTTTACGCTTCCTTTGGCTTGGAATAAAACCAGGGGAAATTTTACGCGTCTGTTAAAATTTTTTATTATTTTCTGTGTGAGTTATATCAATTCTAAATTTTGAGGTAATGGCTGCCGTCGAGAATGCAGGAATTGCCTTATCTTCCTGATGAGAAATTACACAGAAAAAAGTAATGAATTTTAGCAGACGCGTTGAATATCCTCTCGTTCAATTGCAAGCCAAAACAAGCGTAAACAACCGAATTTTTTGCAAAATTTCATACAACAGACGTGATTTGAGCAGTATTTGTCATAAATTTACATAAAATTTCCAATTCCCTTTTTGTACTCTCGATAACATAGAAAATTAAATGTTTCTTTCAACCTGTGCAACATCACAAGAAATCTCAAAATGATATCTTATTGCGAAGTTCGAGTGATAGTAACAAATGCTCAACTAAGTGCTTGATCGTTTTTAATGTCCCTCTACATATCATCGAAGATCATCAAACCATTTTTTGTTTTGAAGTGCCCACAGATTGAAAATATCCTGTAATTTTCTGCGTTATCTAATGCAAAAATGTTGAATGCTAGATTAGCCAAAAATTACGCGATATTTAATGTAAATTTAAGTGAGATATCACCTAAATCAGGTCTGTTGAATGCGAGGTTGTAAACAATTGCGTTGTTTACGCCTACTTTGGTATGCAATTCATCGAGCTGAAATTTTAAACGTCTGTAAAAATTCATTATTTTTCTCTGTGTATAACATCAAAGCGTTGCATTCATTGTACAGAAACAACTCTCATATGACAAGTAAGAAAAAATTATGATTAAGGACTGTATAAGTTATCAACATATTTTTCTTTCAAATCATATTGAAAAAAAAAATGTTTTATTCAACCAAATGGATGATTTTTTATTGTACGGGATTGAACTTGAACATTGTGATGAAATAAATATTTTTCTTTCACGAATTTGTGCATTTGCGAATTTTTGATAGAAAACTCAACTCAACTCAACGAAATATATACCCTTTTCCGTGAACCAATGGAGTGTTGCTTTGGATTAATGCGCCGACGCTAAATCCAGCCAAAATAGTGGAGGGGTACTATCTTGCTGATATAAAGGCAGCAACCTCTTCTGCAGACACTCACATCGGTAGATTTCCGCATTAAACCGAGTGTAAAAAATGGTAGACTTCATACCGCAGGAACATATTGCTTGCCATACCAGCACTTTTCGACCAAACTTCTCCAATTGAATCGACCTGTCAGCATTGTTTACATCCTCCCCTACGACGGCAGTGTAATATTGTGGACCTGGAAGGGTTTTTTGGTCCTCTTTGATATAGGTCTCGTCGTCCATAAAAAAACATGCATCCGGTCGCTGCAAAACTTGTGAATACAATTTCCGGGCACACGTTGCGAGTACGAAAATTTGGAGTGAATGGCAGCAGGGTAAATGCACCCTTCTTTTTGGGGAAATGCTCCTTAAACTTTTGAAAAATGCTCCTTAGATGCGTTTGCCCGGTATAATGCAATCGGAGGTATTAACCTTCCGGTTAGCGCTTGCCGGTTGTTTTGACGGGTCTTAAGTTTCTTCAAGATTGTATAGCGGAGCTTCGCTAACCAGAAGGTTAATACCTCCGATTGCATTATACCGGGAAAACGCATCTAAGGAGCATTTTTCCAAAGTTTAAGGAGCATTTCCCCAAAAAGAAGGGCGCATTTACTTTTTGCCGTCACGAAATATGCTTAGATTTTGAACGTTAATAACTACTTCATTTCATGACCGATTTTCAAAATCTTTACACCAATCTAGCTGAAATATTTCTACACATCAATTTTAATATTAAAATTGATTAATTTTAATAATTAAGCTATTTAAAATAACATATATACAAGGTACTGTCTTATAATGTCGATTCTTCAGAGTAAATTTACCAAGTACACTGTACTTTCCTAGCACAGACTTCATATTTAAGTAAGGAACTTCTCCTAGGCAGCCATGAATGTTATATAACACCGTCGGATTTATTTCAGTTTTTCGGCAGTTGTGGAGCTGTGCAGAGTAGCATCTCTTTATGGACGCATTTGCGGTAGCAAGCACCTTGGAGGGTGCACTGGTGAGCAGTTGTTGCTCAGAGAGGCATTGGTTCCGATGCTCCTGTCAACCTCGTTGCAAGAAACATGGCTGCTAAAGCCTACGAGTTGGCGGGGAAAAGCCGTCCCTGACAACGAGACAAGAATTATCCCACGTCACGTGCAGATAGCCACCGGCAACGACGAGAAACTGAACCAAGAATACCAAGAAGAAAGCCCAAGTTCAATCGCGAACCATGTTTCTCCCCCGTCAACTAAATCCGTCCTCTTCAGGACGACCAAATCAGTTTGCCAACTAATGAGTTTGTTTGGTTGAATTTTTCTCCTGTGCTGATTGAAATTTCCAATACCCGGCATTGCTTTAAACGCCGCGTCCCGGAGTAAATGGCAAAGCACGTTGGAGAACCAATGAACCAACAGATCCATAAATATCTTCTACGCGTTGAAGATAGTGGCCCTCTCATCCATCGTACAAAATACAACCGGAGCCGTATCATCATTAAGGGCCACCAACTGCTATCTAAAGAGTGTACAATAAAATTTTCTTACATATTTCTTCCTAAAGCTGGTCGAACGTTCCATTAGCACTTTTTCGACCTAGACGTCTATCGGCAATAATAGACATAGAATTCCAAAACAGACCACAACCATCTACAACGCAATAAGGATAATGATCTTCAGGTGGAAGGCAAACAGTTCCAGGAACAAAGTTCGGAAGAAGAAAACATACAGCACCACATCTACCGGGTGCTGAAGCATTTTAACCCGATACTGTCGTTTCCTCCAAAGCGATAAGCATTGTGAACAGCTTCGTCAATGACATTTCCGAGCGGATTGAACGCCTAGCTTCCCGACTGACTTATATCAATTGGCGGATGGCCCTGACGTCTCTGGAAAGTGTATGGGGTTTAGATTGCTGCGTAGTCCTTCGTCACCTTTGCGCACAATCCCATTCCAAATTAGAGCTACCACTTTCTGATCCAGTTCAGTGTTGGACTATCCGGGTTTTCTGCCTCTTCCTGGCAGTTCATCCAAAGAACAGTGTTCCCCAAACTTGGTAATGATGGATTTTACACTCGCGTGATGAATTCCAAAGCAGTTCGCCAATTGTCGCATAGTTACATCCTTTTCACGAAGCCATGTGTCCAAAACCTTAATTTTCACGTCTTTTTCAATGCGCCACATTTTGAAAACGAAGAATTTAAACCGTGCAAACAAGCAAAAAAAACGAGAGTTGACAGTCAAACGCATGCTACGATAAACACATTAAAACCATCACAAATTCACGCGTACACACTTAAAAATTATTCACGGGCTCGGTTAAACATTTATCTGAATTCACTCGGCATTTTCATATTTAACTGATAACTCGGCAAAAAATCGAACAATGCCGAGTCTCAGCATCACTTGAAACTGATATATCGAGTAACTTCATTGTTAAACCGATTCTCAGCAACACTAGGAGCTGATATTAAACGTTAACCAAACTTCAACCGATCTCAGCTGCCTATCATGCCGAAAAATCATTTTAAACAGTGTTGTAAGCCGAGGCTCGGCTTTATATCTGTCAACCGCCATGCGCCATATTGTTTTCATTCGCAAATGGTGTAAGTCGTGTTTTGTTTGTGGAACGATGAAACAACAGTGAATAAACGTTGAAAATGGAGCAACTTCTCGAGAAAATGCAGCAGAAGGATGTAAGACTGCACGATATTTTTAGCAAGTATAAATTAATTAATTTATCTGTTCCATCTAAGCTTGAAAAGTCGAGCATAACATGTTTCTTCGGTCGAGAATCAGTTGGGGGCTTTGTGGAAGAGCTGCAGCGGCATTTTAATAACCACATCCGGAATCAACATTTTGATCCGGATAGAGTGTTTTACGACTGCGCGGTTCAAAATGCCGATCAAGGTACAGCCCTTTTAAATCACTGGAAAGGCACATTGTTCAGCGACACCCCCATCCACTATTGGACAGTTTAGACATTCATACGGATGCGCTGGTGTCCAAAAAGTTGAAATTCGATGCAGATGAATCTGTTTACCCTGCTGAATTGCAAGCTCCAGTTGTGGAACAGATGAAAGAAGAAACTGTCTCTCTTGACGAAGTTAAAAGATGCGTTTTACTGGGAATTTGCCGGTTGACGGCTGATGTGTCACTACGGTTTCAGAAAGCCGAGACTCGGCATATAATTTTAAGTGTGTACATTTCAAATGTACGTGGATAGCTTATTTTCAATACATTGCTTCAAGCATGTTTCATAGTTGTACCCACAACTGTTTTGCCTTAAGTATGCTTCAAGTTTGAACTTCCGCAATCTTCAGGAGATAGAACGAGTCGATGAAGCTGTTCGAGCAATAAAAACTTTGAAATGTTCTTCCAGGAAAGTCCGACACTTCTTGTTACACGGTAAGCGCAAAACAAAAATCAAACATTTTGCTATTCTAATCGCATTGTTTGTTTCCAGCTTTGTATGTGGTTAGTATGCTAGATTACAAGAAAATTTATGGCAATCGCCAAAATTAGCGATGATCAGCGATCTAACAAGCATTCAACAGCTGGAAAATCATAATCATAAATAAAAACAGCCAATCATTGAAATGTTGATGAACTCATAATAGACTCCAACCACTTAATATCTAAATGAGCAACAATTTAGATTAAACACTCTGCTACGGTAAATAGAAACAAACACCCACTCAAAAAACAGGCCCTCGTTCAATACCAACAGCCGCGCTCTGAGTGGTAGTTAATCGACCACACGCTCCATGAATATTCAACGAAGCACCAACCGCTTCTCTAGCATTCAATTTTGTTTTGCTCCACAATTGATGCCCGTCTGAGCATTATCTCCCTCGATCACATTGATAATGGCACTAATAAAAATATTATTAATCGTTTGATTTACAATCCACAGCCAGAGATTCATCCGCACGCTTATGATGGTAGCTCCCAGTTTACAACTTGGCGATCACCAGCAACAACAAAAAAGCGGCATAATTAAAATTCCTGTGCAACATGCAACTTTCAGTTTTCAACGTTTCATGCGACTCGCAAAATGGGTGGCTGTCGATAAAAGTCTCACGGGAGGCTCCGTCGCATAAATCCGGTCTTTCCACTTTCCGTTCACTAGCCCAGCGCCCGCACCTCTCTTCCCAAAAATGGCAGAATGAGTTTTTTAAACCATGTTTGGCAAACTTGGCAACCGAAAAAAAAAAGACCGCCACGTGGTAGATACCGATGACAAATTGCGCGTGACTGTCAACTGCAATCTCTGTCTCTCTGGAAGTTTGTCAGGGTGGTACACGAGAACGAGTTTCGTCATCATAAAGCCATCCTGGAGTTTCCGTCAGTTTGAGACTACCCTAATGATCCATTAACGGTGAGCGGGAAAAAAAACCGTCAAGGATGATAACAGGATCCTCTCAACGGTTATAACTGAAGGCATATTAGTCTTTTGTCGGAATGGACAAAAAATTACATACACTCACATTTCTCGCAAGTGCGATGTAAACAAGCGGATTATGCTAATGTTGCGGAATGGAAGCGTGCGCTACTTGAAACATATGCCGTACATCACGTTACAAGCACTCGTGTTACAAGTAGGGTGGGGAGTGTGGAGGCTGTCACATCAGTCATTTTAAACCATTCATCAACCATCGTCGAGGGACGGGGCGCATGTTTGATGATTGTGGAATGTTATTTGAGCGTCTCGCCAGCAGCACTCCGATCCAAAAATAACAGACCAACGTCAGCCAACACAGAACTGTGATTTTTATAGCGAACTGTTTGGTAATTAAAGGGTGGAACGGTCAAAAATTGGTCAAACATGACTAAGTGCACACTGATAAGTTTATTACGAAAATGATCAATCTTTATTTCTTTCTGAAGGTCTACAAAACACAGGAAAATTATTTGATTAAGCTTCCGATTTTCCAAATGTGAACTGTCGGGCTTTACGTTTTACACCTCCCGGATAAAAATAACCATACAACGACAATACAATAATATAAAATAACATCAAAATCTATTGCCGAACATGAATCTTTTTGTTCACGTATTGGTTAAATGAAAAATACATGTTGTCATTACAATAGATCTACTATTCACCCGACATGCTAGAATTTTCAACAATTGTGAAACAATACAATCACTAGTAATTGACTCAGATTTGTTCGGGAAAAAATGATTGTTTTAACAAAAATAAAAATAAAATATTGAAGCACTATTTCAAAATTATCACTAGTAAACGCGAGCAAATTCCTTTAAATTCCACTATAGGAAGCTTCTCTTTTGACAGATAGGCCTATTTCGTCTGCGACTTACAGACTTCTTCAGTGTCGAGTGCAATAGTTCTGCTAATACGCTCAAAAAGTTTTTTTTAAATAGTGTTTTTTAAAAAAGTGAAAGTGATTGTTTCTATAGTTAAGATACATAACAACCTCCTTATCCACCTTATATGATGCTGAACACCAATTCGCCTTAAACTGTTTTCCACTTCCAACTGTTTTTTTTTTTTTTTGAGTTCTCTTGAAGTTTATCTTTACGATTGCCCAATATTCTTCAATTGGGCGCAGTTCCGGCGAGTTTGGAGGGTTTTTCTCCTAGGGTACGATTTGCACACTATTGGCCGTTCCTGAGCCATTTTTCCGTAGGGGCAAGAAGCGAGGTCTGGCCAAAACAGCACGAAACAACTTTGTTTCTTCAAGAAAGGCAACAAGCGTTTTTGCAAGCATTCCTTTACATAAATATCTTGGTTGACAGTGACAGTTGTCACGAAACTTTCGCTATTAGACCACAAGTGTAAATCGCTTGCCAAACCAAGTATTTTTCGGGAACTTTGAAATTTCTTTCTGCTTAAACTTATCTTGAACCTTTCCTTTTTCGATAGCCATGTAAAACTCTTGACCTGGAAGCTGAAATCAGCCTTGTGGTATGTTTCATTGTCCATTACGACGCAATCAAACTTGGTCAACAAATTCGTGTACAACTTACGCGCTCTTCCTTTGGCTGTTGTGTTTTGCTTATCATCTCGATTTGGTGCCACTATAACCTTATATGTTAACAGTTCGGCTCGTTTCTTTGTTCTTTGCACTGTTGTGTGGGACTTTTCCAATGTGTTTCCGATATCTCTGATGGAAAGGTTGGGATTGCGTTTGAAGATGCAGGCCACTATTCTTGCGGTCGCTGTGGCTTCCTGGTTTTGGTTTTCTCCTGATCCCGGCTTCCTGGCAGTCGTCAGACGTTCTCCGAACACTTTTATAACATTCGTCACGGTGATTGTTAAGTGATTTTGCCAAGTCGGCGAGGGAATAATTTGGATTTTGCTTAGGCCCGTGCACAATTTTGATACGCTGCTCTTCTTGCTTCGACGCCATTTTGACAACTGAACAGAAAATTGCAAAAACAAAATAAATTCAACATTTCGTACGATTACACCTACACTGCGACTAGTTTCTTTAGCCGCACCCCTAATTTTACAAACCTTACGATGTTCGTGGTGCATTCAATGGATCCATCAATGTGTGTTTGTTTGTATTAGTGAAACGTATGTTTTGCATACTGTATTTTTATAGTGTTTTTGCTGCAGTTGTCAAATAATCATGTTTCATTAACTAGAAAATAAGAAGAATGATTAGTAATTTCCATTTAATTCCAACTACCTTTATTGCTTATCTTGACAGATACGCGTATTTCGTCTACAATGTGCAGACTTCTTCAGTGTCGTGTACTAATACTCGACTGGGTCCAGTCGAGTATTAGTACACGACACTGAAGAAGTCTGCACATTGTAGACGAAATACGCGTATCTGTCAAGATAAGCAATAAAGGTAGTTGGAATTAAATGGAAATTACTAATCATTCTTCTTATTTTCTAGTTACAGGTATTCCACTAAACAGCTCACACTCTCCATAATTCATGTTTCATTAATTTGAGTGTCCATTTTCTATAGCCGCGCATAAGGTATTGCTTTGGTTTGTAGAATTTTATCAAGTAAATCCTGCTAAAATTGCTTAAAAATGCCGAGAGGACGTGTTTTGAGTGAGAAGAGAATGATTGAAGCCTTTAAGCAGAAAGGTGTTTCAATTCGAGAAATTGGACGTAGACTCAGCCGATCGGATAAAGTCATACAAAATGATTTGAAGGATCCAGAAAAATATGCTACAACCAAACGAAAGCCGAAAAAATTGAAGCTGTCCCCGAGGGATAAGCGAAACTTTGTGCGATTTGAGGCCATTCCACCATATCACTCTCTAAAATCAAGTCTACAGGGTAGACCCAAATAAGTGACGCATGAAACAAGGACTGCATCTCCCACGAAATGACAAATAATTTAAATGTTTCTTTGTTATTCTGTTTCTTATATTTTTTTGTTTATGTGTACATATTGACATTTCGATTCTATCGCCTTTGGCCTTAATTATTGCTAGTCTTTTCAAGCGGCATCACAAGCGGCACGCACCTGATTTTCAGGGATTTCATCCCATATCTTCTGTATGGTAGCTTTGAATGTTTCAATACCCATTGGTTTGAGATCTCGAAAGTGAGCTTCCATGATTCCCCAAATAGAGAAATCCAGAGGATTTGCATCTGGCGAAGAAGCTGGCCATAATTCCTTAGAAATGAAGTCTGGCAAATTCTTGGTGCACCATGCTTGGGTAATCTTTGCTCCATGGGACGGCGCAGAATCCTGTTGAAACACCCATTTGCGGTTACCGAACATCGTTGAAGTATGCTTCTTCAAATCCTTATCCAGGACCTTTTTTACGTAGTATGCTCCGTTAATGTTTACACCCTTATCAATGAAAAGCAGTGGTAGACGACCTAGCGCAGAAATCGCTCCCCAAACCATGACCGAAGTATGATTTTGGAAGCGTTGAACTGCGCGAATTGAAGAAGGGATATCCTGAATACTCGCTGCATAGACCCTGTCATTTTGAGCGTTGAAACTTTGCTGCAATACGAATTTTTTCTCAACCGAAAACACAATCATGGAATCACCGTGCCGACGAAGTAATTCGCGACAACGAATGACTCTGTTCTTCTTGTTGTCTTCTGAAAGTCCATGATTTTTTCTTCTCTTGTACGGCACCAATCTCAAATCCTCTTTGAGAGCCTGATAGTTTTCCTGGAGACGTCCATATCCTGAGCCAGTTTATATGAAGAACGACAAGGATTTCGGTGAATTCGCTCACGCACCGCCTTTACAATCCGTTTGGTACGTACACTGCGAGGATGACCTGGTTTTTTCTTTGGATCTATGGTTCCCCTCGTCCTCCATCTTCTCAACATCCGATCGATTAATGTGCGGCATATTCCTTCCTTCCGGGTCTCGGCCAGTATGTGTTTGAGACGCTTTCCCGCCAAATGCAACTGCCAAATCCGTTGTCTTTTGAAATGCATATTTTTCTTAGGAACTTCCCCTGTCGACGGAATCTAGCGAACACTAGTTTGTTTACATATTAATCAGTCCCTCTTTAATATCCTGGCAACCAGATGGCTCTTGCGATTGCCAGAAGAATTCCAGTTCCAACCCCGGTCCTGGTCCTGGGTTTCTCGATCGGAGGAAGGACCATGTGACGCGAGGTTCGGCAGGTACCGTAAGTGGTCGGGCAGGAAGATCGTGGGCAATCTGGCGTGGACGTCCTGAACCCTGCTTGGATCCAGGAGCATCTCCATCGAATCAGCGTCAGGTCGGTGAAGGTAACTACTTAAGACTTATGTAGTTAGACATAGTGGGTGCGTAAAGCACACTAGCCCCCTCTCTGAAGTAATAACGAAAGGTGGTTCCCGGGAGGGCCGGGCTCGAGCACGCGTGTGTTTTTAGTGGGTCGAGGAGTTGGCACCCTCATCTTTACACCCTGAGTTCTTCAGGTGTCTGGTAGCAGATTTTTCATCCCGTCTAAAAAAAAGAAAACAACATGGCACGCCAGTGTGACACGGTGAAATTTTTGTAAATTTCATGTTTTTGAAATGATGAACCGAGCTATATTTTGTACAATTTGTTATGATTTGAATGATCGATTTCAACTCTAGGTGATCTTTACCGATGAAAAGAAATTCAATTTAGATGATCCCGATGGATTTACAGGCTATTGGCGAGATCTACGGAAGGAACCAGAGTACTACTTCAGACGTAATTTCGGAGGAGGATCTCCTAAGATGAGCTCAACGGACTATAATGAGGTTCTTAACAGCTGCTTAGTTCCGTTTCAAGCATAGTGTGGTTGCAAAAAATTGTTTCAACAAGATAATGCCTGCATTCACACCAGCTCGGCTACAAAATCCTGGTTTAACGACCGAAAAATTGAGCTCCTTTGGTGGCCAGCCCGTAGTCCGGATCAAAATCCAGTGGAAAATATCTGGAGAATCATTGTTCGACTGATCTACGCCAACAAAAAGCAATACAACAGTATTGCTGAGCTT
Organism: Aedes koreicus; assembly: GCA_024533555.2. Taxonomy (NCBI): domain Eukaryota; kingdom Metazoa; phylum Arthropoda; class Insecta; order Diptera; family Culicidae; genus Aedes; species Aedes koreicus. Next base: position 904,637 of record JAHHFK020004124.1, read on the forward strand.
AAAGTGGCAGTTTTGGAAGCATAGGAGGATTTTGAAATGGAAATTTAAAAGAATTTGGTTGGAAGTATGCCCAAAAGGATTTTCCAGGTAATCGAGCGTGCTGGAGAGCAGACTGATTATTAAAATGCAGAAAGTATTCAGTTATATGAATGTTTTGACATGTATCCATAAAAAAACACAAGTGCGGCTATAAAAAATAATTTTATGAATTTGAATCAATAAAGGATTTTCTATTGCAAATTTTCAATTCATTCCTAAACAAATCCATTCAAAACATATTACAAGGAGAAATGAAGTTCTAAACCCGGTTTACAAGTTACAGCATAAACGTGTGTGCGGCAATAGAACCTAACCGCAGTGTACACAATAAAGGGGGGTTCAAGTTTTTTTTTAAATGCACGATTAAAAAAACTACGTCATATTTGAGTCGACCAAGTTTTGACCGTTCCATCCATTAGCTCAGTTTCAATGAATCCAGTTCGGAATGTAGCATAAAATATTTGAATAAAAAATTAAAGTCATAGGCTTTGTGCCCTCTGGTTGTGAACAAAGGCTGGTCCAAACCCTTCAATTATTGAAACGCAAACATTTCACGACTCAACGCAATGCAAAATACGAGATTCCCCATTTTTCCACCTCCATTCACTCGCAATAGTGTGAATCCGAACCGTGTAAACTTTTTCATTCATCACCGTTTTTTTTTTTTTTTTTCGCTTATGCTCTTGACACCTGCTGTAACGTAACAACAACAACGACGGATGGATGGTGACTTAATTTTCCCGCCCGTCAACACTGATTCTCATGAAATCGAAAACATCGCAAATCGGAGCACTCTTTTGCGGAGTTACCAGTCTTTGAGCAGCATGCAGCTTTGTTAAATCACGACTACTACGATTCGGGCAGTGGCATGGAACGATGGTTATTTGAACATGAAATGTGCGCCGGGAAGCGGAACAAAGTTCACGAATTTATGTAGGAATTAAGCTGAACGTCTCGTATTGTTGAAGAGATTGGAGCACACAAAGTTGGTACAATTTACGATCAGTTGTTATCTACAGCTGTAAGAAGGGCCTAGAGTTTGTATTAGTGGTGGTAAAAAAAATAGGAAAGGGAAACTGGAAGTAGAAGGACTCAAGTACAGGGTACACCCTGAGGGCATGACGTCACAAGATAAGAGATGATAGGGTGACGGGAATGGTTTTAAATCTTAATGCAAAATTAACTCAACAACTAAAGTCTTTGGAAATCTACACTAAACGTTCTAATTAAAATTTTGTTGCATGGGAGCTTAATAAGAGCTTAAAATTATTCTTCAATAAATGCTTTATCCTTCTTTGAATTTGGTGAATCAACACGGTATTTGTGGTTAATTTTATGAATTTGGGAATCTTTTGGGATAAGGAATTGGGAAAGGAAATTTTGGAAGTCTTTGATATCCATGAAGGTGGATCCTGCTGTAGGACCGATATTGAGTTCTGGCAGACGATTCGGGGTCATCCAAACTTTCCTTGAGATCAAAACATAAGACAGTTGTAAAAAAAGGCTTTTTAGGCTTTGCAAAGCTACGATATGTAATGAAACATATTCATTGAATATCTTGGAAGAACAATTGACATTATGAGATGATCGTCGGATGTTCTAGGTTAGCCAAACTATCCTAACTAAAATTGTATGGTGGATAAAGGTACTGTAACAACAGTAGATTTTAAGTTCGGAACTCCAGGATAGTTTGGACGACCTAGAATATCTCTAAAAAATATATCCTACTTTTTTTAATCATTTCTATGCTATTGAGCATCAAATCAATCAGAATACACCAAATGGCTTGTATAAATAAAGGGTGTTCCGATCAAACTTTGGCCAAACAGTAATGTGTGTGAGTCGATCAAAGTTTTAATTAATAAGTCAAATTCTTTTTCTTTTTAAAGTTCAGTTAATAAAGAGTACAAAAGAAATATTCAGCTAAGCTTCCTTTTTACCCAATCCGAACTGCCAGGTCTTTCGTTTAACACCTGCCATAAGATTTTGTACAGTCTCCTTGTCCACTTTATTCGCCGCAGAACGCCAGTTTGCCATGAACTGTTTCTCGCTCACAACAACTTTTTGAGTGTTTTTAAGGTTCCGCTTGACGATGGCCCAATATTGTTTGATTGGGCGAAGCTCTTGCGTGTTGGGAGGGTTCTTGTCTCTGGGCACCACTTGAACGTTGTTGGTAGCATACTACTCCGTGACCTTTTTTCCGTAATGGCAAGATGCCAAATCCGGCCAAAATAGAAAGGAACAATCGTGTCACTTCAGGAAAGGCAGTAGACATTTTTTCTAGGCACTCGCTAAGATAAATTTCCTGCTTGATGGTTCCGGTCGCAATGTAAACGTTGCTTCTAGCCACAGGTACAGATACACCAGATATTTCCTCGCGAACTTTGACAGTTTAATGTGCTTGAAAATATCTGCCGCCTTTCCCCGTTCGGTTGCCGTATAAAATTCCTATCCAGGAAGCTGTTTAAAGTCTGCCTTTACGTAAGTTTCATCGTCCGGTACCACGCAATCAAACTTCGTCAGCATCGCCGTGTACAACTTTCGCGATCGTGCTTCGGCCAACGTGTTTTGTTTATCGTCACCACTTTCTTGTAAGTCGACAGTCCAGCTCGTTTTTTAAGCTTTATCCACGGTTGAAGATGCCACTCCCAGCTTCTTTGCGACATCTCGGACGGAGAGGTTGGGGTTCCGCTCGAAACAGAGGGCAACTCTTTTTGTCGTCGCTGTGGCCTCCGGCTTTCGATTTCCCCCCGATCCAGCTTTCCTGGCTGTCGACAAACTTTTAATACGTTGGTAATAGTTGATTTAGCCACATTCAACAATTTCGCCAACTTGGCGTGAAAGTAGTTTGGATTTTCGCCATGCACGTGCAAAATTTTGATGCGTTGCTTCTCTTCCTTCGACGACATTTTCATAACTGAAGTGATAATCTCAAATTCAAAATAGAGGCATGATGCTACACGCACACATCTTCAAAATGAGGGGTGTGCAAATGTTTTTAATGCACGATGAAAGGAAATGTGTCAAGTTTAAGTTGACCAAATTTTGATCGAAAAACCCTTTAGTAACGCTTTAGAAACACATATGCCTGAAAGGGTGAATACGATGCCAGCTTCATAAATAGTAGCTACAGATCAATTTCGTTGTAGGCAACAACGAATGGATTGGTGAGTCCATAGATCCGTTTCGTATTATAAACAAAACATTATTTTTAGTGCATGCATGAACTTCACACTTTGATGCAATTTTGTAGCTCTAGATCCGATGAAGCGCATTTAAGCGCAACTTAATCTATCTTCTGTATATATAAAAATGAATTTCTGTCTGTCTGTTAGTCACAATCTTATAGACTCGAAAACTACAGAACCGATCGTCGTGAAATTTTGTTTGGAGGGGTTTTTGGGGCCGGAAAAGGTACTTATGATAATTAAAGACCCCTCCCTTCTCTAAAAGGCGGAGCTCCCATACAAATGACACTTAAATTTCTGCATAGCTCAAGAATTAATCAAGCAAAGGAAACCAAATTTAGTATGTGAGAGTTTTTGGAAAAGAGAAATGTTTCTGTGGTTTGAGACCCCTCCTCTCTCTGGAAGGAGAGGCCCTCATACAAATGACACAGAACATTCTGCATAACTCACGAACTAATCAAACAAATGGAATTAAATTTGGCATGTGGGGTTTTCTGGAGGCAAAAAATGTTTCTATGGTGGTTCGAGACTCCTCCCTTCTCTAGAAAGGGGGGGGCTCTCATACACATGAAACTGAAATTTCTGCATAACTCGAGAACTAATAAAGCAAATGGAACCAAATTTGGCATATGGGGATTTTGAAGGCAAGAAATGTTTCTACGGTGGTTCGAGACCCCTCTTCTCTGGTGGGGGGGGGGGGGGGGGTTCATACAAACGACACACAAATTTAAACCAAACATGAGAATCACCCCTACTGTTATGAAAATTTGTTTTCAGGGGTTTTTGGGGCCGAAAAAGGTTCTTATGATGGTTCGAGACTCCTCCCCCGTCTGAAAGGGGGGGTTCTCATACCCAAGTAACAATTTCAGTTATATTCCTGCCGTATAGCATTCCTCCCGGCTTTGTTGATAAAACTACATTAACAACTGTTTTGTCTACCAACACCTTCTCTATGCTTCTTTAAAGCCGAAATTTGTAAAAAGTGGCCCACTCTATAGATGATTGTGAAATCAATTTAATAAAACCTCTATAAGACCATAAAGATTTTGAATATCTTCTAGTGATAGATGCTATGGCCACTTGAGAACCTTCATAAAACCTATTGGCTGTCATGAAAACCAGCATACAGGCCACAGCTGTCAAACTTCACTGTGATATCGTGGTTGGTTTTTGTTGTTCTGCTTTGTTCGATTCTCTGCTTTTCTGATTCATTTAGCAGTAAATAATATCGATGAAATAAGGTCAAACGTTGCCGGAAATTTTGTTTTATAGCAAAATATCCCAAACAAGTTATGTTTTTTTACAGCGTATCATGCTCCAAATCATATACGCATTTAATTTTTATGTAGAATAGTGGCACTGAAAGAACATAAAATGAATGCGCCTTGGAAATTAATTATGAATTTCCTGAAAATTGATGGAATTCAGTAAGGTTATCTAAAAGTATGCCAAAATTGGTGTCCGATGAACAGTTCATTTGCATTGCATTTAAAATTTAGTGCATTGATTTTTCCACACTTCAATTATTTCTTATATTTAAATATGGCGATTGAAAAATAATCACAGTTCTGCCATAGAGCCATTTTTCTTCGCAATGACTACTTTAAAACTACACGCTGAAAAAAATACCGTCATAAAAAACATATTCCAGGTAAATCCAAACATAAATTTAGTTTGTCCTGGCCGCAAAAATAAACTTGCTTTATTTCAAATATATTTTATGTTTTAAATCAAGCGCCATCGATGTTTGAAATAAAAATCATGTTATGTTTATTTTAAACATATTAATTATAAGAACAAACGGAAAAAAAATGGATTTTAATGGTTGCGTTCTAAATTTATTTTATTTATTCTATGAGTCTTGGTTATCTTATTTCTGGATTTGGCTTGAATTCTAATACATTCCAAGTTCAACGAGTTTGCTCAGAGATCCACTACTGGAATCGAGCAAATAACCAATAAATGTGACGATTGGCTCATGTTGCAAACTTTGTCGAAACTTTGTCTTCTGGAGAGGGAAGTACACGCTCAAATTCCCCTACCCAATGAATGTATTGTTGAAATAACAGTTCCTTGAATTTGTTTCAAAAATTGTTATTTTCCTTCAAAACAGGCTTTCTATTTACATTGAACAATTCTCATGTTTCAAGTTGAACATCGATATTTTTATTTTAAATGGACGAAATTTGTATCCGTATTTTTGGTCATTTAGTGACTTCCCTCAGAGCCAATGTGCCGTTAAATGCATTTACTGGAGGCAAAATGGTTTTAAAATGCTTTTTCAACTGATCATAATAAGATAATATGAATGAGTCCTAAAGTGGCATTTCAAAACAGCATTTAACGAATTTATAAAGTCGAAATAAAACCTTTGATAGGAGTAAAATGAATTTGAGAATACAAGGTGGTGTCATGCTAAAACCAAATTGATTTTGAGTGGCTTTGATAAAACCTAATAAAACTTAATAAAGCAGGATGGTTTTGGCAATGTTACTTGGGATACAAATGAAACACAAATTTCTGCATAACTCGGAATGGAACCAAATTTGTCATGTGAGGGGTTTTAGAAGGTATTTTTTTCTATGGTGGTTTGAAACCCCTCCCCTCTTTTGAAGGGGGGGGGGGGCTCTCATATAAATGAAACAAAAATTTCAGCAAAAACACGAGAATTATCCCTGATAAGTAAACTTATCAGGTGTAAATATGTGTATACAAAAAATTGTAAATAGTTATTATTAAGTCTAAATTGAATTCCTAGCATCCAAGTCAGTAGTGAATTCAAACCCAAATTGAACATTCAACCGTCACTATAATTATACACGATCACTGTAATGCAAATCCAAGAAACCCATTTGCCGTTCAAAGGTGAAAAGAATTAAAGATCAGTACAAATCAGAAATCTAAAACCATCCGTCGCAAGTCTTACTTTATACAGTGATAAAGCAGCTAAATCCAAGTGTTCTTAAAGTGTCCGAAACCCCATTCTTTCAGGGGCGGCCAAACACAATTTATTCCGGTGAATATCGCGAGCCTGAAAAACTGTGAGTGAATTCGTGATCGAAATTGTGATCCGTGACAAACGGTTATTTAAGGTGTGAAGCAGTGTCCAGTGGTGAAACCATTCTCTCTTGTGATTTGGTGCACCGCTAATGCACATAGCGGATAGTAATACCTCCGGAGGCGGGCAATTAGAGCTCCACGCTCGAACAATCCCTACTGATATGAAATTTTGTATCCAGGAGATTTTAGGGTCGAAGAAGGTTCATATGATGGTTCGAGACTCCTACACCGTCTGAAAAGGGAGGCTCCCATACAAATGAAACACAAATTTACGCATGACTCGAGAACTAATCTAGCAAACGGAACCAAATTTGGCATGTGCGTTTTTTTGGAGGCAGGATTTTTTTCTAAGGTGGTTCGAGACCGCTCCACTATCTGGAATTACACATATAAGCAAACGAAAATATTTTAACAAATCAAAACATAAAAGCACCAGTTCTATTAAATTTCCTTTCATTTGGTTGCAAGCGTAGCAAGGCTCGCACCGGGTTCAGCTAGTGGTCAATAAAATAATCTGTCTCTGCAAAGGTGGTGGATTAGGTCGCACTTAGTTTACTATCCCAAAACACACACAAAAACCGAGCAATAGGATTACTCTACGAAACGATGTTTCAAAGCTAACTGGTATTCGGGGACGAGTAATGTGGCTTTTCATTGTTTTATAAACTTGTAGCGATTGCTCTCAGAATCTCCTTGAATTTTTCAACAAACAACAAAATTATTGATTGTTGCTTTGCCCCCGATAAATTCTGTAAGATTCCACTAAAACAGGAAGTTCTCCCCTACGCCGACTGAGATTAATCCAAAATCACAAAACAAGTTTCTGCCTCTTTCCAACTAGGGTAAGGAACGGCATAATCAGGGGTGACTGCTTTAGTCAGTTGTTGGGAAATAGGTCTTAAAGTCCCACATTTTCCAAATTATTGCACTTTTAATTATACGAACAAAAGCTCTATCTATCGGTCTAATGATTCGATCTCTTTTAACCATGATTTATTACCAATTTATTACTGTCATTTTGAAATTTAAAAATTCATCTAGAACAGGGCTTCCCAACCGGTAGTCCGCGACTCCCAGGGGGGTCGCGAGGGCCTTCTAGGGGGGTCGCGGGCGTCTGACCAGCGTGACAATTTTTATGCATACAAAACAAAAAAATAACTGATTCATAAAATAAAATGCAACCTACTTATAAAGTGCATGAATTTAAATAATAAACGAGTATATTTTGGTCTTCGTGCGTCTTATAAAGGGCTATTCACATTAGGCCGGGCCGAAACCCGGTCGGGTCACGGCCGAGTTATGCTACGAATTGATTGTTTGAGTGCTGTATGCGACCGTCCACATTAATCCACCGGGCCGTGTTCGTGGTCTTACCAGTATTTGGCCGGGCCGTTCAAAAATATTTCTTGGCAACGATATTTTTGACGGCTCTGTCTCACCACGGCTGGTAGCATGCGCTTTGATGTATATGTAGTTGTGAGCGCTCTGCACAACAAACGTGAATAATGTGTATTGACAGAAAGTAGAAAACTATTTTGGTATTTCAAGCTAATTTAATTTGCGTTTTAAATTTGTCTTATCTAAAATGATCAGCTAGGTTAGCGCAAATTGTCTACACAATTTTTAAATTTAAATTTTTACTCATACACTCGACCAACCATAACTATTTTCACTCATGTTTCTAAAAGATTTGATCAAGGCTGCCTTCATGAATATCTAGGACTTAATCTTTTTTTGTTTTTTAAACTTTATTTAGGGCAAATGACCCAATAGTGTAGGAGCTAACTTATTTTATTTATATTAGTAAACTTTACTCCCTGAATATCAACAATCACAATAGTAACATTTGTCCTCTACTTTTCGGGGAAAATTTTCATTTTGCAATTGAATTTATTTATTAGATAGAAAAGCTCCTCCGTGAAAAGGAAAAGGTGTTCCTATAGCTTCGGTATTTTATAATTCTTGTTCCTATGGTATGGCCAACAATCAATGTGCAACTAGCGATTTGAAATTGGTTCACTGTTGTAGAACCCCTAGTACTTCCTGAGCCAAAAAAAATATTCGTTTTCTTTTTTTTGGCCAGTGCCAATGAGCAAACACCTTTCAAAAAGAAACATTATAACTGATAGATGGCAGCAAAAGGAATAACGATGCTATGTTATATGTTGATAATAGACACAAACCTTTGTGATTTCGCAACTAAAGGTACGATAAGGTCTGTATCCACATTAATCCGGACACCTTGAAATCATTGTAACTTTTGAAATATTGCACGTAGGAATGCAAAATTTCACTGTGGTATAGCTGAGAGTCTATGATGAAAAAGACTATGATTGATGTTTACATTTCATGTATAGTATTCAAGATGGTGACGAAACAAAAACAAGTACACGAGCGAATTTTGCACGGGCGTACGGCAAATCCTGATTTGTCAATACGGGACCTTGCAAAAACATTGGATTTGCCTAAATCCACAGTTCACGATGTGCTCAAATAATTTTCGGAACGTTTGACGGTGGAGTGGAAACCGAGAAGTGACAAAAACATTGGACGCGCTGATCCTGTCATGGACCGAAAGGTGAAAAGGATATTAACGAAAACCCCAAATCTCTCCATTCGAACGGTGGCTCGTAAAATAGGGATGTCGCCTGGTTTTGTCCAAAAATCAAAACAACGTTTGGGACTTAAGTCGTATAAAGTAAAAACAGTTCCAAATCGCAACGACAAACAGAACTTGGCAGCAAAATCACGGGCTCGACGTTTGTACTGCGAATATTTGACGAAGTTTTCATGCGTTGTTATGGACGATGAAACTTATGTCCTGGGGGATTTCAAGCAGCCCCCAGGGCTGGCTTTTTATTCTGCTATTGTCAGAAATGCTACAGCTGAGCATTTTGGAACGAAGAAAGCATCGAAATTTCCCAAAAAATACCTTGTGTGGCAAGCAATTTCTACGTGTGGCAAAAAGAGTACATCTTTCGTCACTACAGGCACAATCAACAAGGAGATCTATCAGAAAGAGTGTCTGCAGAAGCGATTGCTGCCCTTCATCAAAAGTCACAAAGAAAAACCTTTGTTCTGGCCCGATTTGGCATCATGCCACTATGTTAAAACTGTGATGGAGTGGTACCAAGCAAATCAAGTGAACATTGTACCAAAAACCTCAAACCCGCCAAATTGCCCAGAGCTACGACCAATCGAGAGATATTGGGCTCTGATGAAGCGGAAGCTTTCTGGAAAGAAGCAAGGAATCAAATACATCAAACACTTCCAGCAAATTTGGACAAAGACGGCTTCTACGATTTCTGAAGAGTGTGTACAAACCCTAATGGACGGAGTTAAGCGCAAAGTTCGAAAATTTTATGCAAATACCGAATAACTATGTTTTGTCTTCACGAATTGTTAAAACACATCCCATGAATCTTAAATAAACAACTACGACAGAAATATAACGCGAAATTTATGTTTTATTCATTTTGAGGTGTCCGGATTATTGCGGACCTCACTAGAACATTAGGTACAAAGACAACACAATTTTAAGGAAATATTTCTATGTATGCATTATGGCCTTACTTAAATTTATAAGTTAACGATTAAAAATACATGATAAAGCTTTAGATCACAAATGCGTGATGAGTAACCTATCAACTTTATTTACTTGAACTACTATTTACAACTTTAAGATAACTTTCTAAGTGTGTTTACATTGTTCTTGCATTAGCAATTCACCACATTCTAAACAGGTTTTCTATACTAGTGTGTCATTCATAATGTAGAAACTAAAAACTTGAACTAAATCATACCTAACTATTGAGACATTTTTGCCTGAAATATTAACTATTTTGCTGGACATTTGATTTCAAGTTTCAACAATCGTAATTCAGCCACTTGAAAATTATTTTCAGAATTTTGTTCAGAATCCTTTGAAGTGTCTTTTTCCTAGTAGTGCAACAACTTAGATACTCTAGATCACGTAATATAGGTTGTAGTGCGAACGGGGCGTAAACATTTCAAACAAGCACCCACAGGTTGTCAGAGCATTCTAATTTGGTTTTTGAAACAATTTCAACGTCATATTTCGGTAAGCAGGGAAATTCTTCGTATTCAATCAGTGATGTTTTTACACACCTTGGTTGGTGGGGATAATTTTAAAAGATGCATCGACTTTATCGACAAGCATATCAAAGTGGTATCAGTCTTCTAAACAATACGGGCGAGAAATTGGCAATTGTTGCTGAGTACGTCAATAAGTTTGCGGTGGACAAGCATTTCAAAAATTGTTTACCGTGTTTTCAACTTATTTTTACTGAATAAAACCAAAATATGAGCGAGTAAACGAATCAACAACAAAAACCAAAAAAAAAACAGCGTTCAGTTGATGTTTACGTGAAGGAACATCATAGAATCCCGAAACCATCCCGGTACAGTGTGAAGGGAACCAAACATACCGGTTGTGAAATAAAAGCTTTTCGGTTTCGGCTAATGAATAGGCCCCATCGGCCTAATGAATAGCCCTTAATTCGTTCGAGTAGAGCAGAGTAGTGGTGAACGGAAGGCAACGAAGGACAGTTGCTTCTTCCATTGTCTTTTTCTTGCTAGCACACGCGATTGAATGGATTCATTTTTTACTTGCTCTTTCCTTCTTACTGAGATGTGAGTTGATGTATTAGTGTGCGTCCTGGTGCGTCGTTAAACGTGAAGAAAAACTCAAAGAATGCGCATAGTTGACTCATTTGTTTTGTCTTCTTTTACAACTGAACTGGCCATTAACGCGTCGAGTCCCGAATCAATCAACCGACCAATTTGTTGCTTCCACATTTAAAGTTTTGCTGAGATTTTGGTTTACCTCTGCAAACTAAATATTGTCAAAGTATTCAATAAATTTAAAATAGTTACAGAAAAGAACAAGATTATGGAAAAGAAACGCAAGTATTCCGAGGGTTATATGAAATTCTGTTTCACAACTATAATCGTTAATGGCGTCGATAATCCACAGTGCGTGCTTTGTGGCGTTGTGTTGAGTGTTGAGTCAATGAAGCCATCAAAATTGAAACGGCATTTGGATACCAAGCATGCCGAGCATAGTACTAAGGATGTGGACCTTTCTCGGCGTCATGAAGCTGGCTTGAATCGGCAGAGATTCGATGCCACTGGCACTGGCAGCATTCAACAACAAAACACAGCAGTAGTGCAGGCGTCATATGAGACAGCACTGGAAATCGCCAAAAACAAAGAACCTCATACGATTGGAAAAATTCTCATCAAACCTAGCATGCTGAAAATGGTGAATTTGGTTCGTGGGGAAGCAAGTGAAAAGAAAATGCGGCAAGTGTCATTATCAAACAACACTGTGCAAAGACAAATTGCCCATATGTCCGAAGACGTGAAAGAGAAAGTTCTGGAAGAAATAAAACAATCTCCTTTATTCGCAATTCAACTCGATGAATCCACGGATGTCAGTTCCTGTGCGCAGCTGTTGGTGTTTGTGAAGTACGTATGCTCTGCTGGCGATTTAAAGGAGTTTTTTTTTCTGTTGTGACTTGGAAACTACTACCAAAAGTGATGATATCATGGCTGAAATCAAGGCGTTTTTTGAATCTGGTGACTTGCAGTGGAAAAAATTGTGTGGGGTTTGCACCGATGGAGCTCCTGCAATGCTTGGCAAGAAATCTGGATCTCAGAAGAAGGTCAAGAAGCTTGCCCCACATGCCGCAGGTGTCCATTGCATGATCCATCGATATGCTCTTGCCAGCAATACGTTGCCGGAAGGGTTATTGAAAGTACTGGAATTGGTCGTAAAGATTGTTAACTATGTTAAGTCTGGAGCCCTGAATACACGTTTATTCAAGGAACTTTGCAGGGAAATAAACTCAGATCATGGGTTCTTCTTTTCTAGACTTCCGCACGCTGGTTGTCCAAGGGTAATGTACTCAACCGTGTTTTCGAGTTGAAGGATGAGATCCAAACGTTTTTGAAAGCTCAAGGGAAAAATGATTTCCTTGCACATTTTAATGAAGAAGATTTTCAAAAGCGTCTCGCTTACTTAGCTGATGTTTTTGAGCATTTGAATTTGCTGAATTTGAAACTTCAGGGCAAACATGCATTCGCGGAAAAACTAAAAAATTGGCGCCGAAAAGTTATGATGGGAAATGTTGCCATGTTTGATCGTCTGTGCAATATGAGCGATAAAGGAGCAAGCGAGCTGGCTTCGGCTCTCCAAGCAGAAATTATTGCATATTTGGATTCACTGGAGCAGCAATTTGAGAAGTCTTTCCCCAAGTTGAAGCAAGAAGTAGCTGCTTTATTACGCAACCCGTTTTCATCTTCATTGGTTGTAGCTAGCCTTCCAGATGATATACAGGATGAATACTTGGACCTGAAAAACGATTCTTCCTCTCGCAATTTGTTTCATGAAAAGGAACTGAGCCAGTTCTGGTGTGCTATGTATGGCTCGTACCCCAAAGTTTCCATGGAGGCATTGAAGATCCTAATCCCATTCGTGTCAACATACCTCTGTGAAAGCGGATTTTCAACTCTACTTCAAATCAAAACGAAGACAAGAAACAGACTAAACGTTGAAGATGACATGAGATTGGCGTTGTCTTAAACACAATCTAGTGTCCCAAATCCAGGCGCAGCAATCACACTGAGAGTGTTTTTCCCTGGTCATAACATAAAATGTCGTAATAAATCAAAAAGATCGTAAATTGATGTATTTCTTTATTTTTTATCGCAAAATAATCACATTAGTTTTCCAAGGGGGTCGCGGGGCCATTACTGATTCAAAAAGGGGGTCGCGAGCCCAAAAAGGTTGGGAACCACTGATCTAGAAAATCATCAGTTTCCTACCTGCTGAAGAAGTTTGCTCAAATTTGTGTATTTTGCATTTGTTCGCGTGTACCGGAGGGAATGTCTTCATCAGCTCCTTCTCACATCCAGGCTTGTTGCCAGAATGTGATGTTGAACATTGAGTAAAATTTATTTCATATTTAGATGATCTGAAATCACTATTTATTTCATGTTTCCTCCAGTCATTTGAGCTTGATATATGCTAATGATTATATTGTCCATCATCTGACACTATCATATGCAATAAAAAATATGTTTCGGAGCTGTCCAATAGTACTCAACGATAAATAATGCTTCCCTGATGAGCGGAAGCTATGGCATCACTTTCACTGTTGCTTTTGAGAGAGCCCATGTTTCCTCTCTTTTTCGTTAATCATTGATTTAGCGCACCATTGGAAGATCATGGACGAGAACAGCTTTCCGAGGAAGCTGACCCGACTTATCAAGGCTACGATGGATGGAACCCAGTGCTGTGTGAGGATATCGGGTGGATTATCGGGTTCATTCGAATCCCGCAGGGGGCTTCGTCAAGGTGATGGTCTCTCTTGCCTCCTGTTCAACATTGCTCTGGAAGGTGTTATGCGACGAGCGGCGTTTAGCATGCGAGGCACGATTTTCAACAGATCCGATCAATTTATCTGCTTTGCCGATGACGTGGATATTGTCGCCAGAACATTTGAGGCGGTGGTAGAGCAGTACACCAGACTAAAGCACGGAGCAGAGAAGATTGGGTTGAAGATAAATACGTCCAAAACGAAGTACATGCTGGCAGGCGGAACCGAGTACGACAGGACCCGACTAGGCAGCAGTGTAACGATCGACGGCGATGAGTTCGAGGTAGTCGATGAATTTGTCTATCTCGGCTCACTGGTTACTGCGGACAACGATAACAGCCGTGAGATCCGGAGGCGGATTATCAGTGGAAGTCGTGCCTACTATGGGCTCCACAAGCAACAACGCGTGTTAAGAACTTTCTTTGATGGAGTACATTAGGACGGACTATGGAGGCGAAGGATGAATCATGAGCTCGCGCAACTCGCCAGCGAACTCAGTATTCATAAGGTGGCAAGGGGGGGAAGGATACGCTGGGCAGGACATGTTGCGAGAATGCCGGGCAACTTTCCTGCAAAAATGGTGTTCGACGGGAATCCGGTTGGTACAAGACGACGTGGGGCGCAACGAGCAAGATGGTCAGACCAGGTGGAGCAAGATCTAGGGGGTACAAGGTGCTCAAGGGATTGGAGAGGAGCAGCCACGAATCGGGCATTATGGAGGGATATTGTGTATCAGGCTATGTTATAGTATTGTGACGTTAGGCCATGTAAATAAAAATAAATGATGTAGCGCACCGGTATCGTATCGTGAAGTCTGCTGTCTCTTACATTCGTTTGTTTTTAAACGAAGCATCCCATCACAGTCGCTTTGCCTAACATTTCCGTGAGAGTAAATGAGATAAGAAATACACATTGCCAATCTAAAGATCAATGACAAAACGATGGAGCGGGTTGAGGAAATTGACATTTGCAGCAAATCGTGAACTGGCCGTTTTCATTTCGCCTTCGCACACATGCACGGAATCGCACTCACACAATATTGTAAGTTTATGTACAGATTGCGGAGCTGAAGAAAACATTTTCATGGTCGGAAAGCAATCCGCGTGCTTTTAATAAGTCCCTGCAATTGAGACCTTAATTCCATGGCTATGAAATTTTCTGAGTCTTATACTCGTTTCTGAAGGTATGTTACGATAGATAAGAAGTGAGCAGAAGGATTAGCGTCTAAATATTGGCAGTTCTAAGTATAGATTACATAGAGCTTCATCAAATGTCCCAGGTGTTGAATAAACTGCTTAAAACCCGTCCCGTACCCTATACGTTGAAGATTTCAAAATAAAGATTAGCTCGGCTATTAAGAAGAAACTTCTAAATTTTCTTCAAAACTTTACTAATCAGGGGAGTCAAAAATTCAATTCATTTTTGCCTCCTAACCATCGAACAGCCCACAGTCAAAGTTTACAGATTTTCAAACCAAAACAAACATCCACTTTGAAATACCACTTCGATAACCTTTAAAACTGTTTTACCAACGCCAACGGTCTCACGGTTTTCCTTAATCTGCTTTCGATTCATACCCCGCTGCGTCCGGCAGCTTGAGGATAAAAACGAGGAAAACATAAATCGCCTTAATTGAAAATTGTACTTTTCCCCTTCTGCTTCTGTCAACAAACCTACCCACTTGCATAAAATAGCACACACACACACACGTACACGTATTTGTTCTCAAACACCATCACCCACCCAAAAGCTTTAGAAGCCATCGTGAGTGCCCTAACGAACCGCGTCGTCGAACACGGCTTGGAATCTAAGCGCTGACATTTGCCGACGGACGGCTAACCAACGTGGACGCGAAAAACAGCCCTTCGTTTCGCTGCCGGCTCAACAAAAACATGGCAAGTCAATATCGCGAGCATGAATCCAAATCACGACTCTCCGCCTCGGGTGGGATGGGTCCGGATCCAAGCCCTTTCGGTGGCTTGCCTCTGCGGGCCAGTGCCAGTGATGCAATAGAAAGCAGTGCATGTAACCAGAGGCAGGCAGGCACTCGTTCCGTGCTGGCGACGTTGCTCATATGGCTTTTCCGCACGAGGATCAAAGGGTGTGGATAGATCCCGACCGTGTAATAGAATTTGTTTGAAGTGCGGTTCCAGCAGTCAAAGCCGGTGATCTTTTGAGCCACCCTTTTGTGTCCCGTGTGTTGGAAGTGAAAAGGTTGAAGCACGACCCGCGCTGATCACCGACAGCGGTAGAACGTGACATTCTAGTGATCAAATGTGAGCTAGAATGGTAATGGACTTTTATAATTCTACAACAATTCAATTTCGCCATCAAGGTTTCTCGCAGTCTCATCAGTGGTGCGCCCAATAAAGCACTCGACTTATTTGGAAATCTCTGCTGATGACTGCGAAAATGCTCTCGCCTACTGAGTACCTTTCTCATCGAGACATTGAACCAAAAAAAAAATAACCCAGTCAGCTTGTCGACAGCCTTGCAGCCCAGCGAATGTGAACGAAAGCATTCCTCAACCGGAGCGTGCGCCAAAAAACCGGAGTCAGACGGTTTGAATTTTTGCGCTATTCTTTCGGCGTCGATGCGGTGAAGTTTGCTGTGGTGGGTAGGGTATTTTACAATTCTGAAAGGCTGCTACGATGTTTTCACTTGCCCCTTTCCATCACAAGCTCAGAAACAGTCTCGCTGAGGCTGCGAATCATCATCTCAGCAGCTGAGATCTGCAAATTGCAATCATTTCAGCAAGTCTTTTTTGTGCTTTGGATGAGTTTTTTTCTTTCCTGCGTACGTCGAGCCCAGATTTGCACATCCATGAAATGGGGATGGCGCTGTTTACATTGTCAGTTGGGAGGAAAATTAAACAGAAGATTGCATTACTTTTGCGAGTTGCGACTTATGTGTTCCGGCATGTCAGAAAAGTGAGGCCCGTTGCTGAGCTGACAGACGAGAGATGGAGAGCTTATCTCAAGTCATGTTTTTGTGAAATGTACGTTTATGGAATTGTTTTATTTCGTGGGCTGACTAAGGAAGGGGGTAAAGTAGAGCTGGTTGTTGATGGGCACTATGAGAAGATTGCTGTTTTTTTTTTGGTTAAGATATGGGTTCTTTGAATTGTTTTCTTTTCGGATAACCACATCAAGGTTTTCTTGCATGTCAAGGATAATTCAATAGATGCTTAAGAAATGAATTCATAGAATTTGATCGCTGCCAAATAAGTTTCTTAATCAAGTCCACATTTTATTCCCTTGCTCTGAACTGGCCGGTTTGACGTGCCGCAAAGGTTCAGTTGGGATTCTTTGTCCAGACCCAAAGCTAAGAGTCAGTTCCATTGTGGTAATATCACCTTAATTAGTTTTTTTTACTGTATTCATCTACTCATTTTTTTTTTTGTATAGTTACCTAAGAAACATACGGAATTCAAATGGTTCATTTCAGTAATTAAAATCACAGTAATACCTATGAGATTCAATGCAAATGATTATTACGATGAAAGAAAACGGAGGAGCACATCGAAATCTTAACTGGATATAAATGTATTTAAAATCAAATTAAGCCGATTACACAAAAGACGCCACAGACGGTTCATTTTTTCATTTCTGTGTGTGTTTTAAAATAAAAATATAAGCAATCTGAATTAATTTCATAATCAAGTGATTCCAAACTTTTCAGAGGTGTTTTGTCTCGTATTCAAGAAATTTTGAATTCTTTGAGACCCAATAAATTTTATATTCAAAATTTGATTCAGGAAATGCGCATGTGACTTAACAATTAAAATTGGATTTGGATTGGATTTGGATTGGATTTGGATTGGATTTGGATTGGTTTTAGATTGGTTTTGGATGGTTTTAGATTGGTTTTGGATTAGTTTTGGTTTTGATTTGATGGATTTGATTTAGATTGGTTTTGGATGTTGATTTAGATTGGATTTGGATTGGATTTGGTTTGGATTTGGATTGGATTTGGATTGGATTTGGATTGGATTTGGATTGGATTTGGATTGGATTTGGATTGGATTTGGATTGGATTTGGATTGGATTTGGATTGGATTTGGATTGGATTTGGATTGGATTTGGATTGGATTTGGATTGGATTTGGATTGGATTTGGATTGGATTGATTCGATTTTTTCGTTGGAAGCGCAAAAGCAAAACTGTCCTTTCGTGTCGAATGTTTGTTCATTTTATTTATATCACTTGTTTTAATGCTTTCTTTAATTAAGATCATGAAAATGTTGTTTTTTTTTATGGGGACATGCACAGAAAAAAAATCTGAATTTTCATTGTGATGTAAATATCAGAGCATGTAAAATTGTCTCTTCTTCCACACAAAGTAGCAACTTGCATGAAATTGTTGTAATGAAGACGAGCTTTTGTATACAAGATTTTCCGAAATGAATGGAATGTCCCAGAACTTTACACGATTTATAATGTTAACTTGTACGTATTGTGACGCTCCATTTATGTGCATGATATTGAACAGAAATTCACACTACTTTTTCGAGCTGTGTGGAAAATCATATGGAAACCGGAGATGTTGCTGTTCCCTACGAGCAATCGTAGTTTTTGATGAAGATTTACGTGTTAAAAGTTATTTTTAAGTAATATTATTTTATTCCTACATTTTTTCCAACCATTAGACCTTTTATATTCGATAAAGTAGATGTAGTTAGTGTACATTCGTGAACAACTCATTCGTCACAACACACTTCCATGGGATGTTAACACATTTTGCCAGCATTGCCAGGTTGATCTATATTTCAGAATTTACAATGATTTTAATGCTTGGTTTTCAGCAAACACAAATGGTTTCTTAAAATACCGATATTAAGAGATTTCATTCCGATTCAAGTCGATTAATTTTTGAGTTCATTTGAAAGCTTCTTTCTTCATTCTACCCTAATTTTCTGATCAGGCCAGAGTTTTAATATGTTTTAGTAATGATCGACACTTGGTGGTGTAGTGGTTAGCGTGACTGCTACTCCAGTAAATCTGGGTTCAATTCCAGCTGAGTGCGGTAAAACATTTTTAAGCGAAAAAATCTCTGGTCCGGTCTTCCTTCGGAAGGGAAGTACGGCCGTCATGTGTTGATTAGCGCGATCTGCAGAGTGGAGAAGTCTCCTAACGACGGTGAACAAGCTAAAGGCTGAAAGCCACCTTAATATAGAAAGAAGAAGAATAAGAATAGCAGCATGTCATTTTGCAGACATAATTTAAAAAAAGTGCAGACATAATTTTTAAAAAAAAGCTTACAGAGATATGATTTGCAGGGGAAATTCACAAATAACCGAGGTTGATCGCTTTTAAAATAGAACGAGTATTTTCATTATAACGGCGAGTAAATCCGATTTTACTTTCCCTTAGATGGACTCTTCATTGACCAAAAACTTTTCTCGTTCTGTTCAGGTAAATAAAACTACTCTAAAATCTCACAATTTCATGAATTCACGTAGATTTACAATGGTTTTTTTTTATTTCGAATGACAGTTTTTCATATTTTTAATCATTGAGAAAACACATGAGTTGATTTTTGAAGCCGCAAATGGATAAATGTTTTTTTTTAAACGCAAAATTAAGAAACTTTTCCAAAGGTTCAGAAAATATCGAGCAACTTTAAAATGCCAAGGATAGCTGCAGAATCAGACCGAAAACCAAGAAATATTTTTTTTATGACTACTCAGAAAATAAAGAAAGCTATCTAAGATCCGAAAACTCAACTATTGTTTTACCACTAACGTCAAGACAATTGTTCTCTGGACTTTCTAAACATTTTCGTACAGTTCAGAAATAATAAAGACTTTTTTTTTTATTAATTTCACAGACCTCCCGAGCACAGGATTCTACCAAATTGATAACAAGTTCTAATACCAGGTTCTCAAAGTTTGATCACTGAATATTTTATCATTGAGGCTAAATTAACACCCAAAATAACAGAAGAGATAACAAAAAAATACTCTTTAGATATCATATCAATAACTGATTTTGTTATCAACGAGATCATCTTGATGACAAATCCTAAATGTGAGTAACATTTTTGCAATAAACTCTCACGCTAATAACTGAAATTTTTGTTGTTGGTAAAAATCATTATTTCGAGTTCAAACATGCGGATAGTATTTATAGATTAACATTTAAATAGTTACATTTTTTCACAAATAGTATTTGAAAAGTGATGACATATGATAACAAAATAACCGACAAAATTTGTTAAGCGATAATAGTTGAAATTATATCTGGGATAACAGAACTTATTACTTAGATGATATCAGTATGTTATTTTCCTTTGCTAGGGCTACAATAAACTTTTTTGATCTCTTCAAAAGTGTTGAAGCATGATGGAATAATCAGAAGTTCCGACTCTCTGGAAGACCTATGGGCTTTCTAAAAATTTCATCAAACATTTCAGAAGCATAAACCTTCTCAAATTACTCATTAACTTCTCAAATGTTCTCAGTCTTTCATAACATTTTGCAAATATTGTACTTTCCTAAAGGGTATATTCGATAAAAATGGCACACAGAAAATCTTCTGTAACTTTTGAATCGTATGAGTAAAAAACTTAGAAATTTGAGTAGATCTTATCCATAGTGTATTATTTACATCTGCCAAGTTTCATAGTTATACATTCAGTAGTTCCAGTCATGTCGTCGAAACAAGAAATTGTCCGTGAGAAAATTTTGTGCACTGACAATCAAAATCCAGGGGCGTCCCACCGGTGGATTGCTAAAAGGCTTGGAATTGCAAATACAACTGTGTCTCGTGTAGTAAGAACCTTCAAGGAGCGTCTGAGTGTCCAAAGGAAGGAAGGAAGTGGTCGTAAAAGTGGTCCAATGGACAGTAAAATGGCCAGGAAAGTCGTACAACAATTCAAGAACCGTCCAAACATGTCAATTCGAGATGTCGCTAAAAAGTCTAAGGTGTCAGTCGGTTTTGTGCAGAAAACCATGAAGCGTGCTGGGTTACATGTTTACAAAGTGCAAAAAGCCCCAAACCGGAATGAAAAACAAAACATCACTGCGAAAACCCGCGCCCGGAAACTTTACACGAAGCTGCTCACCAAATCCGGTTGCATCGTGATGGATGACGAAACATACGTCAAGGCCGACTTCCGTCAACTTCCTGGGCAAGAATATTTTGTTGCCAAGTCGAAGTTCGATGTTCCGGAGGATGTTCGAAAGAAGAAACTATCGAAATTTGCAAAGAAGTTTCTAATCTGGCACGCGATTTGCGGATGTGGTGAAATAAGTGCTCCCTTCATCACTTCCGGAACAATAAACGGTGCGATTTACACGGAAGAGTGCCTTAAGAAGCGTCTCTTGCCATTCATTAAGAAGCACAAAGGATCAACTCTGTTTTGGCCTGATCTAGCATCCTGCTACTACGCTCGAAACGTATTGGAGTGGTACCGAGCCAACGGAGTCAATTTTGTGCCAAAGGATATGAACCCACCAAATTCACCGGAACTTCGTCCAATTGAAAAATTCTGGGCAATTATGAAAACGGAACTTCGCAAACATCCCAAAACTATAAAAACAGAGCTAGAATTGAAGAAAATTTGGGTAAAAACAACAAAACACTGGGAAAATCGGTTGTACAAAATTTGATGGGTGGAGTGAAAAGGAAGGTGCGGGCATTCGGGATGGGAGACGAAATTGAATAAAAACAAATGTTGTAAATCAAAACTCATTAGTAGTTCTTCATTTCCTGAAAATTTCAAGAACATCCGATAATCAGTTTAATTTTGATGAGTATATATGTGTGTGCCATTTTTATCGAATACACCCTTTAGAACTTATACATAGTGGTTTTATATAAGCCCAAACAAATATCTCTGATATTCGAGAATGCCTTTAGTCCTTCACACTTAACGATAAATCACCTATCTCCCTCAAAACTTCCAATTTTTTTGAGAAAATATATAGTGTTTTGTAAAACTTCACAGAATGTCTTTAAAGTTTTTTAAATGTGTGGGGGCCTCCGTAGAGTTTTTCGAACTGTCTAAATATTCCAGACTTCTCAGAATATCTTAGAACTTTCGGAAAGGTTTACAGTTTACAAAAGGTTTCAAATATTTTCGAAAACTTTCACAAGGTAGTATGGAAATTTAAAAAATAATCGAGAAAAATATGAATCTCTGAGTAGTTTTACGAATTGTACAGACTTTCAGAAATGATACTTGTGATTAAGTGGTTAAAAAGAAATTTATGAAATTTAAAAGCATTTTAAAAGTTATGAGATGTCTCGAAATTTTAAGAAGAGTTTTAAAAAATCTGCTAACTTCTACGAATGGCTTCCAAACATTTGACAGGACATCATTAAAGTTAAGCCCTCTCGAAGCTTTCAGCTTTCAGGCCTTTCAGACAATTTGTGAGTTGCCTTACTGCTCTAGGAAATTCAAAACCTTCAAACCTTGAAGGTCCATTAAAATGTTAGGCGTCTTAAAATATAAACGGATTTTTGTCTTTGAAACATTTTGGAAGTTCCATGAATTTCAAAAAATTCTTCTCCCCACAACAGTTATGGATTTTCTGGGAATTTTGTTAGCTTTTTAAAACATAAAGACTGGACTCGGAAAAAATGAGACACACAAAAATGATCACCAAAAATTCATTTTAAATCGGATACTTCTCAAATTTTCAGGGATTAAATAACTATATATCAGCTATGTTTTGGCATAACTTATTTAATGAATTTCCTCCCCCAAGCTGACTGCTCGTACATTTCTCTTAACACTGCTCATGAGATCTTGGGCGAGGCTTTGTCCATCTTCCTTACACCATTTCTCCCAGTTTTTCTTCAAAGCTTCATCGGTTTTGAATGTTTTTCCGCTTTTCTTCAACTTCTTCTTCATTATCGCCCAAAACTTTTCGATCGGACGAAGTTCTGGTGTATTTGGCGGGTTCGCCTCCTTCGCGACCACATTAACGCCCTCCATTACAGGCTTGGCGTAATGGCACGAAGCGAGATCCGGCCAGAACAGCGTGGGACCACGGTGAGAGCGGAGGAAAGGCAGCAAGCGCTTCTGCAAGCATTCCTCTCGATAAATCTGCCCGTTTATGGTGCCGGTTGTAACGAACGGCTTGCTGTACCGTCCGCACTCGCAGATCGCCTGCCACAACAGGTACTTCTTCGCGAATTTGTCCATCTTTCTCTTCCGGAACTTTTCCGGAACCTCCATGCAGGACGGTACGTCTCGAGGCCGGAGATTTGTTTGGTGTCCGCCTTGATATATGTCTCGTAGTCCATGACGAGACAGCCTGGCTTGATCAGCCACTCACGGTACAGCTTCCGCACGCGCAATTTGGCCACCGTGTTTTGCTTGACAGTCCGGTTTGGCGCCTTCCTGACCTTAAAAACACGTAGTCCAGCCCGCTTCATGGTCTGCTGGACGAACCACTTCAACGAATTGACCTTTTTGGCCACGTCTCGGGTGGAAAGGTTCGGGTTATTCTTAAAGTACTGCCTTATCTTCCGCGCCTTCTCTGGGTATTCCGTTTTCGGTTTTCGGCCGCTTCCAGCACGCCGCTCGATGGTCTTCGTCTCCTGGAACATCTTCACAACGCGGGACACGGTGGAATGTTAGATTCCAAGTCTTTTGGCGATCCATCTGTGCGACCGGCCAGGATTATCGATCACCGCGCCCAAGATTCGCTGCCGTAGCTCTTCTTGTTTCGAATGCATCTTGAAAACTTCTTGACAGATCGCGATAAAATGTTGCACACATAAACATAACACTCTTAACTAGTATTAAAATTTCGTTAATTTTTACTCATGCGATAAAAAGTTACACCCAAAACAAAGTGCCGCATTTTTTCCGAGTCCAATCTTTATGTTACAAATGTTTATAATAATGATGATTTTACATATTTCAGCTAAAATAATTGAGGCATATAAAGATGAGACCAAACCAAAAACAATGAATTCCCCTCCAAAAAAAATTTGTGGGAGAAAATGAATTTGTATTTTATAAGAGTATTCTTTTTGTGTTTTTGGGTTAAAAAAAAAAGATCGGTATAATTAATTTAAACTTGATCGTTTACCCGAAAGAACTTGCATCTCGGCACGGCTTCCTTTCAGCTGGCTTAAAGTCAGACATTCTCGTCTGATACCTTTTTTTTTGTCACAACTACAAGTTTTGGTAAAGATTAGAATAAGGTCACTTTTCTGGAAGAATTCATACTCCGGAGGACCACCACAATATGGTCAGAAATCCTTTGAATATCTTCCATCGACCTAGTTTCATTATAAAGTTTGAAATGTAGTAAGCCATGTTTAGGTAAGAATCTGTATATGGCCCCTTCCTGGAGGAACTCGAATCCTGCATGGTTATCAGTATGGTCAAAAATCCTCAGAACATCCTACGATGACCTAGTTTTGCAAAATCATGCGTATGTTGTAAGCCATGTTAACGATGGGTTTTTTCCAGTGGAACACAGATATCAAAGGGTCACTCTAAGTAGCCAGTATGGTGAAAAATCTTCACGACGTACTCCGACGCCCTCGTTTTGCATAATCATATAGTTTGATATGCCGCATGCCATGTTTTGGATCTTATCAAAGGTTGTCCACCTTTCATGGTCAGGTACTTACCCCTGTATTTCCACCTAAGAATCAAGAACAACGGACATTTTTAAAATGAGCAGTGCTGGTCCATGAACTAAGATAAATTAGTGATCTATTGCATACAATTTTACCGATATCCGATGGCTAATAATGGAGGATCATTCATTATATAATTGAATATTTCTCTCTCAGTAGGCTTGAGGACAGAGGAAATTTAGTTCACAATCAACTTTTGATAATTCTAATTAATTCAGTAGAGGCAAAAAATCTCATCAATAATGAAAGTAACTAACACACCGGGAGAACTGTTAACGCCTAGCTTAAATAACCAGCCTTCTTGTAAAATGTTTTCGCCAAATTCACTGCATCACTCTTTTTATGTGTTAAATGCCAACATCCGGGCTAAAATTGAAAAACGACGATTGATGCCTGTACACGAAACCCTTCTCTAAAATTATCGCATTTATTTTTTTCAGACGGCTCATTAGCTAAAACTCAGTTCCTGCCATTCTCACCTTACGCAACAGTTTACTCCCACGATCGTGCTGATGAGCACTCGTGCTTCTAGCTAACTCTCACCATAAAGAAGATTTATGGGAACTGATTTGTCACGCACATCTTCCCCACTCCGCGAAAGATACCCAGGAAACCCCAAATGTTTTACAAATTTGCCCGGCTCTGAGTCACTTCCCGACGGACGAATTAAAGCCCCTTTTCATTCCGAGTCGTACTAAGACCACCTAGTGCCACCACAGCAAATTGCACTCCATTAAATCACGCGGTTACGATGGTAAAATCAACGAGTTATTTCGTCATCGCCATCACCTGGGCGCTGAAGCAATGTCGGCCGGCTGACTACCGCTAAATCTAGGTATGATGAGAAAATAAACGACAGTCAGTGGGTAATTTTAAATTTACCCATTGTTGCCGCGGTCTGGTCCTACATTGTTTCATAAAATCGAAAGTGAAGCTGATGCTGCCCCCGGGGTAGGCAAACTCAAATATTAGTAGCTGTTTGATCCGTGTAACCGAATATGCGGAGGTAAACGCACCTCTAGGCATTGTTATGATTGATGCAGCGAGCGCAGTGCAACCGAGGATGACCTGCAATTATCGACCACGCGACTCGGTTACCGCTGGTGTTGCCTTGGCTGAAATGGGTGCCATACGGTCAGTTAAAGGCCAATGATGATGATGATGATGATGATGGTGATGATGATGATGATGATGGCGGCGGCAGCAGTTTCACCAAAAGAAACACACAAATTCGACGTACTTGTGGTTTAATTTCGGCCATGATGGTTAAACACATGGGTTTACCCCGAATTTGGCATTAAATTGTCTGGTAAGTCGATGATAGGTTCAATCGGAGGGGTTAATTTTTGTATTCCTGCGTAACACTGCACCGAGGGTTTTTCGCCAATTTTGCATTAATGGATGGTAATGCGAAGGTAAGTTGCATTAAGGGCATTAGTAGAATTGAAACAACACATTTGGATTTTGGTTAATGACGCGTTTGGCATGAATCTGAGCCTTTGACGTCATATGCTTGTATCGGTTTGTGAATGCTTCTTGTTCGGTAAGAGAAACACTTTTCTCACACTGCACTGTGGGCCAAAGTAGCTTGGAGAAGTTATCCAGTACCATACCAGCCAGTAAACCTGGTTGTACTAAAATATATTAGTACACGAAGTTATCCAGTGCCAAACCAGCCAGTGAGCATAACCAGCAAGAATATTATGGTTATTCAGCATAATTTTATTCACGGCTAATTGTTTTTTAATTGAGCTATTGATTTTTATTCACGAATTATAAGAAAAATTGATTAAAATTATTTTAATCTTACTGGATAGTAAAAGACTTCAAATTGATCCAGTATTTTGTCAAACACTTTCTTTAAGAGTCAAAGAAGAATTTCCAGGTCTATGTTTTCACAGCTAATTGTAAGATTGAAATAATTTTAATCAATTGTACCTATAAATCGCGAATAAAAATCAATAGCTCAATTAAAAAACAATTAGCCGTGAATACAATTATGCTGTATAACCACCTATGGATATTATTCTTGCTGGTTCTGCTCACGGGCTGGTTTGGCTCGGGATGACTTCCTGTACTAATATATTTTAGTACAACCAGGTTTACTGGCTGGTACCAACAATCAATTTGCAAGTAGTGATTTGAAATTGGTTCACTGTTGTAGAACCCCTAGTTCCGAAGTACACCTTGCAATACACTCTTGCGCTTTTCAGTACCTTTTGGTACAAGTATCTTTTGCTTCGTTTTGATTCGCTATGTTATTTTGACAGAATATTTGAGAGTGTATTGGTGTGAGTTATGGTCTGAGGGACGTATCATTAAGCTTGGGACCGGGCTTGGGACCAGTGTGCTAGTACTTCCTGAGCCAAAAATAATATTCGTTTTCTTCATGACTATCCACCCGCTGCTGGTACTGTACTGGATAACTTCTCCAAGCTGGCCAAAGTGGCAAAACCAGGAACTTTTCCCTAGAGTGTTGCTCTAATGTTTTAGCCCTATAATGTCTTCGAAATATTGTTTGTATGGACATTGTTTATTATTTGGAAGAATCAAAAGTTAGTCAACTGTTAATATGATAAAAAAGAAAAAGAAACTAACTTTATTTTGATATCTAGATCATGTATAAATACATGGTTTTCAGGAAATTTACTCGAGTAATCATGGTCTTCCAGACGGGTGACTTCAAAGTTCAGAATTATTTCACTGCGTGGCGCTGGTCTGCCTGTGAACTGTAATAAATGTTTATCGCTAGTACACATAAGAGGCTGATTACACCAATATGGTTTTTTTGTACGTTCTTCTGACAACTTCGGGTCAGTCCTTCAGAAAAGTTCTTCACAAAACTTCGGCTAAGTCCTTCAGAACACTTCATGAAAGTTCTTCAGAGAACTTCACGGAAGTTCTTCAGACAACTTCATGGAAGTTCTTCTGAACACTTCATGAAAGTTCTTCTGAACACTTCATGAAAGTTCTGCAGAGAACTTCAGGAAAGTTCTGCAGACAACTTGAGGAAAGTTCTTCAGCACACTTCATAAAAAATCTTCAGGGAACTTCAGGGAAGTTTTTCAGAAAATTTCAGGGAAGTTCCTCAGAGAACTTCATGGAAATTCCTCAGAGAACTTCATGGAAATTCTTCAGAGAAAATCAGGGAAGTTTTTCAGAGAATTTCTTGGAATGTTCTTCAGAAAACTCCATGGAGGTTCTTCAAAGGACTGCATGGAAGTTCTTGAGAGAACATCAGGGAAGTTCTGCAGAGAACATCCATCAAGTTCTTCAGAGAACTTCATGGAAGTTTGTCAGAACACTTAATTAAAGTTCCTCAGAGAACTCCATGGAAATTTTTCAGAAAAGATCAAGGAAGCTCTTCAGAGAACTTCTTGGAATGTTCTTTAGAGAACTCCATGGATGTTCTTCAGTGAACTTCAAGCAAGTTCACCAGAGAACATCAGGGAAGTTCTGCAGAGAACATCAAGCAAGTTCTACAGAGAACTTCATGGAAGTTTTTCAGAACACTTTATTAAAGTTCTTCAGAGAACTTCTGGGAAGTTGTGCTGAGAACTTCAGGGAAGTTCTTCCGAGAACTTCAGGGAAGTTGTTCAGAGAAGTTTTGCTTAGAGCTTAAGGCAAGTTCTTCAGAGAACTCCATGAAAGTTCTGCAGAGAACTTCAAGCAAGATCTGCTGAGAACTTCATGGAAGTTCTTCTGAACACTTCCTTAATATTTTGCAGAGAACTTCAGGGAAGTTCTACAGAGAACTTCAAGGAGGATCTTCAGAGAACTTGAGGGAAATTCTTCAGAAAACATCAGGGAAATTCTGCAGAAAACTTCAGGAATGTTCCTCAGAGACCTTTAGGAAAGTTCTTTAGAGAACTTCATGGAAGTTCCTTAAAGAAATTCGTGGAAGTTCATCAAAAAAAAACTTCAGGGAAATTGTTCAGAGAACTTCAGGAAAGTTTTTCACGGAACTTCAGGGAAATTTTTTAAGAGAACTTTATGGAAGTTTTTCAGTGAACTGCAGAACTTCCCTTAAGTTCTTTGAAGAACTTCCCTTAAGTTCTTTGAAGAACTTCCCTTAAGTTCTTTGAAGAACTTCCCTGAAGTTCCCTGAAGAACCTCCTTGAAGTTCTCTGAAGAATTTACCTAAAGTTCTCTGAATAATTTCTCTGAAGTTCTTTGCAGAATTTTCATGAAGTTCTTGGAAGAGCTTCTATGAAGTTCTCTGCAGAACTTCCACGAAGTTCTCTGCAGAGCTTCCATGAAGTTCTCTGAAGAACTTCCAAGAGGTTCACTGAAGAACCTCCATAAAGTTCTCTGAAGAACTTCCATGAAGTTCACTAAAGCACTTTTGTAAAGTTCTCTGAAGGACTTACGCGAAGTTTTGCGAAGAACTCTCTGAAGGACTGACTCAAAGTTGTCAGAAGAACGTACCAAAAATATCAGCCAATCAGCCTCTTATGTGTACTAGCGATAAACATTTATTACATACAGTATTGGACAAAACATGTGCAACTCAAATCGAGCAATCATAAAAAGCATCAGTTAACTTCAATGTTTCGAAATCGAAATCGAGCAAGTTACTGCAGTTGACGGTTCTGGAGTCTAGATGTTTGCTATATGATTATTGCAGCAATCAGCTGTCAACTGACAGTTCACCGGCAGTGTTTTGTTGACAAGAGCCATTTTGCACTGGTCAAAACAAGCGCTACTTCTCGCTTTCTTGGACTTATTACTCTAGAAATGTTAAAAAAAAAGGTGGAAAAGGTTTCGTTTGTTGACAAAAGTGTTTTTATTTGCGTTATTGTACCATAACAAGGTAAATATTGCATGATAAACATTGAGAAAGGTCAGTACTCATGTTTTCCTTATATTTATGTTATTAGACACCAAAATAGCTCCTGACAGCCTTGGATTGGAACTACGAAAGAAAATAATCGATGATTACAAGAGCGGAATGCCTCAAAAAACGATTTGTGACAAATACCAGAAGAAAAAATGGACCGCTTCAAGACTGGTCTCATAATTTCGTTCAACCGGGAAGATTTCTGTGGACAATAGAGGTGGAAGACCACGGTCCACCACGTCAAGAGAGGACTCTATGATCGTCAGATGCATTAAGAAGGATCCTTCCAAATCTTCCTTCAAAGTGCAAACGGATTTACAGTTATCTGTATCGGACCGGACAATCAGACGACGTGCCGTTGAAGCTGGATTATTCTCTCGACGCCCTGCGAAGAAACCTCTGATTTCACTTAGGAACCAGAAGAAAAGACTCCTGTTTGCTCAATCTCATATTGGCTGGGATGTGCAGAAATGGCGGACGGTGATGAGTCGAGGTTCAACATCTTCGAAAGCGACGGGATTTGCCGTGTACGTCGACCGACTGGAAAACGCTTAGATTCACGATACTGCCAGAAGACGGTGAAGCATGGCGGAGGCAATGTGATGGTCTGGGGATGTTTTTCTGCGAACGGCATTGGTCCAATTCATCGAATCGATGGAATCATGGACCGTTTCATGTACATTAACATCCTGAAAGATGTTATGCTGCCTTATGCTGAATGGAATATGCCATTATAATGGATATTCCAACAAGATAACGACCCCAAGCACACCGCCAAAGTGGTCAAACAGTGGTTTAAGGATAACCTAATAATGGGGATGGACTGGCCGTCCCAATCTCCGGATCTGAACCCTATCGAGAACCTGTGGGAGATCGTGAATCAGCGAATTGATCGTGAAGGTGTTCGAAATAAGGATCAGTTGTTTGCACAAATCCAAAAGGCTTGGGCAGCAATTCCACAAAACTTCATTGACCACCTGATCGCGTCTATGCCTCGCAGATGCAAAACCGTATTTGAAAATAAAGGATTCGCTACGAAATATTGAAAGCCAAATTGAATTTGGTAAACAACACGCGAAGTTGCACTTGTTTTGTCCACGAGGAAAACATTGACTTTTTATTTTTTTTATTTTTCATGAATTGTTATGTTTGAATAATGATTTTTTTTTTGTTATAATAAACATAAAAAGTTCTGTTTCTACAAACTAAAATACATTTTTCTCCCAATTGACTTTTTATAAACCTTCAATGTGGAGTTTCATGATTGGGATTGACTGGTTGCAAATGTTTTGTCCAATGTAGTTCACAGGCAGACTAGTGCCACGCAGTGAAATAATTCTGAACTATGGAGTCGGCCATCTGAAAACCATGAATTTATACATGATCTAGATATCAAAATACAGATATTACAAAAAGTTCACATGAACACTAGCGCCACATTACGGACGAATTCTGATTAAATATGTACACCATTCAAATAGCACTGACCCCTCGAATATCGTTTTTGATGATGCCATCTTGCTATATGTCAATAATCTCGAGATCCAGATTAAACAGTAAGTTTACATTCACACTAGCGCCACGTAGTGAGATAATTCTGCACTGTTGAGTCGAGCGTATGGTAGCTCAAAATTTTACAACTAACTCTCCTGAAAACAGAAAATTTATACACGATCTAGATCTCAAAATACATATAATACACAAACCGCACATGTACACTAATGCCACGTAGCGGACGAGCTCTGAATTAATTTCAACACCATCCGAAAGGCCTCAATCAACCAAACACCTTTGTCGAAGACGTAAACTTGCTATACCTCAAGGACCTCGAGATTCAGCTTATAAAGTAAGTTTACATGCATACTAGCACCGCGTAGTGAGATAGTTCTGAACTTTTAAGTTTACCATCCTGAAGGTCTTGATCTACTGAACAACTTTGCAGAAAAAAGTAACTTCCCATATACGAGAGATCACGAGATATTTTCTGATGAAACAACAAAGGTCATTGCCCATATGTATATCATTTGAGACCACCATCAAGGGATTCCGCGCATGTTGGGGGTTTACTGTGCTGCTGCCTTTCAACGGTCATAACTTTTTCTGGTGCAGACAGATCGACACACTTTTTTCCACAAAGTTGTTAGTTCAAGTCTGAGGAATTTCATAAAAATGCTTTTTGTGCATTTCCATTTAAGCTGAGGCAGTTAATTCAGTGGTTCTCAAAATATCAAAATATTTTGATTTTTTATTTATTGCAAATATTTTAATAGATATCAAAATTTCAATTTTTGATGCCAATTTGTGAAGAAAAATGCAAATCACATGAGGTGCAGAGAACATCCATCAAGTTCTTCAGAGAACTTCATGGAAGTTTGTCAGAACACTTAATTAAAGTTCCTCAGAGAACTCCATGGAAATTTTTCAGAAAAGATCAAGGAAGCTCTTCAGAGAACTTCTTGGAATGTTCTTTAGAGAACTCCATGGATGTTCTTCAGTGAACTTCAAGCAAGTTCACCAGAGAACATCAGGGAAGTTCTGCAGAGAACATCAAGCAAGTTCTACAGAGAACTTCATGGAAGTTTTTCAGAACACTTTATTAAAGTTCTTCAGAGAACTTCTGGGAAGTTGTGCTGAGAACTTCAGGGAAGTTCTTCCGAGAACTTCAGGGAAGTTGTTCAGAGAAGTTTTGCTTAGAGCTTAAGGCAAGTTCTTCAGAGAACTCCATGAAAGTTCTGCAGAGAACTTCAAGCAAGATCTGCTGAGAACTTCATGGAAGTTCTTCTGAACACTTCCTTAATATTTTGCAGAGAACTTCAGGGAAGTTCTACAGAGAACTTCAAGGAGGATCTTCAGAGAACTTGAGGGAAATTCTTCAGAAAACATCAGGGAAATTCTGCAGAAAACTTCAGGAATGTTCCTCAGAGACCTTTAGGAAAGTTCTTTAGAGAACTTCATGGAAGTTCCTTAAAGAAATTCGTGGAAGTTCATCAAAAAAAAACTTCAGGGAAATTGTTCAGAGAACTTCAGGAAAGTTTTTCACGGAACTTCAGGGAAATTTTTTAAGAGAACTTTATGGAAGTTTTTCAGTGAACTGCAGAACTTCCCTTAAGTTCTTTGAAGAACTTCCCTTAAGTTCTTTGAAGAACTTCCCTTAAGTTCTTTGAAGAACTTCCCTGAAGTTCCCTGAAGAACCTCCTTGAAGTTCTCTGAAGAATTTACCTAAAGTTCTCTGAATAATTTCTCTGAAGTTCTTTGCAGAATTTTCATGAAGTTCTTGGAAGAGCTTCTATGAAGTTCTCTGCAGAACTTCCACGAAGTTCTCTGCAGAGCTTCCATGAAGTTCTCTGAAGAACTTCCAAGAGGTTCACTGAAGAACCTCCATAAAGTTCTCTGAAGAACTTCCATGAAGTTCACTAAAGCACTTTTGTAAAGTTCTCTGAAGGACTTACGCGAAGTTTTGCGAAGAACTCTCTGAAGGACTGACTCAAAGTTGTCAGAAGAACGTACCAAAAATATCAGCCAATCAGCCTCTTATGTGTACTAGCGATAAACATTTATTACATACAGTATTGGACAAAACATGTGCAACTCAAATCGAGCAATCATAAAAAGCATCAGTTAACTTCAATGTTTCGAAATCGAAATCGAGCAAGTTACTGCAGTTGACGGTTCTGGAGTCTAGATGTTTGCTATATGATTATTGCAGCAATCAGCTGTCAACTGACAGTTCACCGGCAGTGTTTTGTTGACAAGAGCCATTTTGCACTGGTCAAAACAAGCGCTACTTCTCGCTTTCTTGGACTTATTACTCTAGAAATGTTAAAAAAAAAGGTGGAAAAGGTTTCGTTTGTTGACAAAAGTGTTTTTATTTGCGTTATTGTACCATAACAAGGTAAATATTGCATGATAAACATTGAGAAAGGTCAGTACTCATGTTTTCCTTATATTTATGTTATTAGACACCAAAATAGCTCCTGACAGCCTTGGATTGGAACTACGAAAGAAAATAATCGATGATTACAAGAGCGGAATGCCTCAAAAAACGATTTGTGACAAATACCAGAAGAAAAAATGGACCGCTTCAAGACTGGTCTCATAATTTCGTTCAACCGGGAAGATTTCTGTGGACAATAGAGGTGGAAGACCACGGTCCACCACGTCAAGAGAGGACTCTATGATCGTCAGATGCATTAAGAAGGATCCTTCCAAATCTTCCTTCAAAGTGCAAACGGATTTACAGTTATCTGTATCGGACCGGACAATCAGACGACGTGCCGTTGAAGCTGGATTATTCTCTCGACGCCCTGCGAAGAAACCTCTGATTTCACTTAGGAACCAGAAGAAAAGACTCCTGTTTGCTCAATCTCATATTGGCTGGGATGTGCAGAAATGGCGGACGGTGATGAGTCGAGGTTCAACATCTTCGAAAGCGACGGGATTTGCCGTGTACGTCGACCGACTGGAAAACGCTTAGATTCACGATACTGCCAGAAGACGGTGAAGCATGGCGGAGGCAATGTGATGGTCTGGGGATGTTTTTCTGCGAACGGCATTGGTCCAATTCATCGAATCGATGGAATCATGGACCGTTTCATGTACATTAACATCCTGAAAGATGTTATGCTGCCTTATGCTGAATGGAATATGCCATTATAATGGATATTCCAACAAGATAACGACCCCAAGCACACCGCCAAAGTGGTCAAACAGTGGTTTAAGGATAACCTAATAATGGGGATGGACTGGCCGTCCCAATCTCCGGATCTGAACCCTATCGAGAACCTGTGGGAGATCGTGAATCAGCGAATTGATCGTGAAGGTGTTCGAAATAAGGATCAGTTGTTTGCACAAATCCAAAAGGCTTGGGCAGCAATTCCACAAAACTTCATTGACCACCTGATCGCGTCTATGCCTCGCAGATGCAAAACCGTATTTGAAAATAAAGGATTCGCTACGAAATATTGAAAGCCAAATTGAATTTGGTAAACAACACGCGAAGTTGCACTTGTTTTGTCCACGAGGAAAACATTGACTTTTTATTTTTTTTATTTTTCATGAATTGTTATGTTTGAATAATGATTTTTTTTTGTTATAATAAACATAAAAAGTTCTGTTTCTACAAACTAAAATACATTTTTCTCCCAATTGACTTTTTATAAACCTTCAATGTGGAGTTTCATGATTGGGATTGACTGGTTGCAAATGTTTTGTCCAATGTAGTTCACAGGCAGACTAGTGCCACGCAGTGAAATAATTCTGAACTATGGAGTCGGCCATCTGAAAACCATGAATTTATACATGATCTAGATATCAAAATACAGATATTACAAAAAGTTCACATGAACACTAGCGCCACATTGCGGACGAATTCTGATTAAATATGTACACCATTCAAATAGCACTGACCCCTCGAATATCGTTTTTGATGATGCCATCTTGCTATATGTCAATAATCTCGAGATCCAGATTAAACAGTAAGTTTACATTCACACTAGCGCCACGTAGTGAGATAATTCTGCACTGTTGAGTCGAGCGTATGGTAGCTCAAAATTTTACAACTAACTCTCCTGAAAACAGAAAATTTATACACGATCTAGATCTCAAAATACATATAATACACAAACCGCACATGTACACTAATGCCACGTAGCGGACGAGCTCTGAATTAATTTCAACACCATCCGAAAGGCCTCAATCAACCAAACACCTTTGTCGAAGACGTAAACTTGCTATACCTCAAGGACCTCGAGATTCAGCTTATAAAGTAAGTTTACATGCATACTAGCACCGCGTAGTGAGATAGTTCTGAACTTTTAAGTTTACCATCCTGAAGGTCTTGATCTACTGAACAACTTTGCAGAAAAAAGTAACTTCCCATATACGAGAGATCACAAGATATTTTCTGATGAAACAACAAAGGTCATTGCCCATATGTATATCATTTGAGACCACCATCAAGGGATTCCGCGCATGTTGGGGGTTTATGTACTGTGCTGCTGCCTTTCAACGGTCATAACTTTTTCTGGTGCAGACAGATCGACACACTTTCTTCCACAAAGTTGTTAGTTCAAGTCTGAGGAATTTCATAAAAATGCTTTTTGTGCATTTCCATTTAAGCTGAGGCAGTTAATTCAGTGGTTCTCAAAATATCAAAATATTTTGATTTTTTATTTATTGCAAATATTTTAATAGATATCAAAATTTCAATTTTTGATGCCAATTTGTGAAGAAAAATGCAAATCACATGAGGTCAAAATACGATATTCGGTTGTTTTGGGATCCAAGCTATCAGAAACTGGCAGGGAGCTCGGGGTCTAAAAATCTCTGTCGACCAGTGTAATAGCGTTTTCGCGACTTCTCTAGTTCCTGTAAAAGCAGAAACGCGTGGATAGATACTCTTCCAAAACAAATGTTCTTCGTACGTTCATTGCTGCAGGCCGGTAAGATGACAATACATATGTTACAATTATGTATTGAACCGAGAAGGATCATCCAACTAGAAAAAAATGTTTATGGAAAATCAAATCACTAATCTTGAAGGGCTTCAAATGGAGAGTTGACAACTTCGAAGGAGGGTGCTACCGACCTCGCAAGTTCATACCTCACGCCTCTTTGAGTTATATGATCACAAAAGACTGCCAGCTGAAACATGGAGACGCTGATTGGGGTAGCCTGGGCAATGTTGTCAATCTGACAATAGCGAAGTGTGGGGGTGCGACCTGTAAATCATATCATATAATTTTCCATTCTCATGTCAATTAATAATTTCAGTACGCTTTGGAATCATCTATGCATTCCAAAACCATTAAAGAGCCTAGAACAACATGACAAGCATCAAAGGCTTGATTTCATTTTTCAAGATTTCAGCATAACATTTAATTTATCTTGCACTTCAGAACTTCAACTACTACATTCATAAAAGACTGACATGTGCTTATACGGAGTGTAGGATTATATTTTAATATTGTGTTTAGTGGTATTATGGTAGGATAAGCTATTTATTTCAGAAATCATCAAACTGGGCACTTCGATCACTGCAATTGCTCTCTTTGAAATGTTACTAGAATGGTATAGAGAAGTATTTTAACAACATGTCTTATAAAATAATATCTTTTATTGAAATTTTATCTTAGATATTTGGAATGATCTATTCTGTTTTCAGCCTTTCCATGACTAGTAGGATATTAAATATTCATTACATATCTACACGCTTGGATACAATTTATTCTTGGAGACTGAGGAATAAAGCACGGCAAGTAGAACGATCAGTATAAGAATGAATTTATTTTATAGTAATCATTTGGATGTAAATGATCAAGGCTACCACGTTGTGTGCCTCGAACACTTTTCCTCGCAGGTGGTATCGTGATTATTTAAGTCCTACTCCAGTCCGGAACTGTTGTAGCTTTACTATGGAAAGCGGTTTCGTCATCAGTAACAGTAATTACTCCTTGCTTCTTCAAATCTTTGGAAAAGGCATACTTAGTAGTTAGTGTCAGGATGCTTTGATCTCTGCTCAATCTTCTAGCGATGCGTCTAGCTGGTGCATGCAGCTCTGATTGTCT
Organism: Aedes koreicus; assembly: GCA_024533555.2. NCBI lineage: Eukaryota > Metazoa > Arthropoda > Insecta > Diptera > Culicidae > Aedes > Aedes koreicus. The sequence goes on from JAHHFK020004124.1 coordinate 941,338, forward strand.
TCCAGTATTTTAATGGGTCCAGACGATTCTCCAATGTCGGCTAATAGCTTTCTTAATCACAGCAACTCTTGACAGAATTCAGCCAGTGCAAAAAACTCCGCTTTAGTTGACGACAGGGCAACGCAGTTTTGCTTTCACCCAGGACACTTGACTACCGCTAAGGAATACCAAATAACCGGAATTGGATTTTCGATCACTGCAATCACCGGCCCAGTCAGCATCCACATAATATATCACTGGCTCGAATGTTCCTCCAAGGAGAGGATTCAGCTCCTTCGGTGCGTGTAGATATCGTACAACTCGTTTGGCCTCGTTCCGATCAGCACTGGTCGGATTGCTTACCTTCCGTCCCAAAATAGAAGCTGCAATTGATATGTACGGTCTTGTCATCACGGAGACGCAGAGCAATCCTCCGATCAAACTTTGATAGTCATCAACACGTGGTATCCTTGAATATCCTTGACTGTCTCTCTCATCTTTTCGCTGTCCGCATGGATCCGGGATCCATGGGAATAGACGATGGTTTTGCTTCGCTCAATCCAAATCTTGCTGCTAGCTTCAAAATGTACGTAGATTGACTAATCAGGAAACATCCACTGATCGAAAAAATCCTTGGTTTGGAGGGGATGGATGTGGGTCGAGGGTCATTCGTGTGATGTCGCGCCTCATGTCCAATCATTATTCCTTAAACGCTCATTTGAGCCATGTTGGGCTGAGCGACAGCAATCTCTGTGAATGTGGACAAGGTTACCAGGACGCAGATCACGTTATTTGGTTTTGTGCTGAGCACCGTGGAGTCAGATCTGAGCTTTATGATTCCCTTCGGGCTCGAGGTAGACAACCCAATGTACCGGTTTGAGTTATTTTGGCTCTACGTGATCTGGAGTTTATGAAACTGATTTATGTGTTTATGACTAACATTAGCCTTAGATAGTTGTTTGCTTAATGATTGAAGGTTGCCTTGGAATTTAAAATAAGAGTCTATCTATCGCAGAAGCCAGAGTTGTGGGTGGATTTATCGAAATATTTACATTTCCTGTCTAGTAGCAACCGCGTAAAGTAAGAGGTCATAAGCTAGTTTATTTTTTTCATTGATTCTGTTTGCTGCAACCAAAATCGTGCCAAAGTGAATTTTGATTAGGTGTGCAGGCTTAGTTTGTAAATTAATCGGTGCAAGAAGAGCGTATTAGACGCAGATATCATGTTGCAACTGGAAGGTTTCCGACACTTCGGCGACGACCGGCTTGATGTGAACGAGTGTCGACTGCAGCAGCTGTGGGTCCAGCAGAAGTTGGCCGGGATCTAGGACATCGAGGAGAGCTGGTTTGCAAAGCAACAAATAATTTATTTCTACCAAATTTTGAAGACAGTATCTAATATCCTGTTTTATTTTGTCTATTTTGTTTTGTTTTGTTTTTCGTTATGCTTGTCTCTTTTCAGTCACATTGGAGCGATCCATTGCACTTGGCGGATAGTGCAACATACTTTCAGCGTATGGTTAACCAAAACGAACCCTGCTGTTAACTTTTCCTCAACTATCCAACATCCCAGTGATTTCTCGTGGAAGTGCAGAGGATTTCTCGGCTTTCTTCAAAGCAAATATCATGTCAACACGGTCCTTCCCATTCCCTACTTGATCAGCATTCGGGCACGGCCAGCGCCGGTATTGCTTTAAGGGGGGGGGGGGTTTATGAAAACTTGGCTCTGTAAAAATGATTCGATTGTGCCTGTACAAATAAATGATTTATAAAAATAGAATGTTTTGAAGCCAAGCTTCGAAAGAATGCTCGGGAAGAATGATTACGTGTTTCATCTGGACGGAGCAACTTCTCATACAGCAAATTTGGTCCAAAACTAGTGTAGGGAAAATTTGACCGACTTTTTGGTCAAGGATAAATGGTCTCCCAGTTCACTAGATCTAAGCCCCTTTGATTATTTTGTGTTGTCATAAATGCTGTCGAAAATAAATGAGCACAAGGTGCCTACTTTGGCCCAATTCAAAGTCGTAAACCTTCGAATTTTTGACGAAATGCCTATAGAAGACATGAGTTTGAATAAAAATTTGAAGCTGGTCAAAAAGTTTAGAGGTGGTGTTATTTCGAAAAATATGCTGTTATTGATTCATGTAACATTACCTTTCAATTAAAACAATTATCAATAAATTCCGAATAACTTTTGTAAAATAATCCACGGTTTTCGCGCCAACTCGAACAAATGTTGGCAGCACCTTCTCAGATTACAACGAAACTTTCTGGGTGTGTAGACCATGACTAGATAAGCCACTTAACTTAATTTCTTCATTTTTTTTTCTAGACTATCTTTTGAAAAGTGCTAAACTTTTTTTATCGTTTTTTTTTTCAAATGTGTTTAATAAAAAAATGACTACTCCTACAAAAAGTGTTGTATGGGTGATTATCACAAAATAAGTCAAGTTTTAAGAAAAAAAAATTGAAAAAAAAAACAAAATGAGCCCTACACTGAAAACAATCATTTATAAAAATTCAAAGTCGATTTAAAAAAAACGCCATTTTTGATTTCGATGAAATTTTGTCTCAAGATAGGTAATTATGTTCCCTAGCAACCGATAATACATCACAAGATGGGCACTTTTAAGGAAACAAAGTTTTTCTAACAAAAACTTTTTCATGCCCCATTGATTTTTTTTACAGTATTTTGTTATCAAAAACTAAACCAGTGAAGGTTATACGACTATGTAGTCATCTCAAAATGCAATGAAACTTAATTTGTGATGTGAGACAAAGCGAAGCACGCATATTCACACAGCATCACTCAAGAAATACGACTCAATATACAATATTAGATCACGCATTTCATACGTGCTACTGTCATTTCTGCCAAAACGTTTCTACCCCTTTTCTTACCTAAGGCTTGCTTCATTTAGAATTGGAACAAACTTTTGCTCATATTGTGGCGCTCCTGGTGGACGGATTTGGAAGTTCTTGGCGCCCACGTGTCGGGAATTTTGCAGCTCACGTATGTATTTTTGACATCCGAAACGACTGTTCTTTGTAAACAATCCAAGGGGGGGAAAGAAGGAAAAAAATGGGCAAGGTAATTGGGAAATCCCATTGGGGGGAGGGGGAAAAAGGAAAGGCCAGAAAAACCGAGGGGTATCAAACGGAGAGGGAAAAATGGAGCGGCGGAGGCGGAAAAGGGGGGGGACGCGAGAAAACGGGGGGAAAAATGGAAAGAGGTAAAAGGAACCCAACGCGGACCGGAGGCCAGAAAAGGGGGGCAAGGGCGGGGAGAAACGGAGGGGGAAAAACGGGGGCGGAGAACAAACAAACGGAAAAAAAAAAGGGGGAGGGAACGGGGGGGAGGCGAGGAGGCAGGGCGGGGGGCGGGGAACGCGAGGACGGCGGGGCGGGAGGGAAACAAAAAGGGGGGGGGACGGGGGGGGAATAAAATTGTGAAAAGAAAAACGAAAGGGGGGGGGGGGGGGGGGGGGGGGAAAAAAAACAAAGAAAAAATAAAAAAAAGACGAGAAGCGGTTTTTTTTTTTTTAATACTAGGTAAGACTGTTTCGTAGAATCGAACTACCTAATCGAATGAAACGAATCAAGAGTTGTACCTAAACCAAATATAAACTAAACAAGAAAGTGAATCAGTGACATTCAACGTGTTACTTCTCTTTGCGAAAGGTTATTAAAAGCAGTTCTGAAAAGTGTCATAATTGACCAATCGTGTAAATCAAAATTCAACGGATTCAAGTGCTGTGCAAAAATAAACAATCCAAAGTGCAACCGTCATAACCTACGTACCATGTCATCAAGGATTATAGACAAAATTCATTCCATGGGATATACCCATGAAATCGACGAATCGATGAGTATTTGTGAGTCATGTCGTGGATTGATAAGTCACAATAGAGGTCCAAATACGAAAAAACGCCGATCGGATGGAAACGACGGAACAATGCAACTAACAATTAGTGGGCAGCAACATCATGATGATCCAGAACCGTCAACGAGTGGTCAACAAATCGAACATGAGTTAGGTATGCTATCCTTCAACATGTTAACTTCTTTTATAAACTTTCCACTGCATTCAATATTATAATTTTAACCTTTTTTATCTTACAGATATGGTACCATCAATTCCATCATTGGAGTCAATCCCGTCAACAGATCAACTACAGGGTCCAAACAATGTTGAAAAGTTTAATACCATTGCTGAAACATTGAGTTTATCGCCAATCTCATCTAGAAACATGAGAAGTATGGAATATCGCATAAACAAATCATTGCAGATTACGAAAGCAGTGCGAAAAAATATCTTCGGAATAGATTCAACGGATGTTGGCACAGTGGAGGCGTATGACGAGATAATTATGCAGTTAAAGGAGAAGTCCAATCACCACACAACTGACAGAAGCGAACAGATTAAAATACTATCTGTACTGTCTAAGTCTTGGTCGGTAAATAAAATCGTAAGAGAGTTTAACGCACCATTGTATATGGTGAGGAAGCTAAAGGATCTTGTTGATGAACTGGGTACTCTTCGTACTACCGAAAAAAAGAAGGGGGCATGGTATTGATGACGATACAAAACAATTAGTAAGAGAATTCTTTTATGATAATGATATCAGCAGACCAATGCCAGGAACAAATGATTTTGTTTCTGAGGTTCGAAATGGCAAAAAACAACAAGTTCAAAAACGACTTTTGATGATGTCGCTCAAAGAGCCTTATATGATTTTTTTTTAGATATGTACAAAACTGTGAATATCGGTTTCACAGTATTTACACAGTTGCGACCAAAAAATTGTATTGTGCTTGACTCTACTGGTATACATAATGTAAGCATATGTACAATTCATGAAAATGTAAAATTAATGTTCAACAGTTTAAGATTTAAGTCACAAGATGAAGTAATAAGGTAACGGGATGTAATGTTAGCCTATCACCTTCATTCGGCCTATGTACCAAATATGTCATTAATTTAGCGATAATCAACAAAATCATGTTGCTATTAGGATGACCGATGTAATCCGAAGCAATTGAGACAATATTAATCAACTTATAGTTGTTCACTTCCGCGTAGTTTTCGATTTCTTGAACTTTTGGGGCATCAAAATGTCACTGGCTAAGCTGAACAGATGATCTACACGATCTTCAAGTGATCTAAATTTGGCTTAATTGAATCGATAAAGCGAGTAATGCAGTCTGGTTGTACAGAAAATAGTTACACGTTACAAACTAACTGTTCACAAGGCTAAAATAACAATGAATTAACAAGAGAATCGTAGACCCAATGTTGGGGACATATTTTATTGTATGTTCCCAACTATGGCCTGTTGTATCAATAACGTAGTAAAAAGATTGTTATTGGTAAAATTTGAAGTGGAAATGCATGAGTTTGCGGTTGTTTATATTCAAGTGGGTCATCTCAACACAAACCGAAGGAATAAAAACATTGTATAGTGAATTATAATGTTTTCATTATTGAATGGCTGATAACTCATATATGAACATCACTTAAGTGTTTCGAAGCAGTTTTATTTCAGTTTGTTTTATGAAATTTTGTGTTAAATAAAGCGAATACACCTGGCAATGCCTTAATTTATAAAATTAGGGGAAAAAAAACCGTACGAAAACTGCATTTATTAATAAATCCATCGAATGGTACGAAGTTGCATCCACGAATAGACCCAGTTTAGTGCTTATAGACCGACATTAAATCCATATCCCTCGAAAGTTCCTGACTTCATTAAAAGAGTTGTGTAACTTTTCGTGATACATACTATTAAATGTCTTATCAAACTTATCTTAGCAAGTGGACAACTATTTGAATCTCGCTTACAGCTTCAAAAGTTTATGAGTTATAATAAAAAATGTAATTGATCGTTGCATAATAGGCTGAGTCAAGGGACACATACCCTACAAAAAATGCTTTGCGATATTTCTGCCAGAACAGATGAATGCTTTTTCCGTGCTTGTGAAAAGTGTGCTTCCAATAAACATATTGAAGAGGAACTTACATTGATATTAGAATCAAATGACAAAGAAGATGTTAAGTTTGAGCAGTGGTTGAATACTGATCGCTGTAATTTGAAAACAATTATTAAACCTGTTGATGAATTGTTCCGTATCTCGTTGATAAAATTGACAAACTTATAACTTATGACTTTATTTATAAACAACTATCATCATATCTCAGAGATAAAAATGATTCATTAAAGGATGATTAAATTCTTGCGATTTGCGATTTCTCTGAAAATTATTCATCCATAATTCAAAACTCTGCTCAAGGATATCATTGGAACAACTCGCAAGCAACAATACACCCATTTGAAATTTACTATAAGAAAGATAATAAACTTGCAAATGTTAGCTTCATTACCATATCGGAAGTAATGACTCACGATACAGTTGCAGGTCAGTTGTTCATCTCAATAATGATAGATTTTATGAAAAAATTACGAACTTTTCTAAAATTTATTTTATGTCTGATGGGGCAGCATCACAATACAAAAATAAGAAGAATTTTGCTAGTCTATGTAGATTCCAGTCAAAGCGTGGATTAAGAGCAGAATGGCATTTTTTTTTTTGCAACGTCCCATGGAAAAGGTCCCTGTGATTTTGGTGGCACTCTCAAGCGAATGGCAAAGAGAGCAAGTCTTGTTCGAGATTATGGAAATACCATAACAACCCCACGAGAGTTATATAACTGGGCAGTTGGACAGACAGATAAAAATATCACCAAATTAAATTTCTGTTACGTATCCACTGAACAGTACATTAAAATGTCAGAAGAACTCCAAGAAATATATAATAACGCCAAAACAATACCAGGCACTCAGAAATTCCACAGTTTTTTGCCTATTCCTGGTGACAAAGTAGAGGCAAAAAGGTATTCTAATTTAGAAGATGAACCAAACATATTAACCATGATCTGTAAAAAAATCAGTGGGGTTGTGTTTAACACACGACCGGTTGACGTAGACTACGTTAACCCGTTTGATTAGTTTCGTAGTGTACTGTTCTAATGGGACGTTGGGTTAGCATAAATAAGTGAGAAAGTATGTTAGAACATGCTATGATTCACTTCTTAGAAATTATTTGGCAGCCGTGGAAAGGGACGTTTGGTTTGAATGTTAGTATGATGAAAGGACAACAATTGTGCTGCCTGCAGTGATTGTGCTGATATGATCGACCAGCTGGAGACCATTATCCTTATTGCGTAATCTTGAAAATCTATCGATAAATGATAAAGCTTTAAGAGTTCACACTGTTTCAGTTATTTTTAAATGTTGATTTGACCGCTACCCTTGCCGAAAGGCCTAGTCTGATCAAAATAGCGTTGATGTTTGTCCTCAAAGATCGTTAGACCAGCATTAGATAGTAAGTATGTTAGCAAAAATCTATTGTACATTCTTAGAAAGCATTTGAAAAGTATTTGCACTTTGTCAAGTTGGTTGACCACTTGATTTTATTTCCCACCTTGAGTTTAAGGCCCTTCTCTAGCTTTCCGACCAGTAGTTAGCAACGCATTACCTCTGGTTGCTTCCAGTTTCGCCCGATAACCTCGAGTTCGCTCAGCATCGGTACATGGTCAATTCGGAGGATTTTTCGAATATTCGATCTTAACGCGCTTCCGAAATTTGCGCAAACGTTTGGCATCAAAACGAATAGGCATTGCACTTATTCACCCTTTCACAGTTTCTCAAAACTTATTTCTTCCTAGAAGTTAAACTCTATCCAACGCGAATCGTTAACACATCAGAATAACTATTCATTACAGTACTCATTGAAATGTGCATGTTCGAGAATCAAAACATTGTCCATGATAGGGAATTTCTTGAAACATGCCAGAACGCAACATTCTTTAAAATTTTCATACACCGATTGATGAGTATGTATGCGAAATATATTAATCTTTTATTTGTAAATCTTTGTATACCTGAGTAAATAGAATGGCAATCGTATAAATTTCTTGATTAGAGCAGTCTCAAAAATAAATCAATCAAGAAACAATCGAATTCTTAGCGTCCGGTGTTTAAATTTTTCGTGACGGTAGCCATTTGTAAATTGTACAAAATGCTCAAGGTATGTAACGAAGAGAAAACTAATATTGTTTTAGCCACCGCTGTCAGCCAATCGGTAAGAACCAAACATTCAAATCAAACAAACTCTCTCAAAATTAAATTGGTCGTCCTGAAAAGGACGGATTTGAAATCGTCCGCATTTGAATTAAAACCCTCTCTGTGCCTTACGAAAATATTTCTACCAAATATCACACACACATAAGCACCTTATTTCGCTCCTCGTGGTTGCACCCACCGGCTGGCTACAAAGACATTATTTGCCCAAGCAACCGACTGCCTAGCACAGCACAGCATAATGTATGGCTGCCTAGCAACAGTTGCCTAGCCAACAGCTTGGTAACAACGGACTGCAGTGCAATCAGCTACCTGACCAATTCTCGGAAACTTTTTCAAACAGACGTGTGTAATTTTGTAAACAAAGATAGTAAGATTCAAAACTAAATTTCTCGAAATTCCCAGTACCCTCACATAAAGTAGCATCACAATAATGTAAAGCAATGTTATTCCTTGTGTTGGTGGCCCAAGTTTGCATGAAAGTGCTAAGGGTTTCGAGAAATTTACGTTTGAATCTTACTTCCCCTCTTTGTTTACAAAATGATATACGTCTGTTTGAAAAAGTACCCGAGAATTGGTAGGTCCACTTTCTATGGCGCTTGCCATAGCCAGCTGCCATATCCAAATTGGCGTCTTGCCGCTCCGCTGAATGAAGCTAGTGCACCCTCTCCCCAGGGTTCATGCTATCGCCCGGCGCCAGCTGCCAATCCATACTGGCTCGATGCTCCGCACAGCTCCAGTACAGCAACACGAATGAGTAAATTTGCGAAGGCGTACCCCTTTTATATCGTTCACTGCTGCATATGAGACCTCCCTTGCTTACATTTGAAATCTGTGATAGTAAAATTGAGTGCATTGAGTAAATTTACTCTGAAAAATCGGCATTTTAAGACATCACCTCAGATTTTGGTTATTTTCAATAGCTTGAAATTGTTAACGGATAATGCTTGATAGTTGAATTGATACGCGGGAAAGTTTCCAATCGATTGATGTAAAAATCTTGAAAATCTATTGAGCATTTATTAAGTTATAAGCGTTTAATTTGTAACGATATTTCGTGACGGTCGCTTATTATTAGATTTTCAATTGACACCCTACCCTTCCCGTAAGACGTAGTCTACGTCAAAATATAGAAAAGAACATGTTTAAAAATAGCTCCAAGATAAATATTATAATATGTATATATGAGGCATTATAAATGAATGAATATATAAAAGTGAAATTCAATACATATTGCGATCAAACATTAAAACCCTTCCAAATGATTGAATAAATAGGACAAAATCTCCTAACAAATTGAGTTTCATTGGATACTAGGATAGTAATGACCTTCACTGGTTTAGTTTTTGATAACAAAATACACTGAAAAAAAATCAATGGAACATGAAAAAAATGTTGTTACAAAAACTTTGTTTCCCTAAAAGTGCCCATCTTGCGATGTATGAACGGTTGGTAGGGAACATAATTACCTATCTTGAGACAAAATTTCATCGAACTCAAAAATGGTGTTTTTTTTAAATCGACTTTGAATTTGTTTAAATGATTTTTTTCAGTGTAGGGCTCATTTTGGATTTTTGTCTATATTTTTTTCTTAAAACTTGACTCATTTTGTGATAATCACCCATACAGCACTTTTTTGTAGGAGAAGTCATTTTTTATTAAACACATTTGAAAACAATCGAAAAAAAAAATTTTGCCCTTTCCAAAAGACAGTCTAGAAAAAATTTAAGAAACTAAGTATGCAAAGTGGCTTATCTAGTCATAGTCTACACACCCAGAAAGTTTCGTTGTAATCTGAGAGGGTGCTGCCAACTCCGAATACGATTTGGGGCGAAACCCGTCAATCGGAAGCTGAGTTTGTATGTGATTATATTGGCCACGGTGTACTATACAACGTCAACCTCTCGGTTATGTCCCTGATATAACCCACTAATATAAGAAAAAAAAATCAAGCAATTCAAAGCTCGGCAATAGTATAAGTAGTTTTCTGAGAGTATGAACATCAGTAGCTTCAGCACATAAATACTACACTAAATCGGTAAACAACTCCAATATACCTTTCCTTTCTTGTTCAGTTAGTCTCCTCCTACCTTAAGCATTTTGTGCAAGCATCACTAATTGAACCGCTTATCTCATTTTTGATTCAACAACACTAAATGCAAGATAGTAACTCCCATTATCTAACAACAGCACGGAGAAACAAGGAATGCTGACAAAAGAACTTCCCAACGCTTACCTAATTAAATTGTGACCACAGGCGGTGGTGCACTGTTGACTATCTCCGTCGTTGGTTGAATCACTCGTCGAGACCCCAGCAACTATTACCACAATTGCTGCTCCAATTTTTCACACCGAAAACAGCGGCACCACTCGGACAACGTGCAAAATGCATATTATCTAGATAATGATTCTTCCACACCACTCACACCGCCCACGCAACGCACAACAATGGCTTCCTCTTGCCACTTCTTCAAACGCTCGCTTCCGTCAAACGGCCAACTTAATTGCTCTCTTTTCACTCGCTGAGGGCTTGGCTTCCGAAATTTTCCCAGACCCGTTTTACTTTCGGCTTTTGTGACGAAGTATTATCTAATACACCAGACGCTTCTTTCTCTGTCCACACAACCCATTACGCAACCATCCACTTGATCCCTCAAATTTTTCGTTAATATATTTATTTAATTTCCCTTATTTCGACCCCTACTGCTGCAACAATCATGCTCCGGGTTTTCGAGTGCTCGATGATACAATTTTGATCCCATTAATTTCCCACTCTCACTAGTATAACCACCACGGACTTGACTGCTACTCCACTTGCCGGTGGGTTGTGAATTTTATGGGAATTTTTCTGCCGTTTGCTATTTTATGCAATTTTCACGTTGTTCTCACTTTCAGCACAGCAATTAATTTTTTTTCCTCGCTTGCTTGCTTTACCAAGCACAGCACTTTGCGGCCAACCGTTGTTGTTGTTGTTGTTGTTGCTTGTTTGCCACGAGGTTCTACAATCTCAGCTCCGTCAGCGCCGAGTTTGGGTTGAAACGAACGAATGTAAGATCTGGATGGTTTGGAGTACGAGAAAAACAACGAACTACCGAGTTGCAACGAATAGTCGGAGCTGGAATTTGCTAGTTTACTTTTTCTATATGGGTTTCTAGCACTTTTGCTCTTGTCTAGATTGCTTGCTAAATTGGTTTCATAAATCTTGGTCCGCGTTCTGCTTGGCGGTTGGTTGCAACGTGATCTGGTGGCCGGGTTCTGAAAAGGAAGAGAAAATGGGAAAGTTTTTGTTTATTTTTTGAAGGGTAACGGATGATATAATAAAAACAAAGCAAATAATTTGAAGCAAGAAGCCTGCAAAAATAAGATATTTCCAATACAAGCCGGAGATTTATCAAACGAGGCTTGCAAAGCTGGATAGTTTCAATGGGTGATAAGTAGACAAATCAATTCGCATTTCAGAAAATCATTGTTTGATCACTGAATATGTTACCATTTATAAGCCTATCCACGTTAAATTACGAATACTAAGATAATGTCAGCAAAAAAAAAATCTAGACATAATACAACAGAACCGATTGTTTATGTCAGTATAACAGAGTTATATATATACAGTAAAAACAGTTGATTGAGATTATAATCCTTCTTTCTGTTACATTCTCGAACTTTCTGTGGTACGCGGGCGATCATATTCCGTTCAGTATCATCAGATACGCTAGCGGTGGCGGTTCTTCGTCTTCTCTTGAAATCGTCGATCCCATTTACTTTCTTCTTAGTTTCGAAGAGTTTCCGCTTAACCAGAGCCCAGTATTATTCTTTCGGGTGAAATTCTGGCAGTTTGGTAGGGTGGCTATTTTTGGCACGTATTTGACCTCTTGTACCTTATACCATTCCAGGACGGATTTCGCATAGTGACAAGAGACCAAATCAAGCCAAAACAGAGCTGGAGAGTCGTGGCTTTTGATAAACGGTAGCAACTGCTATTGCAGACATCCTTTCTCGTACACATCCTTGTTGATAGTGCCGATAGCGACGAAACTTTTGGACTTTCAACCACAACTAGATATGGCCTGCCAAACCAGTTACTTCTTGGGGAATTTAGACACCTTCTTTGTCCGAAAATCCTCGACAACGGCGTTTCTTTGCATTGCGGTATAAAAAACCAAACCCGGAAGCTGTTGAAAGTCTTCGAGCGCATATGTTCCGTCGCCCATTCTGGTATAAGAAAATTTTACAAAAACTTGGTGTAAAGCTCCTTAGCACGACTTTTTGTAGTGAAATTTTGCTTGCCATCACGGGTGGGTGTTCTCCAAATTTGGATTTTTCGGATATAATCCTAAATAGGTTGCAGAGTATTTTTCATACATCTAGTTAACTAACGTCAGTGCTCCATCACAATATTTTCTATTGTGATGTGTCCAACTTAATGAGTGAATTGAACTGAAGGTGAGTTTGAAAGAAGGAGAACTTGGAGTAGAGCACACGTACCCACAGGTTGACACTAAATAAAGGCCAACGTGCTTTTGCACATTTGTTTGAGGATTTGTTAAGCGACATAAATTTCCAATTGCATCAGCGCCCGGACTTTTGTTCATAAATCTGGAGACTTTTCAAATCACAAACTAGCATGCAGTTATGAGCTTGTAAATTTATCATAATAGCGTATTAGCGATAAATCTGAGAGGGTTGATCCATCTATTTCTTTGACAATTTTTCCAAGTTGTAGCATTCCGCCCACTTCATGTTAGGCGGTGGGAATTTCTTTCGTGATTTGGAATCGGTGGATTGTGAATTTATACAGTCATACCTCGATATAACGTAACCTCGATATAACGTAACCTCGATATAACGTAACTCGATATAACGTAACTTTTACCTCGATATAACGTAACTTTTTTTTTGCCCTTATTATTGGCAGTTTAAATTATAAACGTGATTTATCTATCTATCTATAAATACAAAAATAAATTTATGTCTGTCTATCTGTCTGTCCGGCCCTAACAGGCTCGGAAACTACTGAACCAATCGGCGTGAAAATTTGTATGCAGGAGTTTTTGGGCCGGGGAAGGTTCTTACCATCATACTGACTCGACTCTGGATCCGTTTTCGTTCGGTAATTGCGAGTCAGAGTCAGACCTGACCCAGGTTTAAAACCGAAAACGACATAAAAGATTGATGCAACCCAGATAGGCTTCGTTCTCCTTCACGACTTGAAATCGATTAAGTGTCATTTGATGAGTTTTCAGCTTTTGTCTTCTTTTTTTAATTTTAATGTTTTGTTTTCAACTGGTTCAGCGTTTGACGCATCCGCACCAATGACATCTAACGAAATGGACGCAGAAGCCGAATTTTGTCGCTTGCGGAATTCCAGGTGCGAAATTCGATCTGAACGAAGTGATAAGAAAAACGCCGCGAAGTGGATGTCTTTTGTCTTATGTATTTGTTTGTCTTATTTTTCAACAAATCCATTTGATCCGGTCCATTTGAACTAAACAGTCCTAGTACAATCCTAGTTCAAGGATGGACTTCAAGTGTCCTTCGACCTATTGCCAAAATTTAAAATGAAAGGCTAGCTTTTTTGACATTTCAAGTCCATCGGTTGTAACATCTGAAGTGCATTTGAAGTACGATGAAGTAGGAAAAGTGACTTGCCTGATTCAATTGTACTAAGCTCCGCTATCTGGGAAGGTTTAGTGTAAAGTTGCTTGCGATGTTGCGTGCAATGCTTCAAAATGGTTTGTATAGGCCGTCAAACATCTGTTTTCTGTGGATTGTTTGTTTTTGTGTATGTAGTAGGAAGCTAGCTTTTTTATTATTGCACAACTAATAATTCAAGAAGCTCGACTAAGTCGGAGGTTTTTTGAAAAATGGATCGTGTGTCGGGTAAACAAGACAAAAAACAGAACCGTGTTGGTTTACTACTAGCGGATAAAATAAAAATTATACAAAATCTTGAAAATGGAGTTTCGCTGAATGAAATAATGAAGAAGTACAAAGTTCGGTCTGCATCTACCATCTATGCCATGAAATATGCAAAGGACATGTGTAAGAAACTTAAATGATATGAATTATGGAGAGTGTGAGCTTTTTAGTGGAATACCTGTAACTAGAAAATCAGAAGAATGATTTGTAATTTCCATTTAATTCCAACTACCTTTATTGCTTATCTTGACAGATGCGCGTATTTCGTCTACAATGTGCAAACTTCTTCAGTGTCGTGTACTAATACTCGTGTCGTGTACTAATAGTCGAGTATTAGTACACGACACTGAAGAAGTCTGCACATTGTAGACGAAATACGCGCATCTGTCAAGATAAGCAATAAAGGTAGTCGGAATTAAATGGAAATTACTAATCATTCTTCTTATTTTCTAGTATAAATGATGTTCCGTGAAAACAATTTAACATGTTTTGTTTTTAATGTATAGCAAAACGAAAGCGTTTCAAGAATCCTCGATAGCCACAGGTTGACAAAGCTCTACGTCTGGTTTTTGCACAAAAGCTTCAATGCTGACGAAAGTGGGCTCTTTTTCAAAAAATATCCAACATGAACATATGTTGATGTACCATGTATGGGTCGCTCAAATTACCGTTAATGTTGATTGGAAAGTCTCACAGACCTCGAGCACTCAAAAATCTTAAGGAGTTGCCTGTATACTACAGGGCATCCAAGAGCGCTTGGACGATAGAAAAGGAGCTCTTTAAAGAGTGTTTTTTTTTGGGAATCCGTCCTGAAAGTGACCGCCTACCTCAAATGAAAAAGACTTCCTCTAAGAGCCGTCCTTGTGTTGGACAATTGCACAGCTCATTACAATGCAGATGAGCTAAAAACTGTCGATGGATCAATTTTTACTATCTTTCTCCCTGCAAACACCACCGCCATTCTTCAACCTATGGATCAGAGTATCATTCAGATGATTAAGACGCGCTTCAGGAAGCTGATGATGCAGGAAATTCAAATTCGTGGAGGAGAGTTTGACGAGTGCGTGAAGAAGAACAACATAATGGACGTCAAGCGAGGGAGGTAGTTCCAGCTGACTCGATTCGCAAATCTTGGAACATGCTTTACAATGCCCGTGAAATCGAGGATGAGGATGATGTACCGCTGTCCGTCATAAGAGACAAGCCGAAAAACATTGGTGAGAAGATAACACAGACCGAAGAAATCGACGAGGAGCATGCCGGATTCGAAAAGCTTGACAATGATGAGATCATCGCAAGTGTTCTTCAAAAAGATGCTGACGAAGACATTCCTATGCCGGTGACGACACAATGCAGTCAATGTCAACGCAGGAAGAAGCATCATAATCTGCGAGTTTTGGAGAAGATGACGAATATGTAAACGTGTTGGATGAAGCAGACTTAAATGGGTTCGATCTGGTAATCAGATACGCGGAAGAGAACAATTTGCCACTGACTACACAGTTCTCGCTGCGTCACTAGTATCATGGACATCGTAATTCACAAACAGCAGTAAGAAGGCTTCAGTGTAGGAATATTGTTTTGCTTTTTTGTACTGGTTTATGAATTGTTGTGAATTTGAGTTCTAGTTTTATGTATGAAGAATGGTAATATCAGGAGATTAGTCACTCTGCCACGTTGTGTTTGTGTTTCAGGGTGTCGGAAGGTGTCATAACTACAATCGAAAATTTATCCTAACTGGCAACCATGGACCATTTTGACTTTCAAACATCATCTGAATCACATCAGTGCAAGCGAGAGGGAAACAAACAGTGCAAAAACAAATAATCAATTCGCGTAAGTGGTGCCAGAAATAAATGTATCTTCCATGTGGTGAGGAGTGAGTTTGAAGTGTGTCGGATTGTGTTTTTAAGGGTGTTAACACATGGTGGCGGAGTGAATTACCCCCTGCGTAGTATGGAATAAGCTGTAATCAAATTTTGGTGCATTTTTATTTATACATCATTAAAAGAACACAGCAGTTCTCTTTCTGCTTTCGATTGGTACGGTTGAGTTTTGTTTCTTCGTGCGATAGCCTTCGTCTATACGGCATTGTAATCAGTTTGCATTGTTCTTTCATCATCAACCCGGTCGCTTTTGTTATAGCAGCAATGTGCGAGTTGAAAAATACTGTGCGATTTACCTTCGGCAATGGAGTGGATAAACCAAGCTTAGGCGAAGTGGCAAATTTCGTCAAAGGCTTGGATGCGGAGCTTGATGAAATTGAAGCTGCATATAGGATAGCAGATGAAAAGTCCCTTCTCGTCAAGTTCAAATCTGAGCGGTCGATGTTGCACGCGCTGACCGCCAACTCTGACGTGCTGGTATTCCATTATGCGAATGGAAAAAAGGTTAAAGTACACATGTCGCATGCCCAGGATCACATATGCTATGTGCGAATATACGATCTCCCACCGGAGGTTCCCGACCAGGAGATCATTACGGTGTGTGTGTGTGTGTGTGTGTGTTTACAATCTAATTCCCACTGTCTGGCAGCGGTATTATGGATAGAATCTTCCTGCAACTGTTTCATATTTGCTGTTTACAGTTGCAAAAAGTTTAGATCCAGGGATTAGAAGGTGACAGCTCTACCTCGACTCCAATAGCCCATTTCAAGAACGCAAGCATTCCGAAGCTATCTTCGTACACAATAAGCCCCGCTCCAGTAGTGACAAACTGAAACTTTCAATCAAGCGTATGTGCAATGCTTGATTGACGCGTATTTAGTGATTCACAATATCACAGATGTTTAAAAGCGGAACGTACCCGAAAAACAGCTTCAGCTCGATGACAATATCATCATTCTATTTCCATGGATGACCTGAAACTATATATAAAAAATAGTGTATCTAAAATGTCGATGTGCTGTTCCGTTTCCATGCACCGCTATTCTCATTTGTAGTAGATCTCATTGGCTTAAATGATGACATCAACTGGTTGGTCACTGATCTAGTCTCATCCAATATAACCGTTGCAGAATTGAACAGCACTTATTAATAAAAAATAAAAAATAAAATAACATCCGTTGATCCCAATTAATACAATCTCATGGTACAATGCAACAAAACATCTATACAACTTGGTATCAACTGCTTGCAACTCTAATGCAGACCAAATTCCATTTTTTTTATTATTATTTTTTTTATTATTATTATTATTATTATTATTATTATTATTATTATTATTATTATTATTATTATTATTATTATTATTATTATTATTATTATTATTATTATTATTATTATTATTATTATTATTATTATTATTATTATTATTATTATTATTATTATTATTATTATTATTATTATTATTATTATTATTATTATTATTATTATTATTATTATTATTATTATTATTATTATTATTATTATTATTATTATTATTATTATTATTATTATTATTATTATTATTATTATTATTATTATTATTATTATTATTATTATTATTATTATTATTATTATTATTATTATTATTATTATTATTATTATTATTATTATTATTATTATTATTATTATTATTATTATTATTATTATTATTATTATTATTATTATTATTATTATTATTATTATTATTATTATTATTATTATTATTATTATTATTATTATTTTCCAAAGGAAAATATCAATGATATGCAACTAATAATAAGATTTAGCTGTACACCGCTCAACTAGTAGTCTATGAATGTATACTGAAAGGTCCATGTAAAAAATGAGAAAAAAATGACTACAAAAATGATACTGGCTCCCTCAACCAAAACATGAATTTATGTATGTGAAAACCTGTATGTATCCAAATAACATCCATAAAAAAATATGATAAATATAAGAATACCTAGATATGCAAAACGGAAACACACGTACATGTATATAACAATTGAGACTCCATATCCCAAAAATTCAACATGATTTCGAATAATATACAATGATACGATAAAAACACCACGATGTTACAATGAAATAGTAAATAATACACTCGTACACTTCTCCAGTCACACTCCAAGGACAGCAGTATAAGTGACTGAAGATCCCGTCCTGATGATTGCCGAAACAAATGGCCTATCCAATCACGACACCACTTAACAAATTTATTCAAATACAATCCCATACTGCTCACGATCGCATGCTAGTCCCCTATGAAAATAGCAGTTGAAATTCAGAAGTGCAATCCACATGTTCATGCTGAAAAGCCCAAAAACCAATCGAGCCTCTAATTGATCGGCATGCTCTAAAGTAAAATGGTTTCGAAATTCAATGATGACTCCATGGCGCACTGAAACCATCAATCAAATGAGTACGGAAAGTACACAACATGACTAAAAGGCACACGATCTACAGTCGCACGCCCTCACCACACTACTGTTAAACCGCGTCTTACTTCGAGCCTGAAATGCTCAAAAAACAAATTGAGCCTTTAATTGATCTACATGCTCTTAAGTTAAATGTTTTTTGAATGTAAAGACGATTCCAAAGTGTTCCGAAATAATTAACCAAATGAGAACTAAAAACAAACCATATGATTTAAAGGTGCACGACCTTTAGTAGCACCCCCTCCCTCAGATATTGTCAAACAATATTTCCAAAATTTGGGAGTGGGACACAAAAAGATAAAATGGAAAGAGCTCACCCGGATTTTCAGGACATTCCGTTGCTGTGGTTATATCATCGAGCAACCAGAGCAGGTCCGTGTGCCCACCAGATTACATCCTGTTCTTGAGGATTTCACTCCAAGACCATGAACCAAACGATTCGAGTGACACGGCTGAACACTTGCTCCTCCTGCCGCGATGCTGTATGTTCGGTATTCCGTCTCCAGCGGGGACACTTTGTTTCCACACCAAGTGAAAGCCTCGTGGTAGACAGCAATCAACACTACTTATCAATTTCCACTGTCAAATTTTCTCGACAAAAACAAGCAGCGAAACACAAACACGTCAGTCCTCGAGCGCGACCTACTTCGATCCGTTCCCGACCAGGAGATCGTTACGGTGTTGTCAAAATATGGACAGGTGAAACGCGTGGGGGGGGAGTATCCGGCGGAGGGGGGTCTTGGCGCACACTGGTGTGCGAGGCGCGTACATGGACGTGAAGCAGGAAATCCCGTCATCGCTGCACTTCGCCAATTGGAAGGGTAACATGTATTACGAAGGCAACAAGGATAAATGCTTCATCTGCAAAGAAGTGGGACATCTGATGGCTTCTTGTCCCAAGCGGAATGTTCAGAGTCAGCCGAAAGTCTGTCGGCAAGAAAATGAACAGAACGGTAAATGGAAGAAAACGTACGGATCTGCAGTAACCGTAGACACAGCCAACATAGGATCTGAAGCTGAAGGTGATAGCGAATTGGAAACGCTAGAGGTGCTGGAAGACAAAATGGAGGAATCTGTCATGATACCGGTGGATAACGAAATCAGTAACGCTGAACCGAAGGATATGGATACCCGCGAGCGCGCGTTGTTACAGTTTGCTGCATTCATGTCAACAGGGATAAGTAAACAAAAAGAGATGGCTAGAATTGCAAAAGAACAAGAAGAAGGTGCCATAAAATCGCCCCAAAGAAAGAAGAAGAACTCTAGTTTGTTTAAGAAATAGTTTTTTTTGTTTAACCCACAAACATTGCCTATGGCTCCGTAAAGCTAACGCGATTGAGCCGTACAAATACACGAACTGGCAAAAAAAAATTAAAAGAACACTGCTAAAAGTAATGTTCTAAGATAAAAAAATATAAGAATTATTTTTCAAATCAAAACAAATAAAAAGAGAATTAAAAAAATTAAAAAATTGGAAAAACATAGGTAAGACGGGCTGGAACACCCTGCTCGGTGAATAACATTGATTTTAAGTTAATTTTTTTTATAGAAAAAAAAAAATTGTGGAAAAAAATTTTGCTTCGATACAACGTAACTTCGATATAACGTAACGAAAATAAAAATTGAGTTACGTTATATCGAGGTATGACTGTAGTTAGGTTATTACAGGATGCAATGCAATCGTTATTACAGTAGGGACTGCTTAGGGAAGCATACATTGAGAGTAGCTGAGTGGAAGAGATAAATAGAAATGAGCTTACAGATGATTTGTTTATAGATCAAACCAATAATTAACCTTCAAACATTATTTGTACTCTCTAACAATAGAGGATGACAGTAACAGTATGGACTAGTAACCTTTCATGATTAATGAACTATTAAGTAGAACAGCCAACCGAATTCATCAAATATAGCTCAAATGAGCTTCAGCCTCATAAACCACTGAGTATTCTAGTCATTTATTCAATGAAATGTTCTCACTATTCGCATTCAATGTTAATTTCAGCCAATAGTGTCCAACACATAGTTATAATCAACCATCGGCAGCCTGCAACAATAATTCTTAGTATCTTTTCATATAAATGGCTAAGCTCTTCAAACATCCGGGGGACTACAAGGATTCTACTTATATCATTGTAATTAATTTTGTTTCTTTTCAGGTAACAAATAATTTATTTCTGCCAAATTTTGAAGACAATATCTAACATCTCTCTATTTCTCAAAACTTTTTAAGTAATAATACTTCAGTTAGGCATAAAGATGAGTTAATGTACCACAAACTGGACGGACACCTGCGGAGTTGAGTACAGGCGACTGGTGAGGTAGTAAGTGCTCTCAAGGATGTGGTAATTTGTTACCCATTGTATCTATATTAATAAAATTTATTTTTAATAGGTTTGAGTCGATCATCGGTTGAATCGGTTGAATCGGTTGTGTCGATACTTTGTTCCGCAATATTTTGTTATCGGGTGTAGCGTTTTGTCTATTGTTTTGGTTGCCTATAGTTCGTTGTGCGAGTGATCAAGTGAGCATCGGAAGTCGTGGTTCGCCGGGTAAGATGGGTCGGTGGAGAGGTACATAATTAATTGTGATCCAAATTGTTCGTTCGCCATGCTCGTCGGGCCACCCTATCTTGAGACAAATAAAACACTGTCACATTTTGTAAGTGACTCCAGTGGCATCCTTACTGTTGGTGTAGATCGGTCCAAGTTGGCTCTCAAGCGGTGAGATGAATTACCTTGTTTTCCTAATGGAATACCACTATCACACTCTGTGAGTGGCCCCAGTAGCATCCTTACTGTTGGATTAAACCGGTCAAAATCGGCTTTTCAGCATTATTAAAAATCAATTTGTTTTCCCAATGAAAATCCACAATCACACTTTGTGACTGGCCCCAATAGCATCCTTACTGTTGGATTAAACCGGTTTGAATCGGAAATCGGTACTCATTTCTAAATATTTCACTTGACAGCTTATCGTTTTCCAAAACGAACCCTTCGGCCATCCAATCGTGTTATCCATCATCCCAGTGATTCCTCGTGGAAGTGCAGAGGTGATCTCGGCTTCCAATTAAGCGTGTATCACGTCAACGCATTCCTACCCATTCCCTACTTGACCTGCATTCGGGCGAGGCCGGTGCCGGTATTGCCTTAGATTGGGACCACCAGTTTTTACACATTTAAGTCCCAGGAATCTTCTATTGATTGTCTGTGTAATAAAAGTGGATCTGGCAACAACGGAGTAGCAACCTTGGGCGGTCAATCATGCTCAAGCTCATGTTCTTAAAATTTTGCTTGTCATTGTGGCTGAGCACCTTTTTCAATTGATTTCTTTCAGTGTTTTTGATTATTAGTATATTTTCCGATAAATTAAAATGAAATTCTTTTTAAGAACACGTGATATCGACATGGAGTTTTCATTAGGGCCAATGTCGCATACGTAAACAATGGATTGTTCCGCAAATTTCTCGAGAATGCTTACTTAATCATAGTGAATTACCTCGATGATTGTACAGAAAAGGAGTTCCCCTTTACAATAGAAGTGGTAGTTTACTTGAGCGAGTTTGCATTTTCAAGAAATTTGCGGAAGAAGCCATTGTTTAAGTTTGCGAAATTGGCGCTTATGAAAACTCCATGTCGATATTACTGTTGCTTCAAGACCAGAAGTATCATAAAAATTAAATTGTGGTGGTTTGTGTGCTTCTGAAGGAAGGACGATGTTGATGTTAACAAAGGATACTGTCAGGTTGATCAAAACGTTAGTATCTTACTGTTGCCGCATCATCGGTGCCTGTAACAGAAAGCTATGCTGGGCCGCCCAGCACCCCCGACGGACAGCAGTTGAATTTTGCGATAGCAGTCAACTTTAAGCTTTAAATTGCAGCTACTTGAAATGGAGATACGTTGGGTTCGTTGTTCAATGGCGAGCATTCCAACACAGACACCACCATAACCCTTCCAGGCCCCAAAAGTAAAATTGCTGTATGAAATCACAGGATGCACAAAAGTATACACTGTCTTCGGCAAATGAACATCCTGGATATGAAGAAGTTCAAAAAGAAAAAATAAATGCCTTATTAAAAGTGTAAACCGTTGTTTTTTAATATGGTATACATGCGTACGTATTATTAGATTCTCGTTTTTTGTTGTCATAGGATATCCCAAGATTATCTCACAATGTCTGTTGGTCTTCCAGGACAGTCATTGAATATGATTGAATACATACCGTTATTTTGTATTCTGTATTAGCTGTACAGCTACTGTTACAATTGTTGATCTTAAGTTCTGAACTACAGGACAGTTTGGACGACCGAACATATCTCACAAAAATATTTCCTACTTTTTTCAACCATTTATATGGAAGGGTACCTTTTGTTGGGATGTCTGGAGATGTGGTGGATGAATGGAATGGGGGAGTGGGGTGGGGGTGGGGGGGATGGTCGTTTGTGGGGTTGTGGGGTGTGAGGTGTAGATGAACGAAAAAGAATTAAATGGAAAAAGAAATAAAGGAAAAAAATGAAAGGGGGGGGTGGAGAGGGAGCAAAGAAACGGACCAAGAAAGCAACAGAAGATTAGGGCGACGGAAGTTCGACTTGTGGATTCAAAAAGGGGCATTGCGGGTGCGTTATGTGATTGAGCACCAAATCAATCAGAACACACCAAATTGCTTGTATAATAACGCTTGGAATAATTTAGGCTTGAAAGGGTTAACATCGTTGAAGTGTTACTAGCTGTGCTGCTCCTGCCACTGCTACCGCTGCTACTGATGCTGCACGACCTGTATGCAAGCTGTCTATCACGAAAAAAGAGGTTGAAAAGCGACTGCGCATGCAAATCTGTGATAGGGAAGCACGATTTAAGTTGGTATCAGTTTGCTGTTTCCGACAATCCTTGGCATTTATAAATGTTTCTATTCTATAGTACATTTCAACAGTAAATTGTTCTAAACCAATAGTTTTTGGTAAAAAAAACGATGCGAATAATTTTCCGATCTATTATTGCTAAAATCTTGAAAATGTTTTGATAAATGTCTGAAATATTAACGATTGATATTTAAAAACAAACAGATTTTTATCGTATGTCCATGACAATTTCGATTTTCGCATTTTCGGTGATACTTTACGCGTTTTTTTTTGTCACCGCGAATCATATCCTAGCACGGCTACCAAATGAACTTATCCGCTTAGGAAATACGTGCATCAATTTACCATTTCTTAGAATTTTATGAATATCTATGTGCAAGCAAATGGTGATATCATGATAGACGCGTTTGGCAAATATCGGGAAATGACGCCAATAGGCTTGCCGTCACTGGAAGAAAAATCACAGTCAAAAATACTTTATTGTAGATTTTAGCTAAAATAACTAAGACAATAAAAATTTTGTTTGACTTTACTATTTTTCAGTGTAAAGCCTGTCCACGTTAAATTTCGGACACCATCAGGTTCCATGCGGTATCCTCAGATACGCCCGCCGTGACGATTCTCCTCACCTTTTCTTGAAATCATCTTAGTTTCGAAAAGTTTCCGCCTAACTAGAGCCCAATACTTCTCTATTGGGCGAAGTTCTGGACAGTTTGATGATTTGGCTGTTTTTGGCACGTATTTGACCTCTTGTAACTTATACCATTCCAAGAAGGATAGTGATAGTGACGTCGCATAGTGACAAGAGGCCAAATTAGACCAGAGCAGAGCAGGAGTGTCGTGGCTTCTGATAAACGGTAGCAACGGCTTTTGCAGACATTCTTTCTCGTGCACATCCTTATTGATAGTGACGTGACGGTGAGAGCAAACTTTTAGATTTTCGACCGCAACTACATAGAGCCTGCCAAATCAAATACTTCAGCGCCAACATTTGATTAGGGCGAATCTGCTTTTAAAAACAAACACTTTGTCTGCTAATTTATCGAAAGTTGAATTCAATCCCTTCAAATTGAATATATCAGCGGATAGAGATAAAGCTCCTCTTCCTTCAAGAGTGCTTAATTTGATTTGTGACCATTTGTTCAAGAGAAAATGACTACGAAAGCCATTGTTAAAAGCAGATTCGCCCTTTTCTAATGTTGGCGCTGACTTCTTCGGGAATTTTGGACACCTTCTTTGTCCGGAAATGCTCGGCAACAGCGTTCCTTTGCATTGCAGTGTAAGAAACCGGACCCTAATGCTGTTTAAAGTCTTCGAGTACGTATCTTTCGTCGTCAATTATGATTCAAGAAAATGTTTGCAAAAAATTAATGTTAAGCTCCTTAGCACGACTTTTTGCAGTGAAATTTTGCTTGTCATCACGGTTAGGCACCTTTTTCACTTTGTACGCCTTCAGTTCTTGCCTCTTCGTCACTTTTTGTACGTATGATTTTGACTTCCCAACTTTGCAAGCCACATTTCGCACAGAAAGATTGGAATTTTTCTCCATCATTGCTACCACCTTCTTGTGCATTTGTCGGGAGCATACTTTTTGAGCTCCATTTTTCACATCCACTTTTCAGTAGTTTTAGTTTCTTGGCAAGATCACGTATCGATAAATGCGGATTTTGCTGCCGTTCGTACAAAATGCGTTTGCGCACTTCCACTTAATTCGACGCCATTTTACTGAATGTTACAAGAATTTAAATATGTTATACCATGAAATAAAGTGGAGAGTTTCAGCTGTCATATAAGTAAAACGTTTCAGCGATCCGTGAAATAATTCAAAATGTACACTAAAAGAAAAGTGTCCGAAATTTAACGTGGACAGGCTTTAAATGACCATGCCGTTTGCCAAGTATAGTTTATTTGTCGGCATAATGTTAAATACCGTGTCATTAAACTTTCGACAAAATGATTGAAATCATGGTAAATTTCAACCAATCATAACGTTGAAGAATTGAAATGTTGTCGGCTTCGTCGGCTATGATCGTTCTTTCAGTGTTGTGGTTTCATTCTTTAAGTAACTCTTTTCAAGCAATTAAAGCGTTCTGAAAAGAACGGGTTTTCTACGGAAACATCAATACACGGCAATCGTCACACTATACAATAACAGTCTTTTGATAAGAATGGCTACTTGATATGGATAATGTCTCCGGTTTGTTAGATACTGTTTGGTATGAGTATTCCAACATCGCACCCACCCACCGTCCAGCATGATACGAACGCAACACTGGTTTGACTAATCGTCGGAATTCTGCTGCTGCTACTTAGCTCGTGCGCTCTACCGTCTGATGCTCAAACGAACGAAAGCGAAAGCTTCAACTTATGGGTATTCCACCAACACGCCGACAATTGCTCATTTTTTATGTCCGTGCTAGAACGGTACAGGCAAAATTGGTTTTTAAGTGCTTTTTAAGACAAGGCTTAACATTTATGAGTTTTACATTAGTATGTGGCCCGAAATCAACAATGTCCCCTTTTGGAATCGATGCGTGGAAATATTACGATCGATTGGTGCAAAACTTTCGTATTCGAGCGAAATGAAAAAGCTAATCCACATAAAGATAAATGGAACAAAAGCCAAAGATATGTATTTGATCAACACATTTGATAAAGCGGGATTTGCTGCTTCAAATTTCATCCGTCGTTGTCTGCTTAATCTGAAAATGCTGAAAAAACATTTTGGAAAGTTTGATGAACTCATTCGGCAACTGAAGATTGCAGGATCGAAGATGTGTGATAAGGATGTCATCAGTCAGCTGTTTATAACACTACCAGCATCGTACGACACCAACATCATCAACTGCACTGGATTTAAAAAAACGAAGAACTCAAGATCGATATTGTGAAGGCAAGGTGTTGGTGAAAGAGCGAGTACGAACAGGGCGAGATGTGGTTCTTGGAACAGCAAATGGTGAAGCCGCAGCAAGATCGCGACGGGTCAGATGAAATTAAATGTATGAAGTGGCTCACGGTGAAGCTAGAACGGGATCGTTCATAGGCAAGCATAAACCAGGATTTTTCGGAAAATGTTATGGATGCAGATGATGTCCTGTTAGTAGCAGATGATGTACTGGCATGGATTACTGACAGATGTGCAGGTCGACATTTGGTTAACAGAGAAAATCTTTTTGATATGCTTGAAAACTTGCCCGAATCTATGAAAATAGATTGTGCCAAAGATGGCAAAAGTAAAGGGCGATACGGTCAAAATTTGGTCATTATCAACTTGACGTATTTCTTTCAATTTTGCATTTAAAAAACCTGAACACCCCTCATTTTGAAGGTGTGTGTGTGTAGAATGTTGCTCCTATTTTGATTTTGGAATTCACTCTTCAGTTGTCAAAATGCCGTTCAGGCAAGAAGAGCAGCGTATCAAAA
This sequence comes from Aedes koreicus, assembly GCA_024533555.2. Classification (NCBI taxonomy): domain Eukaryota; kingdom Metazoa; phylum Arthropoda; class Insecta; order Diptera; family Culicidae; genus Aedes; species Aedes koreicus. The sequence continues at coordinate 968,008 of JAHHFK020004124.1, forward strand.
TTTTGCTCGCGCATCGCGAAAATCCGAGCTACTCGCACGCAAAGTTGGCAAAATCGCTAAAAGTTGCCAAATCAACCGTTACAAATGTAATTAAAGTGTTTGGGGAACGTTTGTCGACAGCCAGGAAGTCTGGATCGGGGGAAATCGAAAACCGGAAGCCGCTGAGACGCCAAAGAGAGTTGCCGGTAGTTTCAAGCGAAACCCTAACCTATCTCTCCGAGATGCCGCAAATAAGCTGGGTGTATCGTCTACAACCGTGCATCGAGCCAAAAAACGAGCCGGACTATCGACTTACAAGAAGGTAGTGACTCCAAATCGCGATGATAAACAAAATACGACGGCCAAAGCGCGATCCCGGAGGCTGTACACGACGATGCTGACGAAGTTTGACTGCGTGGTAATGGACGACGAAACCTACGTCAAAGCCGACTACAAGCAGCTTACGGGACAGGAGTTTTATACGGCAAAAGGAATTCAAGAATTTTGCGAGTCATTGAGATGTTTATGAATCGTTTCGATTGCCTAGCAATGTGAGTGTTGTCCCAGTATGTCTCCACTTTTATTTTCTCCAATTTCTTGACCTCCTTTCTAAGAGAACAAGCAGACACTCCACCGAATGGTTCTGGTCCTATGAATTGTTGAAATGATCCAAGTCTTGCTAACATGTCGGCTTTTTCATTCCCTGGAATTCCGCAGTGGCCGAGAACCCAATATATGTTAACTTGGTTTCGACAGGCCAATTTCTAAGTGACATCAAGTAACAATTTTAGTTTTATTCCAGCCGTATAGCACTCTTCCCGGCATTGTTGATAAAACTACATTCAAAACTGTTTTGTCTGCCAACACCTCCTCTATGCTTCTTTAAAGCCTTAATTTGTACAAAGTGGCCCACTCTGTAGACGGTTGTGAAAACAATTTAATAAAACCTTTATAAGACCATAAAGATTTTGAAAATATTCTAGTAATAGATGCTATGACCACTTGAGAACCTTCATAAAACCTATTGGCTGCCATGAAAACCAGCATACGGCCAAATGGCCACAGCTGTCAAACTTAACTGTGATATCGTAGTTGGTTTTTTTTTTGTTCTGCTTTGTTTGATTCTCTGCTCTTCTGATTCATTTGGCAGTAGATAATATCTGAGAAAAAAGGTCTGGTGTTCCGGGAAATTTTGTTTCATAGCAAAATATCCAAAACATATTCAGTTTTTTACAGCGTATCACGCTCCAAATCATATACGCATTTAAAGTTGTGGAGAATATTGGCACAATAAAAGCCAAAAATTAATGCGCCTCGGAGATTATACGAGTTTACAATAACAAATCTATATATATATATAAATGGATTTCTGTCTGTCTGTCTGTCTGTCTGTCTGTCTGTCTGTCTGTCTGTCTGTCTGACCCTAATAGGCTCGGAGACTACTGAACCGATCAGCAAGAAAATTTGCATGCAGGGGTTTTTGGGGCCGGGGAAGGTTCTTAAGATAGTAAGAGACCCCTCCCTCCTCTGAAAGGGGGGCTCCCATACAAATGAAACACATATTTCTGCATAACTCGAGAACTGATCAAGCAAAGGAATCCAAATTTAGCATGCGGAAGTTTTTGGAAGCAAGTTTCTATGGTAGTTTGAGACCCCTCCCCTCTCTAGAAAGGGAGGCTCCCATACAAATGAAACAGAAGTTTCTGCATATCTCAAGAACTAATCAAGCAAATGGAACCAAATTTGGCATGTAGGGTTTTCTGGTGGCGAAATTTTTTTCTATGGTTCTTTGAGACCCCTCCTTTCTCCTAGAAGGGGTGCTGTCATACAAATGAAACTGAAAATTCTTCATAACTCTAGATCTAATAAAGCAAAGGGAACCAAATTCGGCTTGCGGGGATTTTAAAGGCAATTAATGTTTCTACGGTGGTTCGAGATCCCTCCTCTCACTATGGTAGCCCCCCCCCCCCCCCCATACAAATGAAACACAAGTTTCTGCCTAACTCGAGAACTAATCAAGCATATGGAACCAAATTTGGCATGTGGAGGTTTTTGGAGGAGAGAAATGTTTCTATGGAAGTTTGAGACTCCTCCGCCATCTGGAAGGGGGAGGGAGGGGAGTTTCTAAACAAATCCAACACAAATTTCACAATAACTCGAGAACTAATCAAGTAAATGGAACCACATTTGGCAGGTGGGGGTTTTTGAAGGCAAGAAATGTTTCTAAGTTGACTCGAGCCCCTCCCTTCTCTGAGAGGAGGGCTCATATACAAATGAAACACAAATCTCTGAATAACTCGAAAACTTATCAAGTTAATGGAACCCAACTTGGCATGTGGAGGTTTTCGAAGGCAAAAAATGATTTTATTGTGGTTTGAGACTCCTCCGCTCACTGAAAGGGGGGTCTCTCATACAAATGAAACACGAATTTCTGCATTACTCGATAAAAATTAAAGCAAATGGAACCAAATTTGGCATGTGGAGGGTGTTTTTGGGAAAAATAAATATTTTATGTGTGGTGTCCGTTGGAAGGAAAAAAAAGAATGAGAGGGAGGGGGGGGGGGGGGTTACTAAAGTCTACGCTTCATACAAAATTTCAAAAAATTGTATGGAGAAAAGTCTACGAGGGGGGGGGGAGGGGGGGTCTGAGATTTTCAAAAAGGAGTCTACGTGGTTTATGAACCGGCCCAAATGAAACCAAATTTGGCATTTGGCATGTTGAGGTTTTTGGAGGCAAGAAATGTTTCTATGGCAGTTCAATACCCCTCCCCATTTTGAATGGTGGTGGGGGGGGGCTCCCATACAAATAAAAAGCAAATTTTTGCATAACTCGAGAGCTAATCAAGTAAATGAAACCACTTTTAGCATATGGGGGTTTTTGGAGGCTAGATTTCTAAGTACATAAAAATGAATTTCTGTCTGTCTGTCTGTCAGACCCTTCCCAAGTAACAATTTAAGTGTTATTCCAGCCGTATAGCATTCCTCCCGGCTGTGTTGATAAAACTACATTCAAAACTGTTCTGTCTACCAACACCTCCTCTATGCATCTTTAAAGCCGAAATATGTACAAAGTGGCCCACTCTATAGACGGTTGTGAAAACAAATTAATGAAACCTTTCTAAGACCATAACGATTTTGAAAATGTTCTAGTGAAAGATGTTATGACCACTTGAGAACCATCATAAAACCTATTGGCCGCCATCAAAACCAGCATAGGGCTGAATGGCCACAGCTGTCAAACTTCACGGCAATATCGTGGTTGGTTTTTGTTGTTTTGCTTTGTTGCTCTTCTGATTCATTCAACAGTAAATAATGGCTCAGAAAAAAGTTCTACTGTTGCGGGAAATTATGATTAATAGCAAAATATATAAAACAAAATGAGTTTTTTTTAGAGCATATCATGCTCCAAATCATATGCGCATTTAATTTTATGGTGAATATTGGCACGATAGGAGCTGAAAATTAATGCGCCTTGGAAATTATGCGAGTTTACAACAACAAAAACAAAATTGAAAAAAATATATTCCGTAAATTAATCATGAAACTCCTGAAAATTGATGAAATTCAATAAGGTTATCTAAACGAATACCGAAGTTTGTCTGAGATATACAGTTCAATTGTATTACATATAAAATTTGGTTTATATATTTTTCCACATTTCAATTATTTCATATTTTTCAATATGGCGATTGCAAGAAATCACAGTTTTGCCAAAAAGCCAATTTATCTTAGCAATGGCTACTATAAAACTATCTGGTCGCTTGGTAGCTTTCCTCAATGCCAGTTAGCCGTTTAATGCATTTACTGGAGGCAAAATGGTTTTAAAATGCTTTTTCAACTGACCATAATAAGATAATATGAATGAGTCCTAAAACGGCATTTAAAAACAGCATTTTATGAGTTAATAAAGTCAAAATAAAACCTTTGATAGGAGTAAAAGGAATTTTAGAAGTCAAGGTTTTAATATCGTTGTTAAGAAGCTGTGTAGGTTCTTATAAACCTGACTAAAATTTGAAACCTATTGGCATCTCTTGCTGCCATAATAAAGCCGAATTGATTTCTAGTGGTTTTCATAAAACTTTAATAAAACTTAATAAAGCTGGATGGTTTTGGCAATGTTACTTGGGTTATAGACTCGGAAAGTTCTGAACCGACCTACGTGGATATTTATATGAAGGGGTTTTTGAGGCTAGGAAAGGTTCTTATGATTGTTTAAGACCCCTTCTCTCTCAGGAAGGGGCGCTCTCATACAAATGAGACACACATTTCATCATAACCCGAGAACTAATCAAGCAAATTGAATCAAATTTGGCATGTGGGGGGTTTTGAAAGCAAAAATGTTTCTATGGTAGTTCAAGACCCCTCCCCTTTCTGAAGAAAGGGGGGAGGGGCTTCAAACTAATGAAACTCAAATTTTTATTATAATCGATGAGCCCAATGTGATGGTTCGAGAACTAATCAAGCAAATGGAACCAAATTTGGCATGTGGGGGGTTTTGAAGGCAATGATTGTATGGTGGTTTGAGAAACCACCCCCCTCTGGAAGGGAGGACTCCCATACAAATGAAACACAAATTTCTACCAAGAATGAGAATTATCCAGGTAACTTAAACACAAAACGTGTATTTCTCGGGTAAGAAGCATGTTTTGATAGATGTTTGAACCCCTGCTTTTTCAAGAAAAAAAACTCATTCCGAAAAAAAAACCATAAACGTCCCAGTTACATTAAATTTTCCTTCATTTAGTTGCAAGCGTAGCAGCGCACGCACCGGGTTCAGCTAGTACAAAATAAAAACCAATATATTCGATAAATTAATCAAGAATTTCTTGAAAATTGATGAAATTCAATAAGGTTATCACAAAAAATGCCGAAACTGGTCTTTGATCTACAGTTCATTTGCATTACATATAAAATTTGGTGCTTATATTTTTCCACATACAGTACTGGCAAGGAAAAAGTACACACTCATATGTTACATTTTCTTCGAAAGATTATATTTTAATCTTTATTGTTGCAACAATGATTCCTTTGGACGAAAAGGAGGCAATAGTGCGAAGAACAGTAAAACGTATATCAAAAAAATTTAGAAGACTTATTGTTTCGGAGTAGTTCGAAATTCTTTTATTCTCTTATTTTCGATTGGCAAGAAAAAAGTACACAGAGAAGAAGTATAACTAGGTAATCAAATTTAATCAAAACTGACTCGAATTCAGTACTTTTTATGACCTCCTTTGGCACTGATGACTGCTTCCAGACGACGTGGCATACTTTCGACGAGATGTCGTAAATAACGCTCGTCAATTGACTCCCAGGTCTCCTGTAGAGCTTCAAAGAGAAGATTTTTGTGGGTAACATTGGATTTGTCCATTTTTTAATCCAATATCGACCACAAAATCTCGTTCGGATTCAAGTCCGGTGACTGAGGCGGCCATTCCAACACTTTGATACGTGATCCACGGAAAAACGTTTGAGTTTTACGAGCCGTATATTTTGGGTCGTTGTCTTGTTGAAAGAGGAAGTCATGCTCGAGCCCAACCTTCAGCAAGGAAACCTCCAGATTTTCGGAGAGAATGTCGATATACTTGTCGGCCGTCATAATTCCTTCAATACGGACCAATTCTCCAACTCCTGACCAAGCAAAGCACCCCCACACCATAATGTTGCCTCCACCGAGCTTTACTATTTTTCTTACATATTTGTCCAGAAGTTCCTCGCCAGGTTTGATCCATACTCTCGACCGTTGTTTGGTACCAAACAGTTCGAATTTGCTTTCATCTGTCCAAAGAACCGTTTTCCAGAAGGAAATGGACTTATCCGCATACTTTTTCACAAATTCCAATCGTTTGATTCTTTTACGATTACCGATGTGAGGACGGCGTACGGAAAACTTGTTCTTAAGCCCTTCTTGTTCCAATCGCAGACGAACAGTTCTTGCGGACATATTTAGGGACAGGCTTTCTGTAATCGCACGGCTTGTTATTTTCGGGTTACTTCTCGCTTCTCGTAGCATTCGAGCATCTTGTTTGACTGTTGTCAAACGATTTCTTCCTCGGCCACCTTTATTACTCACATTTCCCCGCTGTTGATATTTTTTCCAAAGCTTATGAAGCGCAGAAAAGCTGACTCCGAACATTTTCGCGATTTTCCTGTATGAGAGACCATTTTCACAATCTCTCACAATAAGTTTTCGCACTTGCAACGATATTTTCATGCTTTGGATGTACTTCAAACAACAAACTCGAAACTTTGCATCTATGACGCAAACACGATTACAAACGTTTGACACTTGCAATGGTTACGTCCAGTATGAGTGGACAAGAAAAGAGTTTATCGATATGGTGTTGTCTAAAAAATCACTGTGGTGTGTACTTTATTTTTGCCAGCTTAAATTGTTAAACATTTTCTAAATATATCTATCACAGGTAAATGAAGCACGCCGTCCGCAAACTAACACATTCATTTAAATACATATGGGATATCGATAATTTTCTTCAAACAAACTCATGTGCTATACTTTATCATAGTCAACAAATAATCAATTTTCTAAAGGGTGTTACAGTGTGTACTTTTTTCTTGCCAGTACTGTATTTATTATTTCTAATATTTCAATACGGCGATTGGAAAAAAAAAAACACAATTCTGCCATAAAGCCAAGTTATCTTCGCTATGATTATTATAAAACTATTGGGTCTTATGGTGACTTCCTTCAATGCCAATTTGCCGTTGAATGCAAATACTGGCGACAAAATGGGTTTAAAATGCTTTTTCAACTGACCATAATAAGATAAAATCAATGAGTCCTAAAGCGGCATTTCAAAACAGCATTTTACGAGTTCATAAAGTCGAAATAAAACCTTTGATAGGAGTAAAAGGAATTTGAGAAAATGAGGTTTAAAGATCGTTTTAAACAAGCTCATAAACCTGACTAAAATATGAAACCTATTGGCACCTATTGGTGTCATAATAAAACCAAATTTATTTTTAGTGGCTATGATAAAACCTTAATAAAACTTAATAAAGCAGGCTGGTTTTGGTAATGTTACTTGGGATAGCACATTCCCATACAAGTTTAGAATTAAATGTTGCTGATTTTAAAGTATTCAGTGCTGCTACACTATAAGACCAGGTTGGTTGCATGATTTTGTTGCTTCTCACCGATTTTTTTCTGCCGCTGCCAATGATTCACAGATTCCATGGAAGGACTCGAAGATAGAAGGTCATCTCAACCAAATTTATTGACATAGGGCTGTGGATGAAAAATTGGCGTCCCTTGTCAAAAACCATCGTGGGAAATTGTTCAAGGTCCTGAAGCCGTTTCGTTGGTTCCATGTAAATGGGTTTTTACAATCAAGTCAGTTGCAGATGAGAATCCAGTGCGGTACAAAGTGAAACTAGGAAAGGTTTCGCAGCAAAATCACGAGGATGACGAGGATACGTTCGCTCCAGTGGCAAAATTAGCAACGATTAGGACATTACTAGCAGTAGCCAATGCAGAGGATATATCAGTTTTTCAAAAAGATGTTTGAGGACAGCATTCCTCAATGAACAATTACAAGAAAGGGTTAACATGACAGTACCAGAAGAAGTGTCAGCTACACGTGGAAAGGTTTGTCTTTTATAACGATCTTTGTATGGTTTAAACAATCTCCAAGATGCTGGAACAATCGGTTTAATCAGTTTCTGATCAGTCTTAATTTTTGCCGTTCTTGCTACGATTATTGTCTATACATATGTTCAAGAAGAGAACAAAGATGCAGTCTACCTAGTGATCTACGTCGCTGGAAAAGATACCAAACTTTTGACGGATAGGAAAGTTGAAAAACGAATTTGAAATGACCGATATGGGAGAAGTTCATCATTTTTTCGGAATCCAAGTGGAGAGCAACAAAACGAAAGGATTACTGGCACTTTCTCAATCAGGACAAATCGATAAGCTTTTACATCGTTTTGGAATGGAGCAGTGCTAGACCACGGCAGAAGTCAACATTCAATTGAAAAAGTATAATGGCAAGTGTGAGAATTCATAACGAGAACTGATTGGAGGATTGATGTACATAATGATGGGAACAAGACCAGACATTTGTTACATTATTTGATATCCGACTCGTTTTCAAGATGCTGCGGGTGAGCAACACTGGCAACAGGCGAAACGTGTTCTGAGGTACTTGCAGGGAACTAAGACCATAAGGCTCACATACCAGAAGAATCTATTTCAACCTGTAGTTACAGCATTCGCTGATGCCGATTATACGAATGATGAGGTAGACAGAACAGGTGTATCGAGTTACGTTATGGAGGTTTACAGGGTGCGGCAGAAAATAATGCAAAAATGTTCAAACTTGAATATTGGGTTAATTCGTGTAGCTAAAGACTAATTTCTGTCGAAAGTGTATTTGTGTATGTTTACTTTCAAGTGCTGCATCCAAATATTCTACTTGTTTTTTTGCAAATTCGTCAAAATGTTCGCGAAAGAAGTGATCACCAGTTTGTTGCTCGCCCAGAAGAAGCCGAAAGAGATTGCCAAGGTGGTAGGGTGCCATTTGGCAACAGTTTACCAGCAGAAAATGGAGAACGTTCCGGAAAAGTGAAATTCAAATTTCAAACCAAACATCCAGCTGGTGTCATGATGTTTGGCTTGGTGGCGTCCAACGGTTTGAAAATGCCGCCTGTTTTCATTGATGCTGGAGTTAAAATCAATACCGAAGTGTATATTGGTATTTGAAAGGACCAAGTGCTTCCCTGGGTGAAGTCCAACTTCTCCGAGGACCAAAACGTTGTCCTACAGCAAGATGGAGCGCCGTGTCACACGTCCAATCGAACCCAACAATGGTTGAACGATAACATGAAGTTTTGGCCGAAGGATGTGTGGCCCCCTAGCAGTCCAAATATTAATCCGTTGGATTATTCGATTTGGGCATATGTTGAAGCACCAGCCGGCAAAATATCACACCGTAGTGTGAAAACCCTGAAGTCAACCATAACACGCACATGGCAGTCAATGTCGGAAGACTACGTCCGAAAGGCATGCTCTGGCTTCCGGCGTCGGCTCGAGGATGTTATTAATAAAAATGGAGGACACATTGAATAAATTTGTTTAAAAGGACTTTATGAAGATAACTGCACTCGAAAATGTTGATATTATTGCTTGAATTAGTTGAAAATGGAATTTGAAAGAAATAGAACAAATTTTCGCATTATTTTCTGCCGCACCCTGTACAGAAGCATAGTTATATGTTTCCCAAAGAAGCAACAGTCTGTTGCAATGTCGTCAACAGAAGTAGAATACGAATATGGTTAGGAGGGCTATTGAATGACTTACTACCATTCAAGACTGGATTTCCAATTGAACATCACTTTATTCGAGATGATGTAGCTTAAAAAATAATCAGGTTCCCCTATGTTCCAACTCGTGATCAGGAGGCTGATCTATTAACAAAACCATTGCCACAACATATGAAGATTTCCGCAGAAGGATCGAATTGCTGTAACATCTTCAAACCAGTCAACAAGAGTTGGTATTGAAGCTAATCTAAATTTTCTATTTATTATCATATTACCTAAAATAAATGGAATTTGATAACATTGTGAGAAGTAAATGAAGTTCAGTTGTGTTCCGGAATCTTAAAAATCCAATTAATCAGCGTTAGTAATAAAGCTCTTCACGTCCAAGCAATCAACAATTCCCAGGAACCTCATTCAACAAAGCAATTAATTAATCCTATAATCTTAAGTAGCTTTCATTCACCCTCATTTCTGCTAAACACATACTTCAAGAATCGGTCCGCCGGTGAGGTGCGACCTATCAAAACGAACCCCAAGAGGCTCATGAGAGCGAGATGAGAGAGTTCATTTTCAATTGTGCTTCCGACACATTGTGCCTGGTCTAACATTTATCTGAGACATCCGTAAAATGTACGACCGTTTAGCTGCCGTTGACGATCGCATCATTTTTCTTAATTAAAATTTTAATTGAAACCCGGGCACCGATACGGGCGAACCCCTGAAGGACGACGACGCCACGCCGCTAAAAACGTTTGAAACATTCTACCGACGGACGGAACCATTTTTACATCCTTCTCGGTTCCGTTGTCCGGTGATGATTTTTCGCCCATTAAAACCGTACCTCCGGATGTCTTTTGTTTGCGGAGCGAACTTTTCCGAGTGCGTTAATTTCCCCACCCAATTCGGTTGGTCATCTTTCATTTTGCGGCTCCCAAGACCGGATGACCTTTTCCGTTTCCTTTTCAGTGTTTTCAACCTCCACAGTCGACAAGCGGTGAGTGACTACCACTACTAAAGTAAAGGCCATCATCGCAGAAGGACCCAAGACAAATGACTGAACCTTTCTCATTTTACGTCCTCCCATCGTCACTCCTTCCGCCCAATGCACCTATCGTTGTGTAGCAATTATCGTGCGTCCCTAGAACTGCCACTGAATGCTTTTAATTAAGAAGATGTAAGGATCTGATTACAACCTCCAATGGATGTCAATTTCTCGCACAGCACCTTACGAGCGAAGGTTGTTCCGGTCTGGTGTCTTCCAGCATTAAAAGTACGAACCTACATCTCTTCAGTAGAGTGGATTAGTACATGCATCATTTATATCCGTACCTACGTACCGAGCTCTGGATCTAACAGCTGTGCAATTGTTCCGATTTCTTTGGTAAATGATTCGAAGAAAATAGACTCTCCATCTCTGCTCTGGACACGGACAACCAACAACTGATCGTTCGCATCTGTGGCATCCCGGAGCTCCACTAGACATTTAGGTAATTAACTGTGTCGAGCTGAGAAAGAAGTGGAAGGGGTTTAGACGACGAAGGCATCACACCGACTGACTGCCACACCTCATTAGAGGCAATGGAGAAGCTAAGCCCAGTGGCAGATATGGAACCAGAGCGGTGAAACAAACCTCGCACGAAAGGAACCGGATAGGTTCCATCTGCCCATGTTGACTAGCCATTGTCATGGACTATAGACTACAGAGTTAACATTACTCATCAGGGTGATTTGGATACTTTACAATTACAATTACATACATGACTCGAAAAATTAAATTTTATTATTAATACAAAGCACAGATATCATCAACTAGCCAGCATTCAGCATAAGTATCATGCAAAATGGAAATTTAAATAATAGCGACCATCGCAAACAAATATTTTGCTGAATCATGTCTCGATAAATCATTTGAAATTTTTTACGCCTATTAATTAAATTAAACATCAAATTTATCAGGAACTGTTGACTTTGAATTTCCGAACAGATACCAAAAAAATGTTTGACGCGATAATGATCTCCAGCTGGTCAATTATATCACCAAAACCATCAAAGTCAACACAATTGTTGCCTTTTCATCATACCATCATCAATTAAACCAAACATCATCTTTTCAGGGCCTCCAAATGAATTTTCAAGAAATTTCTAACATACTTACTGACTTCTGCTGATCCAACATCCCATAAGAACAGCACCTGCGTTACAATGTTGTAAATACCAGAGCATATCAAATCGTATTTCCTTCCACACAAAGCAGCAACTTACATAAAATAGTTGTAATAAAGACGAGCTTTTGTATACAACATTATGCACACTGAATGAAATGTCCCAGAACTTCACGCGATGTAAAATGCTAAATTGTAATATTTGTGACGTTCCATTTATGTGCATGATTTTGAACAGAAATTCACACTACTTTTTCGAGTTGGGTAATCTAACATATTCCACATAAAACGCTTACATTAAAAAAAAAAAAAAAAAGAGCGTCCATTTTCGGATAGATGGGAAAAAACGATAATACATATCGAAACAAAACAAACATTTATTGATTCCTGTACTAATTCATGATTTTACAAAAATGACTCCAATTCCTGTTGGTTGGCCTTATGGTAGTTGACCGGAACATTGACCATAGCCTTCGAAAAGATGTTGGCATATTCTTCAACGCTCTGGTCGCCTTATTCAGTTCATTATCAGTTCCTTTTCGGTTTTCGCCGGAGGGTGAAGGAGGAGGTGGTTCTTAGGGACGAATGAGATCTTCTAACGCTCCTTCTCCTGTGTTAATGAAGGCTACAACTTCTGGTAAGCACTTCGTGTTGTACACCTTCCCGTTGACCGCAAGTCCCGGAGAAAAGAAGAGCGGCTTTGTCATCCCCTTCTCACTGATCATGTGAGCCGGAACTTCGTGTGGGAGATGTACTTCACGTCACTGTTCACATCTTTCCTGGGGGGCGTGAACTAGCCGGTCTCCTGCCAGTCATTGCCGTCGAGCGTCAGGTACGTCTCATAATCCATGATGACAACCACGTTGCACTTCGCAGGGTGAATATCATTGACAAGCACCTTCAGCTGCTGCTCTTGGGTGGCCACTTTCGCTTCTGACAGGGCCGGTCGCAACTCCCGACTTCCGATCATGATGATGTCCATGTTGGCCAAACACCTTGCCTTCCGTCTTCAGCGCACCTTCCAGACATGCAATGCCGTCGGTGACCAGAACCCGGCTTGCACAAGATGCTCTCACCTTTCTCCAGGAGCTCTAGGATCTTGTTTATGGCCACACGACTGTTTTCAACCGACACAAAATGAGGCACGACGACGGACTTCTTTGCTCCTGGGTGGAGTTTGTGGTATCCAGGTAACCGATAAACAGTTCCAAAGCGTCTTTACGGTAGCCTATCAAGCAATTAAGTCACCTTAAATGCTTATTACAGGCTACAAGCATTTAAATAGGATTTGAAATCCAACTTTACAACAGTTAGCATTCAAGAGGCTAATATAATGCTTGTAGCATCTGAAATGCAGATTAAGAATTGATTTACTGCATATGTTAATGCTTCTTGGTTACCTGGGTAGTTAAAACCCATCGAACGTTGTTGTTTCACTGCTTTTGCCATGCTGTCGTAAACGAACTGATAGAGCTGTAATTTTTGTTTTGTTTTTTTTTTTGTATATAGCCAACCTTATTTATTGACGGTTTACCGGTGGTCCCACCGGTGGCAGTATAATCGAACTTTGTGGTGAACTTTGTCACTTTTTTTCAATGTAGGCGTTACATGCATCAAACGGTTTAACGTAGTCTACGTCAGTCGATCGTTCGTTATAAGGAGTGTATCAAAAAGTAATTACATATAACCATTAATAATTTAAATGAAACTAAAGAGAATTTGCAATTTCTAAAACCAATGTATTTTATTACAGCGTAACATGTTAAAGCATTAATTAACCTAACAAACTAATCAGACTGCTGATTACAGTTATTTGATCGTATTTTAGCCTTTATACCGTTAATCAAGTTATGCACAGTGATGATGATGTGTGCCCTTCCGGGACGCTGCTGGCCAGTTTATCTTGAAGTCTGACAAATTGTGGGCCACTACACCTGCCTTTTTGTGGTTCCGCTTGACGATGGCCCAGTAGCGTTCGGTCACTCGCAGTTGGCGACAGTTTGGTGGGACGATATATGTTTCAACGAAATTAACGTTGTTATCAGAAAACCCCTGTATAGTTGATCTGAAATAATGGGCAGAAGCCTGCCGTGGCCAGAAGAGAGGAGAGATCTCATGCTTCCGATATAGTGGAAGCAACCTCTTCTGTAAGCATTGCGTCTCGGTAAATTTCAGCATGTTTGTGCAGAAAATGAAAGACCGCAGGCACATTTGCGAATTGCTTGCCAATCGAGCACCTTCTCACTTAATTGCCCTGTCGCATCAGTCGTATCTGCAATTGGGACGTTCTCCCCCAACAGATTTGGTGAAGGCTCGGCAGTGTTTTGGAATCATCTTTCACGTACGTTTCGTCGTCCTTAGAATTGTCCAAAAACGGTTGTACAGTTTTGGGGCCGCATTTTCGCACGACACTTCTACTCCGGAGATTGCTTTGGTACTCTCTGCATCCTGTATGTCTTCAAATCATTTCTTTTCTTAATCCGCTGGATCATCCCAATACTAGACCTATATTTCTGGGCCGAATCACGAGTGGAGGTTGACTTGTTTTCCTGACTATAATCGATGACTTTTTTTTAATCCAATTTGGGATTACTGGAACCGGGTATTCATCTAATTCTCGACTGCTCCTGCACGGAGTACTGCTCACCATACTTTTCAATCACTCATTTTACACTTTCTGGATGCACTTTGACCTTTTATGCTATCTGATTGAACGTTACATCCTTTTCAGTGCACCAAGAATGTAGAATTTTAGTTCGTACTTCAAGATTAATCCAAGACATTTTGCAGAAAAAAAAACAGTGATAATGAAAAGAAACGGATCAAAATAGGCTTTTTGGCTTGTAAATAAAACGTGATACGAATACACGCTAAAATAATATGTACTAGTTTAAGCACAATTCAAATGTTTATAACTACTTTTCGTTACACTCCTCACACTACCCCACTATTTTATCTTAACTATTAAAATCATGTTGGACTTAACCGATTGCTGTCCAACACACAACTAAATTTGTTTCTAAAATTATTCTGCCTGTCCAATATCCAACTACACAGACAATCATCTCGAAAGCATATGTTTTCTAGAATAAAAACACCCGTTATGATACACTTTCGCAATATCGGGGTGGAATTCCAAACGAAGGCTATCAGCCGTGGCTTATCCGGTCGTACACATCTTGCACCACTCATGTATGTTCCATCTTCTCATGTTGATTAAAAGTACATATTTTGTTCGACCGACATGCTTACATAGGTGTAGGTGGGCGGGAAACGGATACCCAGCCGGACCCAACTGGAAACGAACGAGAATCCAACGAAACAATAATACTTTCAGGGGAAGCGCTCTTATCGGGGATTTCCGCTCTTCAGGATGAAAGTTCCCGCCTTATCGCATAGGTACGTACTTATTGCAACATTAATGGCGCGGTAGCGAAAGCGATAGCTCGACGATAAAGGGGGTGGGATTCTATTGTGGCTAGTCCTGATGATGATGGCGACGACGAAGGTCGTGTAGGATGTGGAGGATTATTCTCCGCTGAATCGATAAGGCTGGTTGGGAGAGCTCATTTAGCCTTGTTGGTAAAGGTGGAACGGTGATACGAGGAAGGTGGGTTCGACTTCTCTGTATTTCTATTTAGAGCACTCGCCAACACAAGCGTTAAAAAGCTGGAGGAAGAAGATGGTTGGAACGAATGGGTGAACCCACATACGCTTTCGATAATGGAAGAAAGAACACTGTGATTTAACCTCTATCCGAAAGTATGGACTTAGCTTTCATTCGTCTGTTTGCGTTTTTTTTTCTTCTGTCGATCGAAACTTCGACCAAATGTGGCAGGTCATTCAGGGTTGGGAAAAGGGTCTTCGTTGCGCCTTTATTTCAATTCTGCAGTTGGTTGTGGCTTTCCGGGGCCTGAGCGAGATGCGAGAGGCTCATGTGGACGATGATGGCGATGGTTCGTTGGTCTGGTATTGATTTTGCTTGGCCGAATGGTTCTATTCATAGCAGCAGCAGAGACCCAAAAAATTAATGGAATCCGGATGGTTTGGAAGCTTAATTTTATTGGCTTTTAATTGAATACGGGATGGAACGTACTTTTATGTTGGGATCATGTATGGAAGCCTGACGGCGTTTTGTGAGCAGTGCAGGTTCTTCTATGTTACACATTTATAGTTCTGATAATCGATCCCTCTCGGGCAAGGAATTCAATGCGACCAGATGATGGGTTCCGGAATCGCTGCCGGTGGTTTTGGTTGGTGCGTTCTAGTTAGTGGAGATAAGATTTGATTTTGAAATCTTCATGGTACGGCACAAACCCATTCTCGGAGTCAACATGTGATACTAATTTCCGTTATCCGTTGTTCGTGAACACAGTAACACGATGAAACCGCCATTTACGAACTCAACCGGGGGTTCGTAAATTGAAAAAGTTCGTTAAATATAAACCCGTTATTTGGGATTAACTTCGTAAAAAGAAGTAATATATTAGGCAAATTTAGCCAAAGTCCTACTATAAACGTAATATTGAGTCATTCATGTAATCAAGAAACAATAAAACATTGGCTCCGTAAAACGAAGGCGATTGATCCTCCGAAATTAACGAGCTACAGGGTAGGCCCAAATAAGTGACGCATGGAACAAAGACTGTATCTCCCACGAAAAGACAAATAATTTAAATGTTTCTTTGTTATTCTGTTTCTTATATTTTATTGTTTATAGACTGTTTCAGAAAGTATAAGCACACTTTCAAAATAACAAAAAAAAGTCATGTTTTTTAAAAGTTTTAATAATTTTATTTGGCAAATCATATTTGTATTTGTGTTTTATATGATATTTTACTCTTGTTTAATCAAAATATTTAATCATAGCCAAGACTCCTAACTTTTCCTCGAACATGACCCATTAGCTTCTGCACAGTGGTACTTCCCACCAATTTGACAACTTTTGGCCAATCTTTTTTAAATTTTTGGATGTCGTCCGCTGGTTTTATGAATTTTCGAAGCTTTGCTTTGGTTTAAGTCCAAAAAGTCTCGATTGGCCATGCCTCCGGGCAGTTCGGCGGATTTATGTCTTTTGGCACGAAACATACATTTTGACTTTTGTACCATTCTATTTAGTGTCTTTTGCGAAATTACATGATGCCAAATCAGGCCAAAACACTACTTGACCTTCGTGCTGCCTGATCATCGGCAAAAATCGCTTCTGGAGACATTCCTTAACGTATTTCTGAGTGTTCATCGTCTCCGTTGTGATGTACGGACTAGATGTTTTACCACACTCGCATATTGCCTGCCAAACCATAACCTTCTTACCGAATTTTTCGGTAAAAATTGCCCTCTCCGTTTCGGGGATGTCTTTGTCTTCGCTTACAGTATAGAATTGTGGTCCGGGAAGCGTTTTGTAATCTAGTTTCACATACGTTTCATCGTCCATTATTATACACCCAGAATTTCTACACAATAACGAATCGTAGAGTTTGCGGGCCCGTGGTTTCACGGACGCGGCCTGTTTTGGGTTCCTTTTGGGTTTTTTCTGCTTCCGGTATGTTTTTAGCCCAAGTCTTTCTTTGGAACGCATGACGAGGTCTCTAGTTTTTTCGCAACATCCCGAACGGAAGTCGCTGGTTTTCGCTTGTAGGCATCCCTGATCATTTTATCGATATCCGGACTAACAGGACCGGATTTCCGACCACTCTTCGGCGCATCTTCAAACGTACACTGTTCTCTATATTTTCGAATCGCAGATCGTACCGCTCCGATGCGTACACCCTCTTCCTTGGCCAATTTTCTCAAGGAGAGTCCGCTCACAGTGCACCATTTGTGCACGATAGTTTTTCGTTGTTCCGGAGTAAGACCGCGCATTTTGATAGGTAACACAAAACTGAGCACTTTTTTGATGCTATGTCATTCAGAAATGTGCAAACAAAACATGTTGAATTATTTCATTATATTCAAAGTGACCTTTAAAATAAGGTGTGTTTATACTTTCTAGAACAGTCGTTATGTGAACATATTTTCATTTCGATTCTATCGCCTTTTGCTTTAATTATTGCCCTTAGTCTCTTCGGAAAGGCATCACAAGCGGCACGGGGTTTTCATCACATATCTTCTGTATGGTAGCTTTGAATGTTTCAATACCCATTGGTTTGAGATCTCGAAAGTGAGCTTCCACGATTCCTCAAATAGAGGACCTTTTCCAGGACCTCTTTTACGTAGTATGCTGCGTTGATTTTTACATCCTTATCAATGAAAAGCAGTGGTAGACGACTTTCCGCAGAAATCGCTCCCCAAACCATGACCGAAGTATGATTTTGGAAGCGTTGAACTGCGCGAATTGAAGAAGGGATATCCTGAATACTCGCTGCATAGACCTTGTCATGTTGAGCGTTGAAACTTTGCTGCAATACGAAATTTTTCTCTTCCAAAAACACAATCATGGAATCACCGTGCCGACGAAGTAATTCCCGACAACGAATGACTCTGTTCTTCTTGTTGGCTTCCGAAAGTCCGTGAATTTTTCTTTTCTTGTACGGCACCAATCTCAAATCCTCTTTGAGAGTCTGATAGTTTTCCTGGAGACGTCCATATCCTGAGCCAGTTTATATGAAGAACGACAAGGATTTCGGTGGATTCGCTCACGCACTGCCTTTACAAGCCGTTTGGTACGTACACTGCGAGGACTACTTGGTTTTTTCTTTGGATCGATGGTTGCCCTCGTCCTCCATCTTCTCAACGTCCGGTAGATTAGAGTGCAGCATATTCCTTCCTTCCGGGTCTCAGCCAGTATCTGGTTAGTACGCTTTCCCGCCAAGTGCAACTGCAAAATCCGTTTTCTTTTGAAATCCATAGTTTTCTTAGGCACTTCCTGTCGACGGAATCCAGCAAACACCAGTTTGTTTACATATTAATCAGTCCCTCTTTAAAATGCTGGCAACCAGATGGCTCTTGCGATGACGAGAAAAATTCCACACCGAAACAAAATACTGCGTCACTTATTTGGGCCTACCCTGTATTAGTCAAATTCAGCCAAAGTCCTACTATAAACTTAATATTGAGTCATTCATGTTATCAAAAAACAATGAAACACTGGCTTCGTAAAACGAAGGCGAATGAGCCTCCAAAATTAACGAACTAGATGAAAAATGAAAATTACGTAAGTTGTGCAAATTTTCAAAATCCGACATGAAATTGACTCAAGGTTTTACTCATTTCAGAAAATGTACTTTAAACAACAACAAAATGTGTGGTTATGCTACAATTGACCTTTGAGCACCCGCGCTGTTGTATAATACTTTGTACAACTCATGTAGATTTTCTTTTACCATTTTGATGAAGAAGCACTTATCGATGTAAAACCAACGTGTATTCCTCAAGAAACTTGTTCTGAACAAAACAGCGTGTTTTTTAATTACACACATTCCTCAAAAAGCGCGGTAGCATGCGATTTTGCGAGGGGGTGGGACATTTGGCATATGGACGTTTGGCATACGGATCTTTGGCGTATGTATGTTTGGCCAAATGGACGTTTGGCCGAATGAATGCTTGGCCGACTGGATGTTTGGCCGAATGGACGTTTGGCCGAATGGACGTTTGGCCGAAAATTGTCTATTAGCATAAATGTATTGCAGAGAAAAGGAAATAAGAATATAAAAAAGTATTTTCAAACGAATAGATCTAAAAAAGGAAATAAGGAACCGAAAAAACATTCTCGAATGAATTAGATAGCATCCCGATATTCTAGACTTATTACACTTAGAATTTATCAATATGTGTGCGCATTTGCAGTTATAAGCATTCTAATAAAGTTTCGACTATATCAATTCACTAAGGAATGAAATATTTCATGTTCAAAAATGCAAAAAATGGTATTCGGCCATTTGCCAATATACATGAGAAGCATTCATATGTTTTGATAAAATCGTAGACTCCTGATTTAAGGTGGAAATATGTATTATGTTAAACTGCTAGACAGAATGGGTCATATTTTTTTTTAAATCTTGAAGAAATATTCAGTTCCTCCGAAAGATACCTTCTTTTGATTCCTTGCACATGGACCTTCTATTACAATACATATTCCTGTATTCGAAAGCAAACTTATGAATCTAGCGCTTGCCCGGTATAAAACTCTTATGTGAGATTTTACCTTCTTTCAAACATGAGCAGTTCTTTGAAGTTTCACTGATCAAACAAATGTAATTCTCATGATTTCATGCATTTTAATTTGAGAAATTTTTAACCGACTGGTGAATTATGTGAGAAACTAATATTTGATAATTTTGAGCTCTATAAAATTGCATTTTCCTTATTTTACTTTGGAGACGTTGTTTGGAATCAAATGATTAAAAGATATTTGGCTAAATGGCTTCGAACCCTAAAATTACTTGGCATGGCATTTCACAGTAGAATCTGATTTTAAATTTCGACTTTTCTCAAATGAGTTATTCGTCCTTCTGAACAATAGTTACAATAAACTTTCTCAGAAAAATCTAGCCTCGAAATGACTGACGATTATCAAAACATGGTGAGAGATAATATTATCAAACTAAAGCAAAACAAATGGGTCAAGTATATAAGAATTTCACAATTTGAATGAAGAATACCTGCCATGCATTAGACAAAAAGAGAAATATTTTTTCTGCACTTCACCTCGCGCATAGTAAACTGAAAGAGATTTCAGCTCTGGTTCATAACGACTGAAAGAAGGTCCTTTGATGCGCACCAAAAACTCGAGCCAACCGTCACAATCCCGGTATCCGTTGGCCCAAAAAAAGGTTGTTAGCTTAATTCTCTCCGCATAACAAAAGGTCCGGGATACGATAATATTCTTGACATATTTCGGCCACTTGTAGGCTGGACTGCAAACATCTTGAACTGTGTAGAGAATATCTGTCGAATATTGATTTTCCCGATACATTTTTGAGAGTTGCTCTAGTGGATTATTCATTTTAAGAAAATTCCAAATTTTGAACTCTAACACTACGTCAACAGTTCATAGTTGTCATGGAAACATTTTGCTGTTTGGAAATTATTTTGTCTACCGAAATGATCGCATTAATGGAGCTGGTGGTGGCGTTGCCATAATTGTCCATAGGCATATCAAACATCACATTCTTTCTTCATTTGAAACCAAAGTTTTGGCCAATTTACTTTTATAGCTGCCTATTTGCCTTTCCAATGCACTGGTCAGCAAAAGAACTGGCTCAAGCATGACCTCTAAAAACTTACCCGTCATAGGTCTAAATTCTTCGTTATTGGTGATTTCAATGCAAAACACCGCTCATGGAATAATTCGCAAAGCAATGCCAATGGTAATATACTTTTTGATCATTGTTCTACAGGCTACTACAATATTCAATACCCAAACAGCCCAACTTGCTTTTCTTCAGCCAGAAATCCCTCAACTATTGATTTGGTCCTAACTGATTCATGTCAACTTTGTAGTCAATTGATGGGTAATGCTGACTTTGGTTCTGATCTCCTTCCAGTTACATTTGAAATATCTCAAGAAATCATTTCTAATTCCATCAGTTCTACTTTCAACTACCATAGAGCTAATTGGGATCAATATCGAACATTTATGGAATACAACTTTGATCCTAATGTTCCATTGCAAACAAGAAATGAAATTAATAATGCTCTTGAATCTCTTGCTTTCTCAATAAGTAGAGCAAGAGCTGCTTCAGTGCCAAAATGCGAGGTTAAATTCGATTCAGTTATAATGGATGACAATCTTCAGCTCTTGATTCGTCTGAAAAATGTACGTAGGCGTCAATATCAAAGAACACGTGATCCCGCTATGAAAGTCAGGTGGCGAGATTTACAAAAACAAATTAAAAAACGCTTCTCTGCCCTGAGTAACAAACATTTTGAAAATAATGTGTCAAAATTAGATCCGAATTCCAAACCTTTCTGGAAACTCTCTACAATATTTAAAAAAGCGCTTAAGGAAGGTGATAGAATTTTGCTCACAAATGCGGAAAAAGCTCAAAAACAGTCAAGCAGTTTGAGAGCTCCCATAATTTCAGTTTGGGTCTGACAAGTACTATTGAGGGTCCGGTTTCCAGGGAGTATCTGAATATTTTCTCACAAGAAAATATTTTTGATGATTCTTGGGGAACTGATTTAGATGAAGTAAAAACTATAACTAAAAAAATTTCAAAACATGAAAGCACCAGGTGATGATGGAATTTTCTATATCCTCATCAAAAAACTCCCTGAGAGTACTTTGTCTTTCTTGGTAAAACTATTTAACAGGTGTTTTCCTCTGGCATACTTTCCAGATAAATGGAAAAATGCAAAAGTCGTACCTATCTTGAAGCCAGACAAAAATCCGGCTGAAGCTTCTAGCTACCGACCAATCAGTTTGCTTTCTTCAATAAGTAAGCTTTTTGAAAAACAATTTTGAATAGAATGATGCTTCACATCAATACAAACTCAATTTTTGCTGATGAACAGTTTGGATTTCGCCATGGGCATTCAACTGCGCATCAACTTTTGAGAGTTACAAATTTAATTCGTTCAAACAAAGCTGAAGGCTGCTCCACTGGAGTTGCTCTTCTTGACATAGAAAAAGCATTCGACAGTGTTTGGCATGAAGGTTTGGTTGCGAAACTGGAAAAGTTCAATTTTCCGCTTTATTGATAGAAGTAAATTATCAGAATTCTAAATCTGATCAACAAAAACAAACCTCGAAAAATTTGTTGTTTGAAAAACTTTTTTTCCTTAAATGTGCCCATCTTGCACTGTATGGCAAACTTTTAGACAATTATATAGCATTTATTTAAAAAAAAATTGTCCAATTCTAAGATAGCCTTTTTTTGCAAATTGACTTTTAATTTTGAAAAAAAAAAATTATTTTAGCGTGTAAAAATCGATTTCGTAATTTTTCATTTTTTTTCACAAAAGTTAAAACGATTTTCTGAAAGACACCCATACATCACTTTTTTGTAAGTCTTGTCCTTTTTGAGTTATGTTGATTTAAAAATAAACGATCAAAAAACTTAAGCCTGTTTCAAATGGCAGTCTGGATAAATTTAAAAAAAAAACAAAGTATGCAAAGTTGCTTAAAAAGAAATAGTCTACACACCCAAAGTTTCATTGGATTCTGAGAGGGTGCTGCCAAAAACTGGATGAGTTGGCGTGAAATTTGTCTAGAAGAACAATCATACATCCCGTGAAAGAACCATTGGTGACATGAAGCTTGCACTTCTTCCTGAAAATCACTTTTCGGTTTTGGCTTGTTGTGCAACCGCATCCATATATTACTTCACGCTTAAGTTTTTGTACCTTAATACTTTGGCAGATACTTTTCCTCTAATTGGTATTATGTATTTTGTGGATAACAGCTAGGCAAATCCGAAAACAAACCATCCTTTTAAGGTGCATATACAAGGAAACCATAAGGATCATAGGATACCAGAAACTTCATAATTGGAAATGTGAGCTCCAACAAAACATAGAATGATGAATTTGTTACTCCTTGTCAGTTAAAGGGTGTATTCGATAAAAATGGCACACACATATATACTCATCAAAACTAAACTTATTATCGGATTTTCTTGAAATTTTCAGGGAATGAAGAACTACTAATGAGTTTTGATTTACAACATTTGTTTTATTCAATTTCGTCTCCCATCCCGAATGCCCGCACCTTCCTTTTCACTCTACCCATCAAATTTTGTACAACCGATTTTCCCAGTGTTTTTGTTGTTTTTACCCAAAGTTTCTTCAATTCTAGCTCTGTTTTTATAGTTTTGGGATGTTTGCAAAGTTCCGTTTTCATAATTGCCCAGAATTTTTCAATTGGACGAAGTTCCGGTGAATTTGGTGGGTTCATATCCTTTGGCACAAAATTGACTCCGTTGGCTCGGTACCACTCCAATACGTTTCGAGCGTAGTGGCAGGATGCTAGATCAGGCCAAAACAGAGTTGATCCTTTGTGCTTCTTAATGAATGGCAAGAGACGCTTCTTAAGGCACTCTTCCGTGTAAATCGCACCGTTTATTGTTCCGGAAGTGATGAAGGGAGCACTTATTTCACCACATCCGCAAATCGCCTGCCAGATTAGAAACTTCTTTGCAAATTTCGATAGTTTCTTCTTTCGAACATCCTCCGGAACATCGAACTTCGACTTGGCAACGAAATATTCTTGCCCAGGAAGTTGACGGAAGTCGGCCTTGACGTATGTTTCGTCATCCATCACGATGCAACCGGATTTGGTGAGCAGCTTCGTGTAAAGTTTCCGGGCGCGGGTTTTCGCAGTGATGTTTTGTTTTTCATTCCGGTTTGGGGCTTTTTGCACTTTGTAAACATGTAACCTAGCACGCTTCATGGTTTTCTGCACAAAACCGACTGACACCTTAGACTTTTTAGCGACATCTCGAATTGACATGTTTGGACGGTTCTTGAATTGTTGTACGACTTTCCTGGCCATTTTACTGTCCATTGGACCACTTTTACGACCACTCCCTTCCTTCCTTTGGACACTCAGACGCTCCTTGAAGGTTCTTATTACACGAGACACAGTTGTATTTGCAATTCCAAGCCTTTAAGCAATCCACCGGTGGGACGCCCCTGGATTTTGATTGTGAGTGCAAAAAATTTTCTCACGGACAATTTCTTGTTTCGACAACATGACTGGAACTACTGAATGTATAACTATGAAACTTGGCAGATGTAAATAATACACTATGGATAAGATCTACTCAAATTTCTAGGTTTTTTACTCATACGATTCAAAAGTTACAGAAGATTTTCTGTGTGCCATTTTTATCGAATACACCCTTTACAGTGCGGCAATCAAGGAGTAGCAATTTGAGATTGATCTGTTTTGTGGGATCTGAGATTTGTGCTCTTGAAGTTTCCCGCTCTAGCTTCCATATATCTTTGCCTTAAGACTGATTTCTTTCATTAGCTCTTATAGCATAGTGAAATTGTAAGACTACCTCTAACTGTTTGTGCATTTTGTCTATAATTTTTTTTTTTTGATTTTTTAATTACCACTCTCCTCCATGGGGTAAAAAATAATCAATCTTAAGCCCCTTGGAGCAACGATGAGCAGAGCAAAGCCGTGGAATTCGAAAAGTAGAGATGATTTCCTATAGGGTGACCTTTTCGAACCGTTTCAGCAGACTGTACAGTAAACATTTGTAATACAATACTTCTAGGGTTTTTTTTTTCATTAGGGCGAATCTACAATTGAGAGATTCTCTCCGGGCTCGCTCTCTTTCATACATAAACCAATCACCGTTACGATTTTCAATCTACTATTTGTAGAGTATGCTAGCCAGCACTGTTGTGATTCGATCTGTACTAAAGAATCCCTCGAAAGTTTTATAATGGCGCTGTAATGAATGAAAGAGAGCGAGCCCGGAGAGAATCTCTCAATTGTAGATTCGCCCTAATGAAAAAAAAACCTAGACTTGTTTGTTCAGACTTCTATCCATATATTTTAACACCAATTTCAAAGTCTAAAAAAAAATTTGACAAATGTACCAAAGTACGAAAAAAGGTTTTTACTTTAACTTTAAAATGAATTTTGTTGTGCTTTAATCGGTTAATCAAATGATCACAAAATTTAGGTAAAAGGTTATTCAATGTATGAGAAAGCTAGAAAAAATATAAATCATGAAAAATAAAAACATATGTTTTTTTAGGTTTTGTCCCGCCTCCGGCCACTGTGCGATGTATTGACGTGCAATGAGATACCATTATCGGCAACAAAGCTGACAGATTTGCTAGTTGCTAGTTGCCTATTGTTATTTGGTGATTTCATTTTAATTAATGGTTATGGAATTTTACACATGATGAGATTCAAGCTTGAACGACAGTGCCTAAAGATCTCGATAACAAGCTGGATTTGACAGTGGGTAAAAGTATCAAAAGAAGTCGGCCCCACGGTTGCTTAAACCGTATGAGCCCAAAGTGCGGGCATTCGATCATGGATATCATCCAATAAACGAATGATCTAGAAACTTAATCATAATGCTGTAGTCTTTTCCCTGAAGGTTTGAAGAAAATAGGACTAAAACTGAATTTTTGGCGACCATTTTTGAGTGTCTCATTTTTTTAGAGTACAGACTTTATTCCGCCCACTATATAAAAAAAACATTGAGATTGGTTGAACGGATTATAGATAACTAAGTCTCCCCCAGTTGGTACAAAACATATGAGCTTGTAAATCAATAAAAGCGTGAAGTGGCCAGAAAGCACGAAATACTTCTAGAAACGCTAAGTTCACCAAATCGTTCAATAGTAATTTAAGGTGGATTGGTATAGACTGCTCTTTATAAATATCTTGATCCAGTAATCTGTTGTTCGAGTGGCGCGAGTGATTGAGTGAGCATAGAAAAAATAACAATAAAGCTACTTCCCGGTGAGATGTGGTAGTTCGCCAGGTTGTGGCAGGCCGGGAGTGGGACTCATAATGAATTGTGATCCATACTATTGGTTCGCCATACTTGGCGTTCCACCATATCTTAGAACAAGTAAACCACTATTCCATTTTGTGAGTGACTCCAACAGCATCCTTAGTGTTGTTATAAGTCGGTCCAAATTGGCTCTTACGCGTTTTATATAAATTACTTTCTTTCCTTAATTAAAAACCATCATCGTACTTTGTGAGCAACCCGAATAGCATCCTTACTGTTGGTTTAAATCGGTACAAATCATTGTTAATATTGCAATATTTTACAAGACGTCGCGAGACGTTTACCAAATTGAACCCTGATGCCATCAATAAAGCGAGTATCACGTCAACACTTTCCTATCCTCTCCTTATTTGACCTACAATAGGGCGGCGCCGGTATTGCCTTAGTTTAGCATCACCCCAAGTAGCACACTTGTTGTAAACCAGGTGAAGATACTTCTATATGATTGAATTCAGAGATATTCAAGTTGCTACAACTTATTTTGCTGAGCTTGTGCTGCTTGGGACCAGTTTTAAGACATTGAGGATGTATGTTAGTGCAAAATATAACCTCTTGATTTCTTGATTTTTTGTATAATAACTTCACATCTAGCAATAACGGAGTAGCAAATTTAGGCTGTCAATTATGTCCATGCTCATGCTAATTTACAATTTCTACAGTGCTAACCAAAACCAACCCCTCGTTATTGATCTTCTGGAAATTTTTAAAGCTTTTATGGAAATTTTCTTATTTTTATAGGACGTTCATTAAGCAGCCAAATATTAATGCACACCTCATAAACTGACACAAGTTTTTCAGAAAGCTTCGGTACTTTAGGTGCGTCACGTTTCCCCCTAAAACCTCAACGTGATGATACGTGGGGCAATTCAGTTGATCGGCGTGGCTCCATCCAGCTGTGGCATTCTCAAAACACTTACTTAAGAAAGAAAGAAAAGCATTTCTCAACATGATGCTCTCGGCCACCCGGGTCAGACAGTATCAAGAGCGCGATGACAAATGATCGGTTGTAAAATTTCCGAATGATGCGTTTGCGGTAGCAGCTCAACAACTTCATACCGGTCGAACCCAACCCAACCCAACCCAACCCCCCTCTCAGTGGTGCTGTGATGAAGAGAACTTATTTTTGATAAACTGCTGTATGTAAGGTGTCATGTTTTTTTTTGTTTGGGTTCTTTTTTTTAGGGACGAGTGCGCTTGAACGTGATGGGGAATAGATAAAAAAAAATGGCATTTTCTTCCCACCACGCAGCTGAAAATGAAATAATGCTGCTTTGGAGGATGACATCATATTTTTCGGCGTCGAACGCACACGTGCTTGGAATAGAGTTTGTGTGAGTTGGCGGGATGTATCTGAAGATTTTGATCTACAGTGCGCGAGTGCTTCAATAATCTGCAAGCAGGAAAATATAATACGCAAATAGAAGAAAAGTCGTCTGCAACTGCTGGGTCATAGATTGAGGGAAGTTTTTAAATTTTTGCTCCCCCTACGCTCAAATGATTTCAAATTAGGTCCTTATAAGCATGTCAAAGGTTGAACCCATTTAGTTCAAAACTGTCTGTACACAACCAGTTTGAAATTGGCATGAGAACTACTATGGGAGACGTCAATTTTTTGTTTGCATCACTGAAGTTGAGTTTGAAAACTCACTGAAGAAATCTGCTTTTGAAGTACTCAATTTAACAAATAGACAGTTTCCTTAGCTACAACGTTGCAGATCACCACTTTCCGAATAAATCAAGCTGAACGGTACATTAGGTCCTAAGTAACATAGAGAGATTCTCTTTCGTTAATATTTAGTTTGTATATTAGGCTTTTTGGCGTTTAATCACCTTTCCCTTTCTGACACTTGCAGAGGAATTATGGTTTGTTTTCCTCCAAAAGATTTTTCTTCTTACTTGCGCTCCTTTCTCGAATAATTCATGATTAGGGCCTAAAAGCCATTTGTAAACAATGACTTTCAACATTGATCTCTTACGAATCACGAGAATCACACTATATCCAGCTACTCCATATGGTAGAAATAACATTCTTCTACCAAATTCTGCTTTCATTTCACGAGAGTGATTTAAGATTTAAGAGAAATCGACATTTAAAGTCATTGTTTACAAATGGCTTTTAGGCCTTTTAACATAAATTCCTCGAGAATTGATCTAAATGGCGCTGTAGTGTGCGTGCGTTAAACGTCACTAAGCCTAATAGTCTTGATCAAGGTGACGTCACGTATCAGATTTGACAGATACTGTAGCCTTTGTTTACATAACGGACTTAGTAATTTTGTTGCGAGTGGATAGTGTTAATCGTAGCCAAACGTAAGATATATCTTACAAGTATACAATAATTGTATGTTTGATTATTGTTGATAAGTTAAGAGGTATTTACGATAATTATGCCTAGCGTCTTGAAGTGCAGTTCCGCCAGAGGCAGTACCGGGGTGAGTTTCTTTCAGTTTCCTACGCCAGACCATTCGCTAAGGGTTTTAAAGAATGAACGCATTCAGAAATGAAAGAGTACTATGGGATATAAGGACAACTTTTCGCCATATGGAAAACGGTTATGCAGTCTACACTTTCAAACTGGTAAATGTGACATGAATTTTTTTAAACAAATTAATGTCTATTACAAAGATACTTTTTGTTTCTTCAGGAAATTCTGCTTGTATTTCAGATACCAGCAACCCGGATTGGATTCCTTCTAAAAATCTTCACAAGGACTCATCAGAACAATGCAGTAAGATACACATTTTTCAGCCATCTGTTTATTAACAAAAAAAATTATTACTTTTAGGTAAGGTCTGTATCCACATTAATCCGGACACCTTCAAATCATTGTAACTTTTGAAATATTGCACGTAGGAATGAAAAATTTCACTGTGGTATAGCTGAGAGTCTATGGTAAAAAAGGCTACGATTGATGTTTACATTTCATGTTTAGTATTCAAGATGGCGACGAAAGAAAAACAAGTGCGTGAGCGAATTTTGTACGGGCGTACGGCAAATCCTGACTTGTCAATACGGGACCTTGCAAACGGTGGAGAGGAAACCGAGAAGTGACAAAAACATTGGACGCGCTGATTCTGTCATGGACCGAAAGATGAAAAGGATATTAACGAAAAACCCAAATCTCTCCATTCGAACGGTGGCTCATAAATAGGGATGTCACCTGGTTTTGTCCAAAAATCAAAACAACGTTTGGGACTTAAGTCGTATAAAGTAAAAGCAGTTCCAAATCGCAACGACAAACAGAACTTGGCAGCAAAATCACGGGCTCGACGTTTGTACTGCGAATATTTGACGAAGTTTTCATGCGTTGTTATGGACGATGAAACTTATGTCCTGGAGGATTTCAAGCAGCTTCCAGGGCTGGCTTTTTATCCTGCTATGGCCAGAAATGCTACAGCTGAGCATTTCAGAATGAAGAAGGCATCGAAATTTCCCAAAAAATACCTTGTGTGGCAGAAATTTGCACGTGTGGCAAAAAGAGTAAATCTTTCGCCACTACAGGCACAATCAACAAGGAGATCTATCAGAAAGAGTGTCCGCAGAAGCGATTGCTACCCTTCATCAAAAGTCACAAAGAAAAACCTTTGTTCTGGCCCGATTTGGCATCATGCCACTATGCTAAAACTGTGATGGAGTGGTACCAAGCAAATCAAGAGAAGATTGTACCAAAAACCTCAAACCCGCCAAATTGCCCAGAGCTACGACCAATCGAGAGATATTGGGCTCTGTTGAAGCGGAAGCTTTCTGGAAAGAAGCAAGGAATCAAAGACATCAAAAACTTCCAGCTTATTTGGACAAAGACGGCTTCTACGATTTCTGAAGAGTCTGTACAAACCCTAATGGACGGAGTTAAGCGCAAAGTTCGAAAATTTTATGAAAATACCGAATAACTATGTTTTGTCTTCACGAATTGTTAAAACACATCCCATGAATCTGAAGTAAACAACTACGACGGAAATATAATACGAAATTTATGTTTTATTCATGTTTTGAGGTGTCCAGATTATTGCGGATACAGACCTTAATCCCGAAACAACTTCCAGTAGCTCTGATGATGAGGAGTTGAGGTCATCAGATCGATGTCAAAAAAGTACATCTGCAGCCTCGTTAGCAGTATCCCGAGAATCCACATCAAGGAGTTCGGGTAGTTCTGATGAAGATGCAGGAAGTCAACGTATCTGTTCAAAATCAAGTCCTTCGCAGAATGGTTCTCATGGTCGCGTTTACTGTTCGAACTCTTCCAGTAGCTCTGACAAAGAGCATAAGGGATGATTCCCCTGTAAGAGAACCAACAGATGCAGTTGTCCAACAGAGCCCTAGTGACCGAAAATTCAAGAACGCTTCAACTAGCACAACTTGCTGTGACTCCAATGTGGATTGTATCAATCGCCTCTAAAGGCAGGTTAATTTTTTGGAAAGCGAGCTTAAATGACAGCAACGTGGATTTGAACTACTTTCAGTTTCTAACAAAAAGTATCTTTACTATATGGGCATCTCAGATTTGAATATCGTCAAAGACATTTTCGAACACCTTGAACCAAACTTGTTAGACACTTTTTGCCGTTTAACAACGGAGCAAGTATTTGTTATGACGCTTACCAAGCTCAGACTAAATTCTCATTTTCGATCGCTCGCCTATGATTACAATGTAAGTCCCACAGCGATTTCAAAATATTTTCAAATGACATTAGAGGTAATGGATACTTGTCTGCAATATGCTCTTAAAGTACCATCTAGTAAAGTGCTCTTAAGACATACTCCAGTCCAATTTAAAGAGAAATTTGGTAATTCAAGAGTGTTTGCTTAAGTTTGCTTCGAAGTACGTTTCCAGAGGGATAGTCCTAGTTCAAAGCATCGGTTCAACATTATAGTAAATATAAAAAATCGATAACTACTAAATTTATAATAGCTGTGTGTCCCGATGGCACCATTAGTTTCATATCCTCATAATATGGAGGAAGATGCTCGGATAAAACAAATTTAACTGATAGTTGTTGCGGAATCTAACAAAACGCCGATAGCTCCTGTTTGGCAGATTCAAAGCTACAAATCGTTTATTTGATTATTAATCTGGGTAGGATAACAAATTTAGATATCAGACTTACTTTTTCAGTGTTCGATTCCAAACAACAAAGGTTATGGTTCTTGTGCTCGTAGGCACTATACTATCTGCGATAACTAGGAAAGGAAATCATAATAATTATGAACACCTTGTCAATCTGAAAATATCACTCATCTTTGATAATAAATAAGCCTAGGTTATCAAATTTAGCTATAACTATCTGAAATAGACTTTAATTAATTTTAGCGAACATCTAATCTTTAGTTTCACGTTTAATTCTATTGATTATCTTCTTTCTTTTTTCTTCTGCTCGGTCTGTCTAACGTTGACACATGTCATGCTGATCGTGAGTATATGGCGTCATCTTCACCTCACCGCTGTGCCAGGAGATGTAGTATTAGCAGATAAGGGGTTCAATATTCAAGATTTGGTGGAATCCAAAGGAGCATCTCTGAATATACCTTTCTTCCTCAAAAGTAAAACTCAATTCAAGCCAGCAGAGATTGAGGTAAACAATCAAATAACTAGCTTTCGCTTTCATGTTGAGAGATGCACAGGGACGCTTAAATTAAAATTTCAATTTTTGTCACAATCGATTCTCTCCCTGCCATTTGGTTCAGGCTTGTTCGCAGCAGAATTCATGTGTGAATGGCTTCCACATCAACGTTCAAAAGTGCCTGAACCAAATGGACTGCTTGTAATGATCACTTGAAGATGCGATGTAGGATCATTGCCCTGCTATTCACAAATGTAGCAGGTAGTAAGATGTTTCATGTCTTCTATAACTAAACGTGATGGAGTTGAGTAAACCAGTGGAATTTAATCGGGAATGATCTCTCATATGCATCCGTCGAACCATTCTGAACGGCCGTTGTGAGAATATAACCATGAAAATCTCACATGCGCATTGCATGTTACCAATTACTAATGCTTTCTTTCCTTTCTCCTGTTCTCTTTCCTATCCCATGAACGCGAGCAATACCATAAGACTCACCGTGAAGACAACCTCGACCCTACATCAAATTGAAGCAATAAGTAAAGAACGGTCACACTTAGAATTATATGCCGAGTCTCGCCTTTCGGTAACCGAGATCCGCACAGCCGACCTCTCGGTTTCGATCTCGGCTTTTTAATGTTAACCGATAATCTCGGTTTGGGTCAAATTGAAAACTCTCGGCATGAGCAAACTGATCTATCGGTCAAAATTCGAAACAAACAGAAATGAGGTTAACCGAGATTTCGGTTAAATGGTGTGTAAATATTCGAAATTTGGAGTAAGATTTTCATCGAAATATTGAATATTTCATGCCTATAGGCAATACCCTGCAAAGATGGTGTTTGCGTCAGCACAGCGAGCTAGATGGGCGAAATGGCGGATCAGGTAAACCAAGCCTTGGAGAGCGTGGGGCGCAACCGAGGATGGAGCGAAGCAGCCATGATTTTTATCGATAAGCTAATGCCGAGTGAATTCAGCTAAATATTTAACCGAGCCCGTGAATATTTTTTAAGTGTGTAACCCTAACCAATTTTACTTTCAGCCAAATTTTCTAACACGAGGTAAGCAATCATATGACCACAACAAAATATACTAAATATTAAATAACATATAATGCGGAAAGGGAGGGACCATCAGGGCACCCAAGTGAAACGATTTGGAATGAGGGTGGGCTCTTCGACCCCATTTTTTGAGTTTATTCTGTCAATTTTGGGGTCGATTCTAGTGCTGTAAGTGTGAACTTGCTTTTGGAAGGATTTTCTCTTCCCTATATTCGCAGGTTTCGCGTGAGTTTCTCTGCTTACGGGCCCGCCCAAACCTTTTTGTTCCTTCATACAGGAGCTTGATGATCACAAACAACAATAGAATCCTGATCAAATCGTTTTTCAGATTATTCCACTGCTATGGAAAGTTACCTTGCTACATTAGATGGTAGTATTACATCACCATCATCTTCAGATGACCTTGCTACAGTAGATGGTCTATTACATCACCATCACAATCGATTCTCTAATTCGCTTTGAAGGTGGCAAAAATGTTGTCAATTTAATTGCTAGGGTGGGCTGCATTCTTTATAATTTTAATCCCAGTATCATTCAAGAATAAATTAAAGGTTTTTAAATGTTTTCTTAGGAGAATATATGCAGAGAATATATTTTAAAATAAAATAATTATTTAAAAAAATGGTTTCATTGAGATCCTTTGAAAAGGTCTACGAGGACTTGTTATTTGAATATTTTTAATTGAAAAATAACTTAATTTGGCATAAAATATAAAAAATAAATTGATATTTCATGCATTTTGGGCATACAATTTAAAAAAAAATCAAGATTTTCCCACGCGATTAGCCTACCATGCGTCTTAAAAATCAAAACGTAACAGTTCAAAAAAAAATTAGCTGAAAAACAATTGCCCTTTGCACCGAAAATTTTACTGTAATTTCAGCGCCATCCATCGCGCCACTTCGGTGGTCCACACCACCGTTTTTGGCCCTCCATACAACGGAATAGTGAGGATTACAGGTATGTACAGTTTGATCATGCCATTAGGAGGAACTGTACGCCATGGCAAGTCCTGCACTAGTGGTGGCTTCCTATCACATCACATCAATAAACTTACCTTTCCACAGAGCTAACATAACCGGACTCAAATTTCTTGTAGGCTTCCAAACTTTTTTTACTATTGACTGTGTTCCCGGTATATGGTGATCGGTGATTAAGTAAGTATTGAACAACATGACCGGTAGTCACCGTTGAAGAATATCCACTGCGTTCATCTTAAGAGAATATGGATCCATCGAATTGATTACACTAATTTTCTGTTCATATCACCGTTTAACACCATCGGGCATTCCGTGTTTGAAACCAATCTTGATCCCGGATGAATGATTAGGAACATTATTATCCAAACCACTTTCACTCCACTTCAAATTACTCCACTCGTTATTAATAAATTCAACCAAGTCCAAAACGTTAACAAATGCGCCAGTATCTGTCAAAAAAATGAGGTTAGCTTTTTCTGTGATCTATTCTGTTAAACGATTTGCTGATGTTTTTGACGTATTTGATTCTTGATTACACTTTTTATTATCGTCGACATGGGTTTACCTGGCACGGCAGTCAACATGGGTTTACCTGGCTCGTCGAATAGATTACAAAGACCATGCCTACTATTTCATACTGCGAAGATATCAATAACGCTCACACAGCGCAAGGCTTCATAAGGTCCTTTCTAACGATCATTGGAATGGTTTTGGTAATCTCAAAAAGCAAGATGGTAGTTTCACTGTAGATCCTACTGAAACATTGGTAGAAATGATGAGAACTAACTTTCCAGGATCGATCCCTTATTTGAAAGAAAAACAGGACTTAGATGAGGCAAGACATGCATGGTCTATAGATGCGTTTCAAAAAGCTTGTAAAATCTTCATACCACCAAAGAATGAATGGGCAGTGGGTTCTTTTCAGCTTTTCAAATCCGCCGGGAAAGATGAAATTTTCCCAGCATTACTCCAACAAGGAAAAGATGCGCTCTACCCACTCCTAAGTGAAATTTTCCGAGCCAGCATTACTATGTGCTATATACCTAAAGCATGGAGACAGGTTCGAGCTGGCTTAGCTCCAAAAGCAGGAAAAAGGGATAAAAAGACTACAAAAGCCTATAGACCCATAAGCCTTTCCTGTGTTCTGTTAAAGGCTATAGAAAAAAATGTTGATGATTTTATAAAATCTACAAGCTAAGTAAGGTTACCTCTTAGCAAATTTCAATTAATGCATCCTATAACCCCATAGAGGCTTGCATGAACACGTTATCGAATGGATAATGGCTATGTTGTAAGATCGGGAAATTTCTACTGATCTCGGAGGTACGCAACTATATATAAGATCAATGAAGGATTGTCCTCAAGGTGGTGTATTTTCACCATTATTATGGTCTTTAGTAGTAGACGAAATCCTTAAAAAGCTAGTCGATCAAGGTTTTGAAGTGATAAAGCTCGATTCAAAGTAAATCTGGACGCACGGTTTAATACACCACCGCGTCCCTGGTGGTTGGAACAAAAAACGTTTGACAGTCTTTTGTTGATGTTTCCTTGACGAAGAAATTTATGAAAAGTTTTTCTCGATTGATCGTCGCATCTCGAAATTATGGATCATGGAACTTGAGAAAAGAAAACTAATTGTGCACTAGGGGCAAAGAGCTGAGGAGAAAGGTTTTGAGGTACGTGAAAGGCAACCCAGGTGTCTCCATACGTGATTTGGCAAAGAAATACGATTCTAACTTTTCCACCGTGCGCAACATCCTTTCAAGAGAAGGATATACGTCTTTTTGTGCCAGTAAACATCCGAATCGCTCCCTGAAAGAAAATTTAGTGGCCTAAAAGTGAGCACGATTACTATACGAACGTGTTTTGACGAAATTGGATGGCTGTATTTTGTTGGATGACGAAACATATGACGATTTAATGGATGACGAAAATTTTACCTGGCAACTGGTCGTGGGGCTAATTTGTTTTTGCTGATAAGTTTGCTCGGAAACTAATGATTTGGCAAGGAATCTGCAGTTGTGGCCTTTAAACCAAGGTTTTCATCACATCTCACACAATGACGTCGAAGGTTTACATTAAAGAGTGTCTGAAAAAGCGGATTTTACCCTTCATTCGGCAACACAAGACCAACGTTTTTTTGTCTGGATTATCGAGATTTTCAGCCTCGGGCTGGTTCATCTCCCTCAAGACCAACGTTGTTTTGACCGGATCCATCCAGCTGCCACTACTCTAAGGAGGTACTAGAATGGTATGCTGCAAACAATGTTAATTTCGTCGCCAAAGAGATTAATCCTCCAAATTGCCCTGAGTTTAGATCGATCGAAAAATATTGTGCAATGGTCAAGCGAAAACTTTGAGGATGCGGTAAAGAAGTGAAAAATGCACAACAAATGCGTTTAAAGTGGAATAAGTTCGCCGGTACAGTGTCACCAGTGACTGTGCAGATCATGATGGCATCGATCACAAATAAAGTGCGACAGTTCGTTTGAAACGGTAAAATCTAATAATTTGTTATACATCGTTAGAAAGCTGAATAAATACCCTATTGTTTGACGTTTCGTCAACCGTGAATGTTGTTTAATTCTTGAGTTATGATCACTTGAATGCGTCCAAATGTACTTTGAATCAAGCTTTAGCATACGCAGATGATGTGGCCATTGTGGTTCGTGGAAAGTTTGTTGACACGATTTCAATCCGGCTGCAAAATTCACTCAATATTATTCTTAAATGGTGTAGGAGTGCGGGCCTAAATATAAACCCCTCTAAACTGTTATTGTTCCTTTCACAAAAAGGAAAAAACTTACTCATTTGATGGATATCAAATTCAGTTCTCGGAAGAAGTTAAATACCTTGGTATTACTTTGGACAAAAAGCTCAACTGTAACTCCCATCTAGACGAGGTTATTACCAAGGGTACAAATGCCCTCTGGATCTGCAACATTATTTTGGAGAAAACATGGGGTCTATGACAAAACATGGTTCACTGGATTTATGCAGCAATAGTCCGACCAAAAATTACTGTAAAAATGGTGTCAGACGGACCGCTCTCCTAAGCTCTCGATCCCTGGTCTAGCCCGGAGACCGCTGAGGGTGTGTTTAACAATAACATCTTTTGCGATTCTGGCGGTAGCTCGAGCTTGATACGATTATCGTTCTGGGTCGACTGTAGACATATGAAATACCCGATCAAGATCCCAAAAGAAAACACTTACTTTTAGCCAATTAACTTCTTATTGCTGGACATACGGACTGTGTGGGTGTGTAGAGTGTGAAACGTTGCGGCCGGCCGGTGGTTAGCTCCTAAAACACGTGGTCGACGGACTCGCACTGTCTACGTCGCACGATACGCATGCTGGATTGGTGGTTTGCCTGCTGGGTCGTCTGATACCCTGGTTGATCGAGTTCACGATTGTTGGTCAGATCGGACGCTGGTGGGATAAGCGGGATAATGGGTTGGGCAAATATGCACTCCGGACTTAGGAGCTTATTATGCTGGTAATAATGGGTCCTGGGGTTTTAAATGC
This sequence comes from Aedes koreicus, assembly GCA_024533555.2. Lineage (NCBI taxonomy): Eukaryota > Metazoa > Arthropoda > Insecta > Diptera > Culicidae > Aedes > Aedes koreicus. The sequence continues at coordinate 1,004,986 of JAHHFK020004124.1, forward strand.
TCGCCCACAATAGATACGTTTGCGTTCCGTTGACGTATATTTGACAGAAATGCTATAGGAAAACTGTCAAGTCAACGCAAACGCATCCGCAACGTATCAATTGTGAGCCAGCCATAAGATTGTGGAATAGGTACATAAGCGTGGCTACGTGGAACATTTGAGCGAATTGTTCAACTATGAGCTTTTTACTACTTTTTCCTGAAACAACCTGTTTCTTTGTACGGGCAGTCTAGTTGGAGCTCAGGTCCAGTTTCCTTTTTCCTCGCTGTATAAATGTTAACATTTTACGTCTGTTCGCTTTGAAACTCTGGATAAGAAAGAACTTATCCTACCCCGTAGCCTGTCCCCCCTTTTCATCCCTTCCGTCCATTTATTTTCCCACTCAGGAGGGTTCAGAATCTCTTCTAAGGCAACACTCTTTTTTGGCTCACTTCATCGTGTAGTGTGTGTTATAATGTGAAGTGTATTTACAAACTTTGTTTTCTATTTGTCTACTCCAGAGTTTAAATAGAATTTCTATTACTAACATTTACTAACATTTAAACACTTAGCTTCAACTAACATTTAGACTCGATCGCAGAAAGCCATGCTTGGAGACTGACGTGTTTTGTTTTTGCTGCGTCCTTTTCGCAAAAAAATAAAATCAAAAATATATTCTTAATTCAATCTTAACGAACAGTGAAATCATAAAATCTCCACGTGTTTTGTGTAAGATGTAGTGAATATAATCGATTCTCTCCCGAAATTTGTGATGGTAAGTATTTTTACCCCGCTTTTTTTGTTTTGTGTGCTTTGCCGCCGGACGTGGAGGAAGAGTTAGTATCACCTTAGTTGTGTTTGTTAGTGCTGTTAGTATTGTGCCTCGCGGACATACACGGTGTTCAATAAGTTCGAATACAAGTTTTCATCATTGCGTAGGTATGCGCCATGTACATATTCTGCATTGGTATTGGTGTCAGCTTTAGCTTCATTCATACGCTACCGAATGTGCGCGGTGTTGACATTCTGTTAGTTGTTGTTTGTTTGTTACGCGCGATGAAAGAGTATCGGGACTTCGTAATTAAGCGTTTTTTGAACGGTGAGCGACCCGGCGATATATTCCGGCTGCTGAAATCGCATGGGGTCAAGCGGAACTTTGTCTACACGACCATCAGGCGATACCGGGAGACGTCCTCGACCAATGACCGTGCGAGATCCGGTTGGCCGCGTTCAGCGAGGACGCCACGGGTCATCAAGATCGTGAGGGAGCGAATTCGGCGCAAAAAGAACCGCTCAATCCGGAAAACGGCTGCAGATCTCAACGTTTCCATTGGAACCGCTCACACCATACTCACCAAGGACCTTGGTTTCAGGCCTTACAAAAAACGTAAGGTCCATGGCGTTTCGGAGGCTACCAGCAAAAAGCGGTTGGATCGAGCTAAGAGGATCCTCTCTCGGCACGCTGGTCAGGAGTTTGTTTTTTCGGACGAGAAACTGTTCGTGCTGCAGCAGCCGCACAATGTGCAAAATGACCGGGTGTGGGCGCCATCGAGGGACAGCATTCCTGAATCCAATATAAACATCCCTCGGTTCCAAAGTGCCGCGTCGGTGATGGTTTGAGGGGCAGTATGCAAACGTGGTAAGCTACCCTTGGTGTTTATTGAAAAAAACGTCAAAATCAACGCGGCGTACTACAAAACTGAGGTTTTGGAAAAGGTTGTTGCCCCCAGTCTCCGAAGCCTCTACGGCGATGAGCACTACGTGTTCCAGCAGGACGGTGCACCAGCCCATACGGCAAATGTGGTTCAAGCCTGGTGTCGGGACAATTTAACCGACTTTCTGGACAAAACTTTGTGGCCTCCCAGCTCCCCGGACTTGAATCCTCTCGACTTTTTTGTTTGGTCCTATATGATGGCGAAGCTGAACGAATACAAGGTCAGCACTTTGGATCATTTCAAGACGGTAATTCTCAAAATCTGGGACGAAATGCCCATGCAGTCCGTGCGTGCCGCCTGCGACGCGTTCGAGAAACGTTTGAAGCTCGTTAAGGAGTACAAAGGGGGGGTCATTCCAAGAGAAATGTTGTAAACGTTCCTTGTAAACATAGCTTTCAATAACATAAATCCAAAAAATAAAAAAACATGTTTTCATTTTTTTAACAAATTTTGAAAGTGTATCCGAACTTATTGAACACCGTGTAAATAATTAAATTAGAGTATTTTTCCGCTTTGTCGTGAGTGAATTGATAATTACAAGCAGTGTAGAAGTCGATATAGAGTCGCCTCATATCGGGGTATTTTTATTATTGACAGAGCGTGGAGAGAGAAAAAAGAAAACCAGTTCAATGTAGAAAACGGCCATTTGCTGGTCAGAAGCAAAGAACGAGGATAACGCGCATGTGCGCGTGAATGGCTGGCATATAATTTCAGATGTACTCATCACGTGGTGTACAGATGGAGAGCTGTGAAGCTTGTTTTCTTTCGTTGCACAATGATTGTGATTTTCAAGTTAAATTTCTTCTCAGAAGTACTTCTTTTTACCTGTGATTTTAATTTTATTGCATTTGTGCGCGAAATACTAATTGTATTCGTGCTGTTTCTTTCGAAAAGGGTGATGTGAAAATATTTGCCGAATAGCGGAGTTCTACTTCTGTAGAGATGATGTCTCTGCATTCTTTAGCATCAGAGGGAAGCCGTCCAAATGAAGACTGTACATCAGCAACAATTTCCGGTGAGATCTATCTGATCATAACTAAATTTCAACGATACTGGTAAATATGTGCCATCCTCAAAACAATAAGATTTGATGATGGAAGTGTATGCACAGTACCTATATCCATTTGATGTTTGTACTGTGTTTATGCGGGGCTTGCTGTAAGTGAAAGTGACCTCAGAATAGACATGAGTAACCAGGCATTCTGAAATGGGTCACTGGAACCCAACAGAGCTATCACCTTCCAACTCCCGGGCTAAAAATGTTTGTCGAGTCGACAACAGTTCGTTTAACTGCAAACATTTTTCTTCCATAAAAACACTGCCGGACGGTGGGCATTGGATTGTACATACACACATACACACATAAGCTTTAACTAACATTTAGACACTAACAACTAAACATTTATTTATTTGTTTTTACTAAACTAGGGTAAATAATCTCAACAGTAACATTACTTATGCTTCTTTGGTATGGTGGCCCGAAACAAATGAGGTAACATCTGAAAATCTTAAAGGGCTTCAATTTGAACTCAGAATTAAAATCAATTGAAGATTGGATGCCAACGAAGGCCAACTACGTTGTTCCCTTTAAAGTGGTTAAACCAAGCCGCTATGTATGGGAGTCTGGTGGGCCTAGCACACGTCCTGGATCTATTGTTTTTTATGCGGATGGGCCCAAGATGGGGGAGAATACTGGAAGCCGGGGTTTTTGGCCCTGGTATCACCAAGGTCATACTTATGGGTCGGAATCCTAATGTACTTCAAGCAGATTTCAGCCATAAAAGAATGTGCTAATGTATGTATCAAAAGGCATTATAGGTTTGCTAAGATCTGTATCTTTTCGGACAGTCAGGCAGCTTTAAATGCGCTAAAGTCATTCACGTGTCAATCTCAGCAAGCGTGGGAATGCATTCTTTCGCTGAAACAACTGGCTAGTAGGAACAGGGTTATATTATCCTGGGTGCCCGGCCATTGTGGAATTGAAGGACATGAAAATGCCGATAGACTACCAAGACAAGGCTCTGCTTCGAGATTCGTCGGCCCTGAACCTTTTTGTGGTGCCCCTGAGTGTACTTTGAGGATAAAACTTGGGAAATGTCCATGGTAAAATCCAACTGGAATGCCACGGATACATGCCGGCAAGCGAAAAGGTTCATAAAACCTAATGGAGCAAAGACCCGGGTTTTATTAAATTTGGGGAAAAAGGATCTAAGGGTAATAACTGGTCTGATGACTGGTCACTGCCCTACAGGGTGCGGCAGAAAATAATGCGAAAATGTTCAAATTTGAGTATTGGGTTAATTCGTGTAGCTAGTGACTAATTTCTGTCGACAGTGTATTTGTTTATGATTACTTTCAAGTGCAGCATCTAAACATTCTATTTGTTTTATTGCAAATTCGTCAAAATGTACGCGTAAGAAGTGATCATTAGTTTGTTGCTCGCCCAAAAGAAGCCGAAAGAGATTGCCAAGGTGGTAGGGTGCCATTTGGCAACAGTTTACCGCATAAAAAAGTCCCTGCAGGATGGTCCTAAGCAGCGAAAGCCGGGAAGCGGACGTCCGCGCTTTACACGCACGCCGAACTTGATTAAATCGGTCCGTGCAAAAATTGCTCGCTACCCGGTGCGTTCCATAAGAAAATTTGCAAAGGAAGCCAATATTTCGGAGAAATCCATGCGGAGAATCATCAAAGAAGACCTGCATGCATCTTCCAGAGCCAGAGTGAAACGCCGCTTGATTACGGACCGGGTCAAGGAACTACGAGTGACTCGTTCCAAGAGATTGCTTTCCTTGTTGAAGAAGGAAAAAATGATAATCCTGTTCTCCGACGAAAAGCTTTTCAGCATCGATGCTGTGGTCAACAGCCGCACGGACCGGTTCATTTCACCGCAGAAAGTAGAGAACGTTCCGCAGAAAGTGAAATTCAAATTTCAAACCAAACATCCGGCTGGTGTCATGATGTTTGGCTTGGTGGCGTCCAACGGTTTGAAAATGCCGCCTGTTTTCATTGATGCTGGAGTTAAAATCAATACCGAAGTGTATATCGGTATTTTAAAGGACCAAGTGCTTCCCTGGGTGAAGGCCAACTTCTCCAACAATGGTTGAACGATAACATGAAGTTTTGGCCGAAGGATTTGTGGCCCCCTAGCAGTCCAGATCTTAATCCGTTGGATTATTCGATTTGGGCATATGTTGAAGCATGAGCCTGCAAAACATCACACCCTAGTGTGAAAACCCTGAAGTCAACCATAACACGCACATGGCAGTCAATGTCGGAGGACTACGTCCGAAAGGCATGCTCTTGCTTCCGGCGTCGGCTCGAGGATGTTATTAATAAAAATGGAGGACACATTGAATAAAATTGTTTAAAAGGACTTTATAAAGATAACTGCACTCGAAAATGTTGATATAATTGCTTGAATTAGTTGAAAATGGGATTTGAAAGAAATAGAACAAATTTTCGCATTATTTTCTGCCGCACCCTGTAGAAAGTTTGACTTAAAGAAAAATGGTAAAACCGAATTATCTGAATGAAACAGCCGAACACATACTTTGCAGTTGTGTAGCACTATTCAATCAAAGAAGGTCAATATTTGGAAAAGGGTTACTAGAGCCTATCGAAGTTTGGCAAAGCAATTCCAGTAGGCTACTAGGCTTTATAACAGTGCCTAACTGGGATTGTGTGCTACATCTATCAGTGGTAGACATGTTAGTTGTGGTTGGATACTTGATTAGCATTAAATTAAATCTGGGTCACCAGATACAACATTCCTAAGTATTGGACGCATTGGTTAAAGGGCTCTACAAGCATGGAAAAAAATGTCATACTGCACAACATACTGTTGCTGCCTGAGCAGTTGTTTGAATTTGCCATAAGATTATCAATCTCTTTCATTAATAATCACTTTCTCATATGACGATTGGCTGAAAAACTATCTCGGGCAAAGTTACAGGCGATAAAATTTCCTATGAAAATAACTAAAGAGCATTTCGTCAGAATAATTTAGGAAAATACAAGTAGACAGTGAGCAAAAGGTGACCAACGGCCTGATTCACATTGTCAAATAATCATTTGCGAAAAGTGCTACACTATGCATCGCGATTGAGTGTCGGAATAGAGTTTAATAGATTAATTATGCAACTCATTGCGAAAAACTACTGTGCGCGACTCTTCGTCAAACTCTTTTCTTTTCAGCAATCATCGTGATTATCCAACTCAGATTAACGTACGACTTGTGCTGACCACATCTTCGTTTAATTCGTTGCAAAAATATCCATTATTTGACCTGATTTGTGCGAACAAATTCAATAACCTGAATTAAATTATATCTAATTATAGCTATCAATTTTTATTTTTATTTTATAATATTGAGTTAAATTGAATTTTGGTTGGTTATATGTAGAAGAACTATACTGATTAAAATGATTTCATGTTGTTATGCCAAATATAATTGTTTAAAACTTCTTTCCATTTAAGTCTGAATGATGTCCAAAAGTCTAGAATTATTAAGATAATCATATGAAACAATCATTCGATTCAAAGTAGTTCACAATTCAACTTCAAATGTTAACATTCCCACCAATAAACATCATGATGTTCAACCCTTCTAAACAGTCTACCTCCACCTTCAAAAAACAACAACAACAACATCAAATAAACCAAAAAAATATATAATAAATCACCGGTGCTTGTTTGATGGCAATATCTCGAATTAATAGCTTTTAAAATGTAACACCGGTGCCCATCAACGGTGACACAGCACCCATTCGGCTCACCCACACGTAGCCGCAGTTTTGTCGACGATCGCATATTTATCATCGTCGTCATGGAGGTTTCGGTACGCGCGGTGGCACGCCTCGGTTGCCCGCTGACGAGTTTCTTAAATTTAAATTGAGCGTTTATTCACTCGGGTGCGGTGGCGGCTTACCGTGTGGATTTATTTACTCGCAATAATGCGAGCTTCGGTCGGGCCAAAGACGTGATGATACGGTGTGTCTGCTCATCCGGGGAGGCTATCCTAAGTTGGCTAACCGCTGCCTGCTCAACATGGGGTGACGAGTATTCAAATTTGCATGGTCCGACAATAGCTCCTGAAACGCCGTAAGAACTCATAGCCCATGTACATTTACTACATCGGTGTGGAGGAGATGAGTAATCGTTTGCTTAGGTCCGGGGATAAGATATTTACGATCTCCTGCCGCCAGATGCTCGGTTTTTGCGAACCCATGGCCATAAATATTATTGATACTTGTTGAGATTTAGATTGTGATTGATGGTGTGAAATGATGCTTTTTCTCTCATATATTGACTGCCGTTTTACGCTTATTTATCCCATGTACGTCTTCGCTGAAATGTCATATTTATGTGTATTGCTCATCTCGTTTGCTTACCTCCAAATTAGTATTCTAGATACATGTCTACAGTTCTTGGTTTAGGACTTTCTTTGCCTGTACCATCATTGCATTCTCATAATTATAGTTGACGCCGTTTCCTGTCAAAATTCTTTCATGGGCGTAAAAAGATTAAAAAGGATATATTTTCAACCTAACGGGGTATAACTAAAAATAAGAAATTTTCTTTAATGGCCAAAACAAAAAGGCTTGTTTATAAAAAGGAAAACTGATTGATTTATTTTGAAGGCACGTCTCTTTACTTTAATAAAAAAAATTAACAAATGAATACGGTCCATCATCAGCTGTTCGACGAAGCTTTGGCCTGATGTTTGAACAGGAGCTTTGTACAGCTTCTTTATCGATTTGGCGAATGCATCTTTTGATTCTATTAATCAGTTGTTTACGGTCTTTGGCTCTCCAGTTGTTGTTGTACACCAGCGAACTCAAATTTCCAAAGAAATCTTCCATCGGGACACACTGGGGCAAATTTTTTGGATTGTGGTTTTTTTTTGGTACATACGGGATGTTTTGGCTTTCCAAGAAGGCTTGTGTTTTTCTCGCATAATGCGACGACGCTTTATCCGGCAAGAACACATAATTTCCATCTTCATGATAGGGTTAGGGGATGTAATATGAGCCTAGCCCCTTCATTCGGCCTATGTACCAAATGTGTCATTGATTCAGCGATAATCGACAAATAAACGATGAAAACATGGCACCCAACTTGTTCTTAAGCAATTGAGAACATTATCGTCACTTTATTGTGATGTAACTGTTCGAAATTAACGACTCACCTAACTTTGTAGCCGCCATTATTTCGTTAGTTAAGGTGACAGATTTTCTGCACACTAAGAATTACTAAGCAAGCGTGTAGCTAGTTGAATGTCGTGTGTAGCTAAATTACTGAATGTGTTACAGTAAAAACTGTAATCGACCTTAGCATATTAGGCTGAGCTATGGGACACATACCCTATGTTTGAAGAAATGGAATCAATATTTTCTTCAAACATTGATTTTGGTACACTTCTTGAATAATAAGGAGTGTATCGAATATAAGCTATCCACATACATTTGCGTTGTACGCATGTTTTTGTGATGGTTTTTTATGCTCTGAACACTGCAAGCTGTGCGTTTGACTGTCAGCTTTCTTTTGTTTACTTGTTTGTGCGGTTCAAATTCTGCGTTTTCAAAATGTCGCGTATTGAAAAGGAAGTGAAAATTAAGGTTCTGGACACATGGCTAAGTGAGAAGGGTATTACTATGCGAAAATTGGCGAAGCGGTTTGGAATTCATCATGCGAGTGTTAAAACCAGCATTAATAAGTTTGGGGAACACTATTCTTTGGATAAGCTACCAGGAAGAGGCAGAAAACCCGGTTCTTCCAACCCGAAACTAGAGCAGAAAGTGGTATCTCTAATCATGAAGAACAAATCAATGTCAATACGTGATTTGGCCAAAAAAGCAGGAACGAGTGTCGGAATGATCCAGCGTATCAAGAGGCGAAACCACCTGAAGACCTACAAGAAGCAGAAAATCTCGAAACAAACTGCAGAACAGAAGAAGCGAGCAGCAACAAGGGCCCGGAAATTGTATTCGCGTCTTTTGCAGCGTCCGGATGCATGCGTTTTGATGGACGATGAGACCTATGTAAAGGAGGACTCAAAAACCCTTCGAGGTCCACAATACTTTACTGCCGTCGTTGGAGGAGGATGTGAGCGATGCGGACAGGTCGATTCAAGTGAAGAAATTCGGTCGAAAGGTACTGGTATGGCAAGAAATGCGATGCAACACTTGTCCGGAACTTGATGAAGAGCATTCGATCCAAAGTTCGAAAATTCGTGAAGGAATAACTTAAAAAATATCGGTTTTCAACATAATTTGAAAGAAAGTTTGTAGATTGCTTTTTTTTTTTTTTTTTTTTTTTTTTTTTTTTTTGGGGCGTAGAACTACTGCGTCCACTGAACTTTTGTGGTACACCCCTGTTTACTTTACTATTCTAATTCGCATCTTAAAGCTAGATCACCATTTGTCAAGTGACCAGCCCAAGACACGTCTCCCAGTCAGGCAAAATTGAGTTTATAAAACCCACCACCTTTCCAGGATTTGCAGTCCAAATTTCTTTAGGTTGCATATAGCCACTGTACAGAAATTTAAGTCTGCTCTTGTACAAAGCATCACAACTGCAAAGCAGATGTTACGAGGTTTCACGTTCCATGTTACAGAAACGACAGATATCATTCTGAACCTGGCCAATGTTTTTCAAATGATATCTACTCGGGCAATGTCCAGTTACTAGGCCAGTATAGGTACAAAGAACTCTCTTATTGGGCTCCAGAAGCTTTTTACTGATTGTAACATTTGGAATTATTAACCTTTTCGCTTGAACACACTTTGTGGTGACCAACCTATTGGTCATCACCCTTTGCACTTCCCAAGATTTTAATTCCATTTTTATGGCACAGTATGATATACCGCAGAATGGTTCTGGGCCAATAAACTGTGCATTTGAACCTTGTTTAGCAAGCTCGTCTGCCCTTTCATTGCCTTCAATGCCACAGTGTCCCGGAACCCAGAATAAATTTACCGAGTTCTCTTGGCACACCTTTCGCAATGAAAGAATGCATTCCCAGACAAGTTTGGATGTGCATTTATAATTACTTAACGCTTTGAGTGCCGCTTGGCTGTCTGTAAAAATACAAATATTTGCATGTCTATATTTCCTCTTCAGACAAACGTTAACACATTTTATTATAGCAAAGATCTCCGCTTGGAAAACCGTTGGATAGTTTCCCATCGCCACTGAGATTTCTACCCCAGGGCCGAAGATTCCTGCACCCGTTTTTGTTCCAATTTTTGAGCCATCTGTGGAGAATTTTATGGAGCCATGGCGAACAGTGGGACCTCCGACTTCCCAATCAATACGTGACGTTTCACATATGTTGTAAGAGATGTCATGGTTTTCCACAGGTTTCATCCAGTCTCCATTCATATACATCACTGGCCCATTTTGAAAGCTTTGTGAAATGCTCAGGTGACCGACTAAGTCACCAGACAGGAAAGTTTTCAGCCGTTTAAGTCTAAGCATAGTCTTTTCCGCTTCTAGTTGCACGTATTCGTGCAAAGGCAGCAGATTTAGAATTGCATTCAACGCATTTGATGGAGTGCTGCGCATCGCTCCCGTTCTAGCAATGGATACTAGCCGTTGAAGTTTTGTAAGCTTTTTCTGTGCAGTAGCCTCTTTTGTTTTTGGCCACCACACAAGACAAGCATACGTTACTTTTGGACGTATTATGGATGTTTAAATCCACATTATCATGTTTGGTCTTAGACCCCATTTTCTGCCAAATGTTTTTGAGCATATCCAGAAAGCACTGGTTGCCTTACCGATCACACACTCAAGATGAGCATTCCAGTTCAGTTTGGCATATTTTGTGGATAGCTTATTTTCGATACACTCCTTAGCCAAACCACTGGGCTTGAACCATGGTTTGGAAATTCCGCTCTCAGATATGGCAATATAAAGCATCACACTTATGCTTGAACTTATATTTCACGTTCGGAGATAGAGCAGAAATGTTATCAGTATAATATCGATCGTTTCCTGGGATGTGGGTTTTTGAGAGGGGGGAGACGAATTTCACGCCAACTCATCCAGTGTTTGGCAGCACCCTCTCAGAATCCAATTTGTGGGCGTGTAGACTATTTCTTTTTAAGCAATTTTGCATACTTTGTTTTTTTTTAATTTATCTAGACTGCCATTTGAAACGGGCTTAAGCTTTTTGACCGTTTTTTTTAAATCAACATAACTCAAAAAGGACAAGACTTACAAAAAAGTGATGTATGGGTGTCTTTTAGAAAATCTTTTTAACATTTAAGAAATAAATGTAAATATTGTGAAATTGATTTTCATACCCTAAAAAAATATTTTAAAATTTGAAGTCAATTTGCAAAAAAATGTCTCTCTTAGAATTAGACGATATTTTTTTCTAAATAAAGGCAATATAATTGTCTAAAAGTTTGCCATACAGTGCAGGATGGGAACTTTTAAGGAAAAAAAGATTTTCTAACAACAAATTTTTCATGTCCTATTTTTACCCTTTTTTTCATAAAAGTTAAAACAATTTTCTAAAAGTTACCGATACTTCATTTTTTTGTTAGCCTTGTCCTTTTTTAGTTATGTTGATTTAAAAAAAAAACGATCATAAAACTTAAGCCCTTTTCAGGTGGCAGTCTAGATATATTTTGAAAAAACAAAGTATGCAAAGTTGCTTGAAAAGAGATAGTCTACACACCCACAAAGTTTCATTGGATTCTGAGAGGGTGCTGCCAATCACGAAGACGAGTTGGCGTGAAATTCGTAATTTTGGGTCATCCAGCGGCATTGGAATTTTGCGGTTGATATCGGTTGCTCTTGATTTCTTGTGGCAGACTATTCCTATCTTCTTCAACGTCTTGCAGATGTAAGGTTGCGTAGTCTTGAACGTTTTTGCTGCATCATATTGACTTATCGAATTCTTGTTGTTAAAAGTACTATGGAGCAATCTAAGTCCTTTCTTGTCCGTTATTTTAGCCAGTCTCACACTTCCACTCCTACGAGCTGTTCCTGACGATGCTAATATACGAAAAATGGTTGAAACTGGAACATTCTTGGTTTCAAAATGGTTCACAGTGAATCCGGTCGTGCAATCCGCTCGCCTAATGCTCCTTGCTTCGACGGCATTTTGAACACAACTGAACAAGTTGGAACAATACAAAACATGCGATTATGTTGGGGAGACAGAGAGCATTGATTCACATATTCTCTATTTTCTCCGTGCACGTTTGTAGTTTGGTATGAGAAAGTTAAAATCATTCTCATTTTTTAGTTATAAACCCGCCCCATATTTCACCATTCATTTCCAAAATGTTTGCATCAATCGATCGTGACATTCACTACGTCAATTCCAAATATAAAAATATATTGTTTTTAAACATTTTATTTTTGAAATATTCATAAGTGTGAATCGCCGTCGAAACAAGAATCAACCAAACATGAGCATCTGAACGATTATTTCCCTACACGGACAACAGAGTCATAGACTAGAGCCTGTCAACGTTAAATTTTGGACACCAAAATAATAGCAGCAACCAAGTTCACACATAATTCAACAAACCCGATTGTTTATTTCACAATAATAGAGTTAATGTAGATAAGAAACAGTTGCTTAAGTTGTTGATCCTTCTTTCTTTAAAATTCTCGAGCATTCTGTGGTACACCCGGCATCAAGTTCCGTACGGTATCCTCAGATACACACGCGGTGACGATTCTCCATCTTCTCTTGAAATCATCGGTACCATTTGCTTTCTTCTTAGTTTCGAAGAGTTTTCGCTTAGCTAGAGCCCAGTACTTCTCTATTGGGCGAAGTTCTGGACAGTTTGGTGGATTGGCTGTTTTTGGCACGTATTTCACCAATTGTACCTTATACCATTCCAGGGTGGATTTCGCATACTGAAAAGATGCCAAATCAGGCCAAAACAGAGCTGGAGAGTTGTGACTTCTGAGGAACGGTAGCAACCGCGTTTGCAGATATTCTTTCTCGTACACATCCTTATTGATAGTGCCGGTAGAGATGAAACTTTTAGATTTTCGACCCCAACTACATATGGCCTGCCAAATCAAATACTTCTTCGGGAATGTTGACACCTTCTTCGTCCGTAAAAGCTCAGCAATGGCGTTCCTTTGCATTGTGGTATAAAAAGCCAGACCCGGAAGCTGTTAAACGTTTTCGAGTACGTATGTTTTGTCGTCCATTATGATACCAGAAAAATTGTTGTAACGCTCCTTAGTACGACTTTTTGCAGTGAAATTTTGCTTGCCATCACGGTTGGGCACGTTTTTCACTATGTACGCCTTCAGTCCTTGCCTCCGCTTCACTTTTTGTACGTATGATTTTGACTGCCCAACTTGGCCACATTTCGCACAGAAAGATTGGGGTTTTTCTCAATCATTGCTACCACCTTCTTGTCCATTTGTCGGGAGCATACTTTTCGATTTGTCCCACACCCAACCTTCCGATCCACAGGCAAGCGCTGATCAAATGACGGTACTTTTCGGTAGTTTTAGTTTTTTTGGCAAAATCGCGTACCGATAAATTCGGATTTTGTAGCCGTTCGTACAAAATGCGATTGCGCACTTCCACTTGATTCGACGCCATTTTTATGTTTCAGCTGTCATATAACTGAAACGTTTCAGCGATCCATGAAATAATTCAAAATCTACACTGAAAGAAATGTGTCCGAAACATAACGTGGACAGGCTTTAATCGGTTTGGGAGTGTACAGTGACCGGCGAAAAAAAAGATCATTCCGTACTGAATTTGTAAATGTTGACAAAAGTCATAAATTTGCAAAAGAGCTGGGCGTTGTGAAGCCTCCTGGTAATTTTTTTTATAATACAAACGAAAATTATTTACCATTTCAGAAAAACTATTTTTATAGGGTATGACGAAAAATTAGATCAATTTCAATATTTAACAGAAAAATCGGTGAAAATCAAGTAATTAGTAATCAATATGAGCCCCTTTTGCCATGATGATCGCCTGTAGCCGTTTTAGCAGGCTTTCCACCAGGTTTCTGAGGTAGAAAGGATACAGTTCGTTCCAATGCCTTCCTTCTCCAATGCCGCGTGATACGTTTGTTCGTAGGTTACGATTGTTTTTTCCACTTTATTATCGAGAATCGCCTAAATATTCTCGATTGGGTCCAGTTTGGGTCTCTGGGGCAGCCATTCTAAGGATTTAATGCGATGCGACAGGATCGGAAGAAGGCGAGCGTTTTCTTGGCCATATGCTTGGGATTATTATCTTGCTGAAAGGTGTAGTTGCCTTCCAATCCCATTTTCAGCAATGACTCCTCCAGATTTTCGCACAGAATATCAATGTAGCCATCTGCTGGCATGATCCCATTGATTAGGGCCAGCCCCAGACCATAATTTTACCTCCACCGTGTTTCATGGTCAACATGTCTCATAGTTGGCTGGAGATGCCTATCCTGCAGTCCTTCATCACTTCTGCGCCATAATCCTTGCAGCCATTTCTTGTTGAACAGCTCAAAGTTGGATTCGTCCGACCACACAACACGTTTCCAGAACTCCATGGGGCTTATTTATATCGGCTCTATGGCGAATTATAGCCGTTTTTCCTGTTAGTCCAGCTGATGAACGGTCGCATCCGGGCGAAATGGCTTTTCCACCCTTGTCAAGTGATGCGTCGACGGATAACGGGATCCGAAATCGGTAGGCTCAGCTGCTCTTTCATTTCTCGGATGGTGATGAACGGATTTTTCTTGATCTCTCGGATGATTTTGCGGTCCTTTCGGTGATCCGTTTTACGTTTTCGTCCACGTCCCGGCCGATCAGCAACACTTCCATGCTTCTGGTGCTTCAGTAAAATCTTCTAAACTGCACCAAGGCTCTCGGCCAATCTCTCCGCAACTGCGTGCTGGGTATGGTTCCGATTGCAATCACACACGATCAGATTTCGGACCAGTAGCGAAATTTTTTGCCACCCATGTTAATCGCTTTCAAATCACTTCCGGTGAACTAAACACGTCTATTTTTCGACTCGCGGCAGAGCTTTGAGGTGGATGTAAACAATGATATGTCAAAGCAGTGATTAACGGGTGGGTATATCAGCGGATTCTACACGGAAAATTATTTTTTCGTTGAATGATCTTTTTCTTGTCATACCTCAAACAGAAGACAATTAAGTATTCCGTCAGCGGTAAATTGAAATTAACGAGTATATTGGAATATATGTGTGAAACTTATCGAATGGGTCCAAGAGAAACTGAGCGTGTGTAAATAGAATGGTTCTGATATGTGCAGGACTTATAAAAAGGGATTTTCTTACATACGGCTCTATTGATCATTTGTTTCGCCGGTCACTGTATGTGTGTATATTTAACGAATGTACATTGTCGTCATAAAGAGCATAAAAGGAGATGAGTGACACTCACATTGTCATCATTCTTCAGAGTTATCACTGGGTATCAGTGTGCGAAAGGACCAATTCTAGAGGAGGGGGTGTTGCCATAGCTTGGCGATACAACAAAAACTGCCGTCTGCTGCCGAGTTTCCAGCTCATCGAAGCTATAGGTGTGGAGATAGGCACCACTGTCGGACCGATCGTCATCATCGCGGCCTACTGATCCAAGCAAGCGGCTACGGTCCGTCGGCAAGACATCGTCAAGTTAACTCGACGGCGAGGGCAAGTCATCATCGCTATCGACCTCAACGCAAAACATGATGGCTGGGGAAACACTCGGCGGAACAACAATGGATCCATCGTTTCAAAATAACTTGGAGACCCTCCTGCACGTTACTGAGTCCAAATTATCCCACCCGGTTGAGTCAAGCCGGGTTCACGCAACCCTAGACATCTCCTCACCAACGCGGCCAACAACATCGCTCAGCCGGTCGTATACCGAGAGCTCAACTCGGACTTGGCCAATCTACTGTGAGCCCACATAAGCCAACGGTTACGGAGGCAATGCCTAAAGTCGTCAAAATACCCATAATTGTCCCTGACGATAGTAGTATATCGGCTGATGAGCTGATAGCTGCCATCAAGTGAACCAAAAACATGAAAGCCACTGGTGTCGACGGAGTCCTCAACCTCGAGTTGAAAAACTTGAGTGTTTATTTCTTGCGACATCTAGCAGCGGTTTTTATAAGATGTAGGGAGCTTGGCTACCTTCCATCTTGCTGGAAAATAACCAAAGCAATCCCTATTCGCAAGCCTGGCAAAGATCTTACCAGCGCTAATAGCTATCAGCCTTTCGTCCTCCATCTCGAAACTGTTCGAATAGCTGATTCTCAGCAGTTTACTGGAGTTCGCAAACCAGAATAACATCTTCCTTCAGGAAAAAAATTGGGTTCAGGAAAGGTCACTCTGTCGCGAGCAACTAATATCCTCAAACGGAACAGGTCCGTTGGAAAGACGTCTGCCATGGCATTGTTGGACGTAGAAAAGGCGTGCGACAATATCTGGCATGATGGTCTGGTGTTCAAGTTGCATCGATACAACTTCCCGATCTTCTTGATGATCTTTTTAAGAGCATCAAAAACTATCTGTTAGATTCCAGCTCTTCCTGAACAATTACCATTCAGATACATTTAACGTTGATGCTGGTGTTCCCCAGAGTAGCCTCTTAGGCATTATCCTATTCAACGTCTTCACGTCAGATGTTCCTCCTCAGCCAGGTGGTGGTATTTTGTCGATGTTTGCAGACGACACTTCCATCATCTACAAAGGTCGAGTGATTTGTGCTCTGACAGGAAAACTTCAGGAGGGCCTCGATGTTTTGTCCAAATATTTCAATGCAGCTAAAACCCAGACGATTCTGTTCCGCACTCCAAGTCACCTCGGCTTGTTCCGCCAGAGGACGTTAGAGTTCACCTCATTAACAAACTGATCGATTGATCCGGGGAAGTAGTCTACCTTGGTCTCATCCTAGATAGCAAATTATTGTTTCTATCCCATGTTCACAAAACTTCAACTAAATGTAGTACTTTGTTAAGATCTCTGTATCCGCTGATCTATAAAAAGTCCACTTTTTCGACCGAGAACCTCCAAAGGCTCCATTAAGAGGAAGGTTTGAGATTTCGTTCGAACTGGAGAAATGTAACCATTTAATGCTGTAACTTTGAGATTTTAATAAAAGTACTGTGAAGCAACCATTAATGGACTTTTTAAACTTATTCAAACACGAATTACAGGCTTTTTCTGCGTCCCAATGTATTTTCAGTTAGCCTTTATATTTACTGATACTTAATACGACTTAACATCAGAGTGACCTTCCAGAAAAGTTTATTTACCTCCAAGGTTGCCGAGTAAAAAACCTTGCCTATTTCCTTTACTTTTCCCGTTTTTCCTGTGCTTTTCAACCCTGCGGGGAAAGTGGCCATTGATACAATGATAATCATTCCACCCAGCCATATCGCCTAGGTTGATTGGTCCACCTTTCTATTGATCGAAATCTATTATAAGAACGGAATTTAATTTTTGCCTTGCTTTGGTGACCTATTCCGAAGCACCTCTTCTCCATCGCAAATAATCCAATCAAAACCATAACCAATGATTCGATTACATCCCACCCATCATGATCAGCGGCACACTCTCCAATTCGAAGCTAACGTCATCAGGTCGAGTTTTATAGCTTCAGTTATAATGGTATCTCCCTGCGGTGTCTGTACGATTAAATTAACATTTGACACAGCTACAGTTTTTCAGATTTTTTTTCTATATCCAAAGACTGGCTATTGGCGATGACGGCAGCAAAGATGCACTCACTCCAATGCAAGACTCCGTTTGTATCGGTCATCGTGTGCGTGAAGCCATTTAAACAAACTACCTTTCTCTCGTTTCCTCTCATGCAAAACTCCAAGCACCGGTGCGCCGTTTTTTGCGGTTTTTAGTCGTACCGAAAACCGTCGTTAAAAATCGATGCAAACTAGATCCTTCGAAATTCGATTGCCCAGAGGTCTGAAATAAAATAAGGGGCTATCCATATACCACGTGGACTAGATTTGACCGATTTCTGACACTCCCCTCCCCCTGCGTGGACAATCATTCATATAATGTTTCAATAGAATGTATGGATCCCCCAAACTGTCCACGTGATATATGGATGGCCCCTAACCAAATCTTGTAACGTTGAGATCTATTTGCCATGATTAATTGAACTCGGATTCGATTGAAGCTACTGTACCTGTGATGTTTCAAATTTAAACAAAAGTGCACTGAACTGGCGAAGATTTTTTTCACCACGGGATTTGACAAGTTTGATTGTGTCCTCTTAAATGGGCCCACAACAAACAACAACAACACCAACGCATTTTGCGTTTATATTGCATATCTCTAAGCAATCGCTTACATCTCATGTGTGGATGTTGCGTCTTTTGGGAAGGTATAGGGTATGTGGCCCATACCTCAGCCTAATACGCAGTGGTCGGTTACATTATTCATTGTAACTCATGAAGTAATTGAGCTGCAAAAAATATTCAACTTATTTGTTATTTGCTTGCTTAGATAAGCTTATTAAGATGCTTGATGTTCTGAACTACGAAAAGTTAAACAGCTAACTTTATTACGACGAAATCTCTCGAGAAATATCGATGTTATGTCGGTCTATAAGCGCAATATCTGGTCTATTCGTAAATGCAACTTCGTCTCATCTACTACCCTTATAAATTTAGTATGGTTATTTTTCTTAACGACCTATTGGGGGTATCATCCAAACCATTAAAGAAATGGTTGGAGGATTCGTGATATCGTTCGTTTAAGGTTATTTTTTATCAGGGTAGGTTTCAGTTTTGGGAGGGTTGTTTTTGTATTTTTTTTTTTGACATCACATTACCTATGTACTATGAAAATTTCAAAAATCAGATTGAAAAAACTACTTTAAAACACTAAAATGATTATCAATTCTGATCCATCGGCAGTTGAAATAATTAAATTCCCTCAACTCATGCTTTTGAATTCCCAATTTTTGAGTATAATTTTGTTTGGTGCATTTTAAAAATAAACAAACACTTACTCTTCCACTTTTTGAAATTTTTTGAAAAACCAAAATTATATATGTGATGACCAAAATATGCCAAGGTTAGGAACATAGTAAAAAATATGTTCCTTTAATTGTTGATATATGCCATATTGTCATTGAAAGATTTTTTATTGTCTGCACTCGGTCTGGATTATAAACCAACTTTTGGCATAGAGTACAGCAAAAATTTTGTTCGTGAAAATTGCCACTTTTTTTATTGTAACCTAACTTAACCGCCTATTCAGCATATTGTTATTTGGCGTTTTATCATTTGACTTATTGTTAAAACTATATAGGAGATTGTTAGTTTATAGTTGTCAACTGTAAGGGTAAATGTCGTAACAATAACGGAAACGTTCGTCATCAATAAGGGAAATGGTCCAGGAATGGTTTGTGATTATGCTCGTATAGCTGTAAATCGAAGATTAAAGGGTGTTTCGATCAACATTTGGTCGACTTAAACTTGACGCATTGCCTTTCATCGTGCATTAAAAAATTTTGCACACCCCTCATTTTGAAGATGTGTGCGTGTAGCATCATGCCTCTATTTTGATTTTGAGGTAGCACTTCAGTTATCAAAATGTCGTCGAAGGAGGAGAAGCAACGCAACGCATGGTACAGGACGATGAAACTTACGTCAGTCTGCCTTGACAGCCTAGCCTTGCCTTGCCTTAAACAGCTTCCTGGACAAGAATTTTATACGGCAACCGGACGGGGAAAGGTGGCAGATATTTTCTAGCACATTAAACTGTCAAAGTTCGTGAAGAAATATCAAGTGTGGCAGGCCATCTGTACCTGCGGCTTAAAGAGCAACGTTTACATTGCGACCGGAACCGTCAACCAGGAAATTTATCTGAGCGAGTGCCTACAAAAACGTCTACTGCCTTTCCTGAAGCGACACAATTGTTCCGTTATATTTTGGCCAGATTTGGCATCTTGCCATTACGGAAAAAGGCCATGGAGTGGTATGCTGCCAACAACGTTAAAGTGGTGTCCAAGGACAAGAACCCTCCCAACACGCCAGAGCTCCGCCCAATCGAACAATATTGGGCCATCGTCAAGCGGAACCTTAAGAAGACTCAAAAAGCTGTTGTGAGCGAGAAACAGTTCATGGCAAACTGGCGTTCTGCGGCGAATAAAGTGGACAAGGAGACTGTACAAAATCTTATGGCAGGTGTTAAACGAAAGACCCGGCAATTCGCATTCGGTGAAAAGGAAGCTTAGCTGAATATTTCTCCTGTATTATGTATTAACTGAACTGGAAAAGGGAAAAGAATTTGACTTACTAATAAAAACTTTGATCGACTCACACACATTACTGTTTGACCAAATTTTGATTGGAACACCCTTTATGTGATGACCAAAATATGCCAAGGTTAGGAACATAGTAAAACATATGTTCCTTTAATTGGGTCTACGGTTTTCTTGTGAAATCATTCTGGTATCTTTTATGTGAACAGTTATTTCATAAAGCGTTACGAATAACTGTATATCTTGGATCCATTACAAGGTGCAATGGGTCAATTTTGCTACATTTGTGTCATTTGAAAATAGTGATGGTAATCTGTTCAGCTTAGTCAGAGAAGTCATGGCGCCCAAAAGTTAAAGAAATCGAGAATCGCATAAAAGTGTATAGCTGTAAATCGAAGAATAATATATCAATTACTTCAAAAGGAACCGATCATTACGATTTTTTTTTCCGTCGGCCTATTTCCTCATATGGTGACAATCACCGACGCCAGGAAGTCGACTCCACCACCTAGACCCAACCTATCGACTCATGAATATGAGGCGGGACAAACGGCTTTACTTCCCTTCCGAAGGAAGGCTTGACCAGATTCTTTCGCCTCAGAAAAACCACCGACATCGACTGGGATTGAACTCAGACCCACCAGGGTGCCAAGTAGCAGTCACGCTTACCACTACACCACCAACGCCGGCAACGATCATTACGATGTCAACATAATTTTGTCAATTTTTATGAGATATTTGGTACATAGGCCGAATGAAGGAGCAAGGCTGACATTACATCCCATAACCCTATGAACCCTATGAAAATTATGTGAGACCACAGAAAAATGTGTGCTTAGCACTTCCGTATACAATTGAGAGAAAAGTAGGGTTGTTATGACCAGGGTTGCCACATGCACTGGTCTATCTAGATTGACACATTTTTCCATATAGATATCCGTATGTAAAGATTACAGATTTTTAAGATAAACCAATATTTTAAATTTTTTTGGCAATTGCTTGTCCACTCAAAAACCGCAATTTAAAAGAAATGTATACATTTTACGATCCAACTTTTTACCACTTCTACTTTCAGTGTGCTGTTTTAGCAGCGGGTGGATAGTCATGAAGAAAATGAATATATTTTTTGGCTCAGGAAGTATTAGCACACCGGTCCCAAGGTCGGTCCCAAGCTTATTGATTGACTCACACCAACACACCCTCAAATATACTGTCAAATTAACATAGCGAATCAAAACAAAAACAAAGATACTAGTACCGAAAGGTACTGAAAAGCGCAATAGTGTATTGCAAGGTGCAGACTGCAAGGTGTGCTTCCGAACTAGGGGTTCTACGACAGTGAACCAATTTCAAATCACTAGTTTCGTATTGATTGTTGGTTTGAGGGTCCAGAAGCAAAAAAAAAACAATTGACACTGACGGGGGCGACCCCGGCGTAGTGGTTGACATCCATACCTCTCACGCCAAAGTCACGAGTTCGAATCTCACCTCCGAACAAGTTACGAAAATACCCAAAAAGGGAATTTGAGTTACTACGACGGGAGATGAACCAGCCCAAGGCTGAAAATCTCGATAATCAAGACAAAAAAAAAATTGACACTGACACTACAGTGACAGATGACAGTCTGAAAATCAGTTTTTGTGTGTGCCCAAATGATTTCTCCTTTATTTTATTTTTTTGAAGTAATTTAAAAAAAATTATTGATATTCCCAAGAATTCTATGAACATTTCTTTGACATTCCTTAGGATATCCCATGAATTGACTAAATTTATTGAAAATCGTGCCCCCGCATGTTAAATCCCGCACGTCTCATAACACCTTCTAGCGCAATGTTGAACAAGAGGCAGGAAAAAAACATCGCCTTGTCGAAATCCTTTCTTTGTTTCAAATGAGTCCAATAGTGCTTCCGATATCCTCACAAAGCACTGTGCACCATCCTTCGTTGTCTTGATCAGTCTATTCAGACGGGGAAACCCGTTCTCGTTCATAATTTTTCATAGCTCTTCGTGATCAATAGTATCGTATGCAGCCTTGAAATCGATGTTGCGTAGGAACTTGATATTCGTGACTCTTTTGGAGAATCTGCCGCAACGTTTGGTCCGTTTGTCGATCGCCCGTCCACAAAACCGGCTTTATAACTTCCCACAAAGCTGATTGCTAGCAGCTATAGACGGCGAAAGATGCTGTGGGAAAGCACTTTGTAGGCTACGTTGTGAATAGTGATCGCTCGGTAGTTCTCACATTACAAATTGTCACTCTTTTGTATATTGAGCAAAATTCACTCTTTCCACTGCTCTCCGGTAGCTGTTCTATACCCCAGATCCTGACTATCAGTCGATGCAGACAAATCGCCAAGTTATTCGGGCCCATTTTTTAAGTTCCACTCCGAAACTATCCTTCCCAGCTGCCTTGTTGTTCTTAAGCTGTATGATGGCATCCTTAACTTCGCTTATCATGGGACCCTCGTCCGCTGTTCCGATGAAGTCATTTCTCCTGCTGCCTTGATGTTCCGCCTCTGTGCCATTCAGGTGTTCAACGTGTGCTGCTTCCATTGCATTGATCAGCTCACGTTGATCCGTCATGATATCTCCATTTCGGCTCGCGGCACAAAGCCTTTGCGAGATGCGTTCGCGTTACTTGAGAACGTTACAGCTACTCCATTTTTTCGCGCTTCAACTCCCCCAGGCGGCGCTTCTTATCCCGGAAAAGACGAGTTTGCGGTCTTCGCAACTGTTTGAATCGCCCCACATTTTGACGGGTTCCTTGCTGCAGCATCATCGCCCACACTGCATTCTTCTCGTCCAAAACCATCTGACACTCTCCCTCGAATCGGTCGTTCCGACGATATCTATCCAGAAACCCAATGACACCTTCTGCTGCGTTGTTAATGGCTGCTTGGAGACTAGTGCAGCAGTCTTCAAGGGGGGTTCGATCAGCTCTCCTTCATCCAGCAACGCTGCTTCTAGCCTTTGTGCGTAATCAGTTGCGACTTCGTGTAGTTTCAGTCGTTCCAGATTGTACCGTGGCAGGCGTCGGTACCGAATGTTGCTTGTAACGGAAAGTGTTTGGCGCATTTTGACCATGGCCAGGTAGTGGTCCAAATCGACATTTGCGCTGCGATAGGTCCTGACGTCGAATCCGAGAAGTGCCTTCCATCAATTGAAACATGGTCGATTTGTGCTTCGGTCTGTTTTGGTGATCTCCAGGTGTACAGCTATGGGAGGCTGTGCTGGACGTAGGTACTACGAATAGCCATATTCTTGCAGGTAGTGAAATCGATTAGTCTGAGGCCGTCTGAGCACTGGTAGATGGTATGACCACCCATATACGTATGTACCGACGATCCTTTCCAGTAAACCAACTGCAGCGACGTCTATGCCGATTGTACCGGTCCGTATTAACATGGTGTGTTTCCTGTACTCATGAGTTTTACAGCTGGCTTGTAGGGCCTCCACCAACCTCCTGTCTCGTCGTGGAACTATCGTGCAGTGATCAGAGTCCCACCGCCACTATCATGGAGAATAGACGCCCGGATAGGCTCCTTCCCAGCCAGCATACGACCAAGGTCTCACCGGGGTTGGTTACTCGATCTTTCCCCAGTCGGCATCGTGGGGAGGAAGGGATAGGTGTTACTGGGCAAGAGGCAATTGACTACAAAGTAGGGTCTATTTTATACCTGCTTACACAGGAAGTACCAATGGTACGCAATGTCCTGTCATTATCCCCCTGCACCCAGCTGACAGAGTGCCTAAATTGTTAAGACATGATGGGAGTGTGTTTGTCTTTCGCAGAAAACAACGACAGCACGCTTCAACGATCCGTCGATTGATTTCAGCCGATTTTGCCGATTTTTTTGCTTGTTTTTGGCCGATTCTGCCGATGTTCAACCGGTTGCTGCTCTGCTCAGCCGCTGCGACAAATAGAAAAGATCCAATTTGCTACGCAGTAAAGCGAGCACCAGACCGGAGACCAGTTTTTATCGGATTCACTGGAGTCCTTGTTTCAGACGACGGTCCAAAGGGTCTTAGGCCCACGGCGGTGACGTGTCCTGTGAGACCCACTTTGGAGCTGCTCGGAAAATCCTGATCGGAAATCATGCGAGAACCTACCTACCAAATCCTGCCTTCTAGAAACGTACGACTAGAAGAACAGCGTTTACCACAGTCTTAGTCCCTTGACGATGGCGAGCCGTGCGAGACCCACATCAGACCTGTTTTGGCAATAACCCGTCATAGAAATGGCTCAGACTATCGGCATTGAACTTGCGTGGTTACAAGTGTCATCTGTAGGACGAAACAGCTGGGACCCGTTATCAAAAGAAAGAAGGACTAAGGTATGTGATTACTATCGACTGTTGATATTGATGTCCTCACCGTTGATATTGACTTGCTCATTCATTTATTGTTTTGCTGGCGCAATTTTTTTTCGTGTCTTGTGATTGGTTCATCCCATGGTAGTTTTGCTCTACCCGCTACCAGAACTGTAACTGTTGTACCAAGGCTCATTAGGAAATCGAGAGACTTAAATGTGCAGATTAAACCTCCTAGATGAATAAATGTATAGGAACATTAGCAGCTCCTTAACCAGCACTAGTGACAATGGAAGCAGGAGTAGCCAAATAATTATAACTATTGGTTCCTGCTCGTGAGTTGGCGTTTTATTGCAGACATATAGTTGATCATTGAAAAATGTTCGTAGCGCAGAACAATTGCAACCATCATCCAGAACATACTGGAACTTAACGGTAACTTTAACCAATCCGGGAAAGTCCTCAATTGGATTCCATACACTGCTCGTAAGCGAACAGGAACTGTAGCGTGCTGAACGATGGCATACCAGCAACGTGAGGTGGTTGATGCTGTTGCGCAAGATCTGTTCTGAAGACTCGAACACTTCAACTCGAATGGCGTTCAATGAATCTACAAACAGCACACTTTCGTTCGAAGCTCTGGATGAGTTCACCCACAAGTGCAACTGAATCAGTATACAAATGCGTTCCTGTGGGCTTTGTTGGGATACGCTCGGTCCATCCATAGGCAACATACGTCGCTGGCTTATACAGATCGATGGTTGTAGTACGAGCAGCGAGACGTTGTCACATCTTGAACTCGACAATTGAGCAGTGTTCTCGGAGATTGTAACGGTCTCTACAAGGACGTGTACTATGCCGATGAAATACAGAAGCTGGTTCAACATGGTTGTACTACTGGCGAATGAATAACATGCTCTGAAGTTCACCTGGCTCGTGTTCCCATGTTGCCTGTTGCAATGAATGGTGAGTTATTCTTAGAATTAATCACAGTATGCCTTGAAGTTAACTTGGGTGGAGCAATGCTCCTGCAGTGGGCCAATTCCCGTAAATTTTTCGCTTTTGCTCTGCCGTGTTGCTTTCTAACTGCGCTTCAGCGACTGGGCTGATGGAGGACCCTATGCCCTATGATAGTCATTTGAAGTCACAGATGTTCCTGTTCACATACTAATGGTTACCGTTTAAATCAATGAGGAGGAAGTAATTCGTCTGAGTCTTCGTTTAAGCACACTATACTAAACAAAAAATGGAGGCAGATGAAAGAACTTTTCCTTTTAATTTAAGCTAGAAGTTGAGGAAATATGGGATGAATTTTAAAAGTCGAGTCGAGCAACTTGACAGGATGCTTGTCATTGCGCATTACAGAAGCCGACTGAATCTGATCGTGTCGGCAACCGAACTCGAATGTTAACTGTAGTGTTGAAATTTTTCAAAATGTCATTGAAATATTACACCATGCAATAATTCAGGACATTCATCAATTAAGAAGTCATTTTTGACAGCCGAAGAATAATTATTTACATTTTTCACTCTTGCTTTGTGAAATACACTAATGTTTATGTTATTCTGAAAACCCCATTAAGACGCTGTTTCAAAGTTGCGATGGGAAGTATTTTTCAAGGAATTTATAAATTTATAAGGAGTGTATCGAATATAAACTATCCACATACATTTGCGTTGTACGCATGTATTTGTGTTGGTTTTTTATGCTCTGAACACTGCATGCTGTGCGTTTGACTGTCAGCTTTCTTTTGTTTACTTGTTTGTGCGGTTCAAATTCTGCGTTTTCAAAATGTCGCGTATTGAAAAGGAAGTGAAAATTAAGGTTCTGGATACATGGCTAAGTGAGAAGGGTATTACTATGCGAAAATTGGCGAAGCGGTTTGGAATTCATCATGCGAGTGTTAAAACCATCATTAATAAGTTTGGGGAACACTATTCTTTGGATGAGCTACCAGGAAGAGGCAGAAAACCCGGTTCTTCCAACCCGAAACTGGAGCAGAAAGTGGTATCTCTAATCATGAAGAACAAATCAATGTCAATACGTGATTTGGCCAAAAAAGCAGGAACTAGTGTCGGAATGATCCAGCGTATCAAGAGGCGAAACCACCTGAAGACCTACAAGAAGCAGAAAATCTCGAAACAAAGTGCAGAACAGAAGAAGCGAGCAGCAACAAGGGCCCGGAAATTGTATTCGCGTCTTTTGCAGCGTCCGGATGCATGCGTTTTGATGGACGATGAGACCTATGTAAAGGAGGACTCAAAAACCCTTCCAGGTCCACAATACTTTACTGCCGTCGTTGGGGAGGATGTGAGCGATGCGGACAGGTCGATTCAAGTGGAGAAATTCGGTCGAAAGGTACTGGTATGGCAAGCAATATGTTCCTGTGGTTTGAAGTCAGCCATTTTTTACACTACCGGAACTATAAATGCGGAAATCAATCGATCTGAGTGTCTCCAGAAGAGATTGTTGCCTTTATATAAGAAGCATAGTACACCTCCACTGTTTTGGATGGATTTAGCGTCGGCTCACTATGCCAAAACCACTCTCAATTGGCTTGCGGAAAAGGGTATAGATTTCGTTGAGAAAAATATCAATCCACCAAATTGCCCTCAGCTTCGACCCATCGAACGTTACTGGGCAATCGTGAAGAGGGTCTTCAAGAAGACTGGTAAGGCAGCTGGGAACATGCAGGAGTTCAAAAAAATTTGGGCTCAAGCGTCCAAAAAATGCGATGCAACACTTGTCCGGAACTTGATGAAGAGCATTCGATCCAAAGTTTGAAAATTCGTGAAGGAATAACTTAAATTTCATCCGGTCTTCATTATGTTCAAGTTTAACCTCGTACAATAAAGGATCAATTTTTTGTATGAATAAAATATCGGTTTTCAACATAATTTGAAAGAAAGTTTGTGGATAGCTTATTTTGGATGCACTCCTTAGGTGAATAAGTGTTGACATCTATTTCAAAGATGATTCAGAAGAGGAGTTATTATCTAGTTATCACCAACCAATTTATGCGTGACGATGCTGAAGCTATTGATAGCATTATTTTTTTGAACATTTAAAATTCAGAGGTTGTTGTATAGATATGCAATGATCGATCTCACTCCAACGATTTTATCTCGAAGATCTCTAACCTTCTGAGCATTCATACTTTTTCCTAAGCTTCTAGAACCTAAATGGGAGATTTTTTTTTAATTTTTGGAGGATTCTCTGAACTTTGGAAGAATTCTCGAAAACTTCTTTGATATATTGATAAACTTCATGAATTTTTTTATACTTCTCTGCTTCAGGGATGTTTTTTTAGCGATCAAATCTCTCAAACGAGGTGAGATGAAAGCCAAGGAATTGTAATTCCTACATGAGTTTGTGTCTTAGCTCAAAGTACGATGTGAATGGTTGGGAAGATGGTGTTTACCATATTTTTGGTTTGTCAATGATTATCTCTTTAATTTCAGGGAAAGATTTTCTTTGAAAATCTTCTTAAATTTCTTAAAAGTGTCTTCCTGAACTTTTGGGAAGTCGTCTTCTGAACTTTTGAGTGTTCCTGAGCTTCGAGAAAGCCTTATTCTGAAATTTTGGAATGTTCGGTTCTAAATTTTTGAACACTTCTATGTAGTTCCAGCTAAACTTTTGGGAAGTCTTCTCCTGAACTTCAGAGAAGTTCTTTCCTGAAATTTTTGAGAATTTATTTATGAAACTTATAAGTAGTGCTCTCACTGTGGAAAGTTTTTTCCTGGGTGTGTTCTTTCTAAACCGGTATATCCTATCCTGAACTCCTAGGAAACTTTTATCAAAACTTTGGGTAAACCCTTTTCAGAATTTTTAGGAAAAATCCCTCAAATTTGTTGCAGCTCTCTTCCTGAACTTTCTCCTAAACTTCGAGAAAGTTTGTTCCTGAATTTCAGAGAAATTGCTGCTTGAACTACTAGGAAATACCCCCTTTACTTCTGAAAAGCTTCTTCCTGTTCTTCTGAGATGCATCTTACTGAACTTCCTGAAATTCCTGAACTTCGAGAAAGTCTCATTCTGAACTTCAGGAATAATCGATTCTAAACTCCAGGAAAGCTCGCTGCACTGCTGTGAAGTTCCAACTAAACTTTTGGGAAGTTTCTTCCTGCACTTTTGGGAAGTACTTTCCAGAACTTCAGAGAAGTTCTCTCCAGGAGTTCTAGGACGTATAGTCCTAAGCTTTGTAAAAGTTTTTTTTTCCTATTTTCCTTGGTTAGTTTCTTCCTGAATTTCTAGGAAGTTCTATCTTCAATTTCCGGAGAACTCCAGAACCTTTGGAAAGTACCAAACTTCTAAAAAGTCATCTCTTTTCAATTTCTTCCTGAAGCTTTGAGAAGCCTCTCCTGATTGTCGAGAAAGAACCTGACTCTCTAGGATGTAGGAATCAGATGAATTTTCTGGAATATTCCTGCTTGAACTACTAGGAAGTTCTCCCTATACTTCAGAGAAGTTTCTGCCTAGCCTTCGGAGAAGATTTTTTTTTCGAGGAAGTCTTTTCCTGAACTTCTAGAAAGTATCTACCCGAAGCTCTGGGTAGTCTCCGTCTGAATCCGAAATGATAATGTACTGAAATGATGCGTTTAGAAGTACTTTAGAAAAAAAAAAAAAAAAGTTCAAAGATTAATTTCAAAAGCTCATCACTTTAACTGTTGCTCTGAGTCTTCGTGCGGCCAACAACTGAACTGGAGAGCCAATGTTAGTATTCAAATGAGAAAATAAAATTTACTTCTTGTTCCACGCCACAAAAGCCTCTGGCGATGTCCACAATAATTTTAATCAGTTCGATGAGCCATTCGACCTGACGGTAGTTGGTTTTGTTTTTAATAGGATTAGACATTTTTTGCTTGAAGTAAATTGTTTGTCTGTTAACTCACCGGCAAAAAAAAAGGTTTAGTGTATTTCTTTCCTTGCTCAGCCAATAACAACTAACCAATGAAAAACGCGTATCAAAACAAACTCTTACTTGACCAAATCTGGCAGATTAGTCACTAGTTTTCAAGCGGTCGATTGATTCGACCAACTCGACAAAATTTTGTAATAGTAAAATAGGCTTGTTGAGCAAAATGACAGTCGACTCGATTTCTATAATTGGCCCCTATTTTTAGCTGAAAGAATAGAGACTCTTTCAATACTGTATCTTCGTAAGTTATCGATGGAGTTGGTATTCAGGAAACACGAAGATAATAACGTAAATTTAACTATGCCTACAGCGAATCCAAACTCGCGAATGCATGAATGATAAAGACATTGTCCTTACTGTTCAATGTTGGCATACTCAATACAATAATGATAAATTGTATGGCAGCAGAATCAGAGGACTGAAAAAAGCGTTAGTTCTTGAAGCCTGCCACTTTTGTTGTGGCGCTAGTGACGATTTTAAAATTTTAAGCTTTGAGGCTTCACAAAGGATTATATTTCTTTACAATTTTTCTTCTACAAAACTACTAGTATCAGTAATTTAGTTAAAACATTATAATACCTGGGTGATAAACAATGAAAAAATACCACCGTTGTGATAGCCATTTCACTAAGAACAACACGGAAGATTTTTCTCTCGAATCAAATTAACGACAAAATACGACAAATTCCGCAGCGAATATTGTATTTGCTGCATATAGCCTTCAAGAAAACCGAGCTGTCAAATTAGCACCACACGCAGCACCAAGTTTTCGGCTTCACGACTGTTGTTCGTGGATGAAAGCAGCTTCAGTCTTGTGAGTAGAATCAAGATTATAATGTTTCACAACATCAGATTGTTATCTGGGAAAGAGACATAGTGATGTTTGTAACGTTTGCATTTAAAAAAATGGACAAAAATTGCCGATTTTTCATGGGTTTACCTTCACCCGCACTGACAAGACTACCCATGCAGCATCAATCATAGTAACCCATGAGTCAGCAGACAAAATTTGACAGCTCCATCAGTCGAACTCTAACCGTGATGGCAAAAACAGTGAAGCAATCCCGTTCAGAAGTGTGCGCGTTCAAAGAACGGCACCCCGCCCCGTCGAAAACGGACATCGTGCGGCACTTTGTGGACGTCAAATACACCTGTTCCTGCATCTACAGCATCTTGGCACTATTAGACAACAATCAGAGCATCGAAAGAAAGCCCGGTTCCGGACGGCCGATAACCCTGAGCGACAAGAAGCTCCAAAGGATGCTGAAGACGAAGACCGAGGGAAAAGTGGCTACATCGCTGCGTGCGCTTGGCCGGGAGGTCAGTTCAACCAGCCATACAGTGAAAAGGTACCTGGCGAACATGAACATACATGTCAGGAAGCGGAAGTCGCGTCCACTGGTTTCGGAGCTGCAGGCAATGACGCAGCGGCAGCGGCTGAATAAGATGGTCAAATCGATTGTCCCGGTGAATCGCGACTTGGCGGTGGTGGTGGACGACGAGACGTATCTCACCCTGGATGGCAACGACCGGCAGGGCACTTCGTATTTTACTTCCCCCACGAAAGAAGTGAGCTTCCCCAAAAAGGTGCTGCTGTGGCTGACAATCAACGAGAAGGGGATGTCAAAGCCGCTCTTCTTTCGCTTCGGACTGGCCGTGAACGGGGAAATTTATGGTACGAAACGCCTGCCGGAAGTTGCGTCGTTCATCAAGAAATACCACAAGGGCGAAGACGAGGTGTTCTGGCCAGATCTGGCGTCAGCCCACTACTCGAAGCGATCGTTGGAGGAGATGGAGCGGCTGAATATCGATGTGGTACCCAAGTCGGCGAATATGTTTGGTTTTATATCTCTTTCGTGTGTATGTGTGTGCGTGTGTATGTATGGGTATATGTGTGTTCATGTATATTTATGTTTGTGTGTATGTGTCTAAATAAGTGAATAAGCTCACGTTTCTCGGCAACTGCTGGACCGAATTGGACAGAACAACCGCCAAATGGAAGATACTAAGGTCCCATTGAATGTTTTTGAAATGGGTGAATTGGTTCCCAGGATAGGGGGGGAAAAAATTCCGGGGGGGGGGGGAAATTTTGAAGGTTTTTTTTTTAAACTTTTTAAAATTTATCCCACAACCCTTAAAACAATGGGGGTTTAAAAAAAAAATCAGGGGTGGGGGTAGGTTGTTAAAAAAAAGGGGGTGGTGGGGGTAACAAATGCTCTTTACCACTTTTTTTTTTATAAAAAAAGGATAAAGAAGAAACAAATAATAAAAAAAAAAAAAAAAGTAAAGGAGGTCAATTTTACTGATGGGTGATGAATTTGTGTTTTTTTTTTTTTTTTTTTTTTATATTTTTTTTTTTTTTTGTTTTTTTTTTTTTTTTTTTTTTTTTTTTTTTTTTATAAAGGTTGTACGGAATGAAATTGCACCACTTTTAAATGACTACAACTTTTTAACCGTTGGGTATATTCTATTGAAATTTTGGGTGAAATTCGCTCAATGTGTATTTGTTTACGCTGTGTAAGTTTCACTAGCAGATATGCAATCGTTGCGAAGATGGAGTCGAAAGAACAGCAGCGGCGGAAAGAAATTTTGCGCACGTACTTCGAAAATACGGATCTTTCTCATCGTGCCATCAGCAGGAAGCTGGGAATGGTACATTCTACGGTGTCTCGTGTTTTAAATCGGTACCACGAAAGTCTGAGCATCGGAAATAAAAAAGTGGCAAAAATGGATCTCCGTATAGTGTTAAGGATCACAAGCGGGTAGTTCAAGCTTTCAAGAGGAATCCCAACAGTTCAGTTCGAGATGTGGCGAAGAAACTGATTCTAACCAAAACTTTCGTGCAAGATGCGAAAAAACGTGAAGGACTACACACGTAGAAAGTCCAAAAGGCGCCTAATCGCGATGAACGGCAAAATACGGTAGGTAAAACACGTGCACGGAAGCTCTACACCCAGATGTTGACGAAACCACATTGCCTCGTTATGGATGATGAGAAGTATGTAAAAGCAGACTTCCGGCAGCTTCCGGGGCTCCAGTTTTTCACTGCTCATCATAAATTCGATGTCCCTGAGGACGTTAGAAAGCATAAGATGTCAAAGTTTACCAAAAAATATATGAGTTGGCAAGCAATTTGCTCGTGTGGAAAGCAGAGCACCCCATTCGTGACAACTGAAACGGTCAATGGGCAAGTGTACCTAAAGGAATGCCTCCAAAAGCGTCTACTTCCTCTTCTGAGGTCACACGATGGTTCTACGATTTTCTGGCCGGATTAAGCCTCGTGCCATTATTCGAAAGAGGTTTTGGAGTAGTACAAGGCTAAGGAGGTGAATTTCGTGCCGAAGCATCTCAACCCCCCGAACGCACCGGAACTGCGGCAAATTGAAAGGTACTGGGCCATCATGAAGCAGGCACTTTGGAAGCATCCTAAGGAAGTGAAATCGGAGGAAGATATGAAGAAAAAATGGATTGCAATGCAAAAAAAAAGTTGGTCCAAATGTTGTATAGGACCTTATGAGTAGTGTAAAGAAGAAGGTTCCTGCTTTTGGATATGGTATTGAAATTGAATAAAACAAACATAGGAAAATATTCATAACATGTTTTATTTTACTCCCTGAAAGTTGGAAGATGATGGGTTGAAGGGGCGAATTTTGCCGAATATTTGTGTGTGTCGCAATTTGATTCCGTACACCCTTTAGTTGAATTCAATTCGGATGAACGATACCACAACTACTCAATATTAATAGCAAACTATAGGACCATAATATCTTTCATCAATTAATAATTCCTGAAATCCATTTTTTTCGAAACTTTGTCCAACCATATCTCCGGAACTGTAAGCTGTTTAAAGTCTTCGAGTACGTATGTTTTATCGTCCATTATGATACAAGAAAATGTTTGCAAAAAATTGGTGTAAAGCTCCTTAGCACGACTTTTTGCAGGGAATTTTTGCTTGTCATCACGGTTGGGCACCTTTTTCACTTTGTACGCCTTCAGATCTTGCCAGTGCTTCACTTTTTGTACGTATGATTTTGACTTCCCAACTTTGCGAGCCGCATTTCGCACAGCAAGATTGGGATTTTTCTCAATAATGGCTACCACCTTCTTGTCCATTTGTCGGGAGCATACTTTCCGATTTATTCCACTTCCAACCGTCCGATCCACAGTCAAGCGCTGGTCAAATGATTTGCAAACACAAAACACGATACTTTTCGGTAGTTTTAGTTTCTTGGCAAGATCGCGTACCGATAAATTCGAATTTTGCTGCCGTTCGTACAAAATGCGTTTGTGCAATTCCACTTGATTTTACTGACTGTAACAAGAATGTAAACATGTTCTTCCACGAAATAAAGTGGAGACTTTCAGCTGTCATATTAGTGAAACATTTCAGCAATCCGTGAAATAATTCAAAATCTATACTGAGAGGAAAGTGTCCGAAATTTAACGTGGACAGGCTTTAATTTTATCAGCTACGAGCGCCTCCATCCCGATGGGTGCCATTGCTGTAGCCGGGTGTCACCACCCACTTTGAGACAGTGGTGCCACTTTACAAAGGGTGAAATCATTCAACAAAATTGAGCAGCACTTCAAATATGAACAACTTTCTTATTATAAACTCAAATTAAGCACGGTTTGTTTCAAATGCTTCATGAAAGAGTGCCACGTGTTTTCAAGGTGCCTTCGATTTTTTAGCTCAACTTTAAAGTAGCTTTTTTGTGTATAAACTGAACATACCACTTTCTCCATGCGAAACTTCAAGTCGAAAGAAACGATTTTTGAAAAATTAGAAACTTTTTAGAGATAGTTTTTGGCACACTTCCAACCAGAATTTAGTATGCCAATTTGTAATTTCTAGGTTTTTTTTTTCAGTAGGGCGAATCTAACATTGATAGATTCTCTCCGGTCTCGCTCTCTTTCATTTATTACAGCGCCATTATAAAACTTTCGAGCTATTCTTAAGTACAGATCGAAACAAAACAGTACTGGCTAGCATACTCTACAAATAGTTGAATGAAAAACGTAAAGGTGATTGGAATATGAATGAAAGAGAGTCTCTCAATGTCAGATTCGCCCTAATGAGAGAAAAAATCCTATAACGACTGTTCCAGAAAGTATAAGCACACCTTATTTTAACGGTCACTTTGAATATAATGAAATATTTCAACATGTTTTGGCTGCGTCCTTTTGTTTGCACATTTCTGAATGACATAGCATCAAACAAGTGCTCAGTTTTGTGTTACCTATCAAAATGCGCGGTCTTACTCCGGAACAACGAAAAAGTATCGTGCACAAATAGTGCAATGTGAGCGGACTCTCCTTGAGAAAATTGGCCAAGGAAGAGGGTGTAAGCGTCGGAGCGGTACAATCTGCGATTCGAAAACATAGAGAACAGTGTACGTTTGAAGATGCGCCGTAGAGTGGTCGGAAATCCGGTCCTGTTAGTCCGGATATCGATAAAAAGATCAGGGATGCCTACAAGCGAAAACCAGCGACTTCTTTCGGAATGTTGCGAAAAAACTAGAGACCTCGTCGAGTAACGTCATGCGTGCCAAAGAAAGACTTGGGCTAAAAACATACCGGAAGCAGAAAAAACCTAAAAGGAACCCAAAACAGGCCGCGTCCGTGAAACCACGGGCCCGCAAACTCTACGATTCGTTATTGTGTAGAAATTCTGGGTGTATAATAATGGACGATGAAACGTATGTGAAACTAGATTACAAAACGCTTCCCGGACCACAATTCTATACTGTAAGCGAAGACAAAGACATCTCCAAAACGGAGAAGGCAATTTTTACCGAAAAATTCGGTAAGACGGTTATGGTTTGGCAGGCAATATGCGAGTGTGGTAAAACATGTTGTCCGTACATCACAACGGAGACGATGAACACTCAGAAATACGTTAAGGAATGTCTCCAGAAGCGATTATTGCCGATGATCAGGCAGCACGAAGGTCAAGTAGTGTTTTGGCCTGATTTGGCGTCATGTCATTACCCAAAGGACACTTTAGAATGGTACAAAAGTCAAAATGTATGTTTCGTGCCGAAAGACATGAATCCGCCGTACTGCCCGGAGGCACGGCCAATCGAGACTTTTTGGGCTTTAACCAAAGCAAAGCTTCGAAAATTCATAAAACCAGTGGACGACATCCAAAAATTTACAAAAGATTGGCCAAAAGTGGTCAAAATGGTGGGAAGTACCACTGTACAGAAGCTAATGGGTCATGTTCGAGGAAAAGCTAGGAGTCTTGGCAATGATTAAATATTTTGATTAAACGAGAGTAAAATATTATATAAAACACAAACACAAATATGATTTGCCAAATAAAATTTTTAAAACTAAAAAAAAACAAGACTTTTTTGTTATTTTTAAAGTGTGCTTATACTTTCTGTAACAGTCTATAATTTGTTTTTATTTTTTAAAACAACACAGCCTACTGGTTCATCTCCCTTCGTTGTCACTCAAACACCTCTTTGAGTATTTTCGTAGCTTGTCTGGAGGTGAGATTCGAACTCTTTCCTTTGACGTGAGAGGAATGGATGTACGTGGGGTCGCCCCCAATGTCAGTCCCAATGGTTGTGCAAAATTGCCACAATTTTAACTGTGGAAAATGAGGAAAACAAAACATGGCAGCTGAAGCATTGAATAATAACATTCTAAGGGATTATGTTGTTGTTTGTTTTAATAGGAATTCAAAACCCAGGTTTATAATACCAGATGCTTTGAATGCACTGCACTCAATCTTCTTTTGAATCATTAATCGCTTGTGCTGTTGATTAAATACGGTACTTCAAAGCATTTCACGCCAAAGAATATCCCGAGTTTTTTTTAATTTGCTTTAATCGTCACTTCGAATGTATAGAACTGATCCTGCATCAAATTTCACCTATAAATTCAGAATATATTTACTTTAATAACCAAATTTTCGTTGACTCTTACAAGTCAAAGAACCGCAAAAAAAACAATTCATCCATCTATTCGTGCGAACTGACCCTTCCTTCTACCTTTCCACGGTTAGAACAGTCAAGAAAGCCCGATTTGGCTGTTATCTTGTCATTAAAATTTCCTCCATTTTTTGCCAATTTTTTGGATTTTTTATCGATGATGAGTTTTTAAGAATATCTTTTTAGTTCTGGTTGATGCATCCATTTCTGGTTATAAATTGACAATAAATATTAGCGGTATTTAGTAATACACTCTGCGCTCTATCAGTGGTAAGCAATCAAATTTGGGGCCTTGTTTTCGGATCGATCAAAATAATTTTCTCTGTAAGAAAGGTAACAAGCCAAAACAAAGAAAAATTGCAAAAGCAAATTAACAAAGTGCACCTGGCCTTGCGTAGCAACCGTCCAAACAAACACCGGTCAGGGTCTTGCGGTCCACCCCAGCGCTTGCCGAGTGACATTGACCAATGCAAGCAAAGACGTTGGGCACGAGAGAAATGAAAAATAATAAACTCAACTCAAAAGAGTACCACAACAATAAGTCGTTGCTGATTCAACCATAAAACGTGAAACTTTTGTTCCGTAGATTTTCGTGAGTGCTCTCCGACTGACCCAACGGGATGAATCAAGCACAAAGGAACGAAAGTGGTTTATATAACTGGAAGGAATTTGGAAGATGAATTGTTAAACTGTAATGTAAACCATCGATTGAAATTCTCAGAAGATTCTCAGTAGGCTCTCGAATAATGTTGCCAAACCCAAAACTGATTACTTTCTCAGAAATAACATTGAACGCAAAGTTCGCCGAATACCAATTTGATGACTCCACCAACACCAACAACTCACCTGAAAAGAAGAAAAGAAAGAAAAATAAATATTAGCATTGTTTCCAACCGATTAAATCTGCTATTATCTACACATAAAATTGATTTAACTATACGATGTGCAACTTGGGAACAAGTGGTGGTTGCAGATGCCCTTGTAGTAATCATTTGTTGAATTCTGTGTTGTTAAAACAAATCAAAATTTGATTACATTTACGTTTAAATACAACCAATAATCGATACCCGATATCCCGAAGCTAAAACCAACCATGTTTCCGTCAGCTATAGTCTATCGCAATTCCCATTCAATGAACGCTCTTCACAAAACTGCACTTTCAACCATTCGACCATAAATTTAATTCACACGAAATCGACGCATGCAGAAAATCACGTTCCGAAAATGGCTGGACATGGTTCCGAGTGCCTTGATTAAAATATCAACACGGCCGAACGGGGCATTCATACTATTGCAATAAATTTGTAGTTTGTTGAAGAGAACGAACCAAAAAAATTGCAGGCTGGAATTGTAGCCATGTTCACAGCTGATTCCGAAATGTAAATTACCCAGCTGTTTGGAAATGTTTCCTCGCCGGCACCATCCACGTTTTATGGTTGTTTCATGCAATGGAATAATCCTTCCGAGAAGGGCTTTGCAATGCTCTCAAATATCGATTCTTTATTAATTTTTTTGGTTCAACAACTGTAATCCACATTCGGTTTGTTTTTACACCAGCGAAAGTAATCGAAATTTAATCCGGCTAGCACACTCTCAACCAGAACCACAAACAGCTCGAAATATGTGAAACAATTCGAATACGTAAGCATATTGAGGTAATAATATTAATAAAAAATCGATTATTATTATTTATGAATTATCCACGGGTTGAGATAATCCTCTATATGTCCCTCTCTCTATCTCGGTAGAAATCCGCTAGTATTCACACTGAGAAGGATCTTCTGGGTTCAGGGGGGGAGGGGGTAGCAATATATATTCATGCCGGCCGGTGGGAGCCATAAAACCGGCAAAGTGAAATATGGTAAACACGAAACAATCGATCGGTGACCTTTTGCAAATAAGGAAAATATTTTTTTTTTTTTTTTTTTTTCTCTTGGGTGGGGAGGTGGGGGGTATGTGTGTTTTTCCGCCAAAAAGGGGGGGTTTTTTTTTTTTTTGGGGGGAGAAAAAAAAACAGACGAAAACAAAAAAAAAAAAAAAAAAAATATTTTTTTTTTTGAAAAAGGAGGGGGGGGGTAACGTCAGGGTTCAAGAAAAAAAATTTTTTTTTTTATAAAAAAAACGGAGTGGGAGGGGTTTTTTTATTTTAGAAGCGAAACAACCTTTTTTTTTTTTTTTCCCCGGGGGGGTGTTATATATAAAAATATTTTATTATTTGGGGGTAAACCTAGGACAGGACCTGCCAGCTGTTAGTGCAAAACAAAGACCATTTACCTGTCAAAAAAGACCGTTTTTTATTGGTCGCTTTGACAACTGCCTCTACCGCCTCCGTCGAGTTATGTTACAAGCAGGCAGTTTGTTGTTGGTTTGGCGGTGTTGCTAGTAGTCACTGCTTTTTCACTTTTTGTGACAACTAGAACAAATCTCGAGTAATTCATGTTAAGGGCCTAAAAGCCAATTGTAAACAATGACTTTAAAGGTCGATTTCTCCTGAATCATAAATCATTCTCGTAAAATGAAAGCAACATCTGGTAGAAGAATGTTAGTTCTACCATATGGAGTAGCTGGATATAATGAGATTCTCGTGATTCCTGTGAGATCAACGTTTAAAGTCATTGTGTAATAATGGCTTTTAGGCCCTAATCATGAATTACTCGAGAAATGCGGAACGAAAAATTCACTTTTGCAGTGGTTTATTTTAAATCAGTTCGAAATGAAGTGCAAAGCGATGAATTGTGGTCGCAGTGACGTGTCACATTCGGGTCTCCATTTTCATCGGTTCCCGAGAAATCCAATCGTTCGCCGAGAGTGGGTGAAGGCCTGCATTGGGAATGCAAGCGAGGAAGACATTCTCTTGCTCAAGCTTTCTCCCCTCAGCAGAATTGGCAGGATAAGCATCAACGACAAAAGATTTTTTTTAATTACTTTATTTTCAATGGGATTACTGTGTAAACATATCTGGCAACACTGGAGCGACCCCCGTATCATAGCAATCATAAATTTATAAGAGAACATCTCTCTCTGAGCTGGCAGGTCCGGTCCTAGGACTAAACAACTGACCAGAGAAATTATAAATCTAGACTAACATTTGAAAAGGGCGGGGGAGCCAAAATATAAAAAAATCATATTGTATTATTTTTTTATTGAACAATTTCAGAACAACTAATTTACCGTGACAATGAAATTAAAAACAAATATACACTTCCTTAAACAAGAAAAAAAAATTATGGCGTTCTTCCGGATTACAATTGCTCTAGTTGTTTTGCTGTTCCACCGCTTTTTAGCTTTTTAGTTAGCTTAAAATCCTGGCTAGTAGTTAATATTTTAGGCAAACACTAATACTAATTTATAATAATTTCGACTTGAGCTTGAAGTATATATTTACGGCTTTTATGTGTAAATATTACTTTCTTTATCAGAACTTGAAAATAACCATTACGTCCTAATCACAAAGCAGAAGTCATTTCGCCGCATATTTTCGCCCGTTAAAATGTCGAATTGGAATTATACCTTGGACATAATTTTGTTGATTTCCATTGATTGTTGTTACGCCGTCGATATTTGTTTGCTAAGGGTAGGGTTTAATCGAGATTTCATCAAATGATTTTGCTTCGCGTTGAAGAAAACAAATTTATTTATTAATTTATTTATGAAATTTAAGACCTTTGTTCAGATCAACTCAGATTTCATAACGGAGAGCCATGTTTTCCTCCTCTGTATAGACAGCCGGACAATTATAAAAGCCGTTTATTTTTTTTGATTTATCCATGAAGCAGGAGCTTCACGGAATCCCAGAGCATCATCGTCCTATGATTGCTATGGTAATATTTGCTGCAAAGTTTGACCAAGTTGATTCCACTAAATCGTTCTTCTCTGACATTGATAGAGGATTCAGCAGGCTTTGGTATTTTTAATGAAATTTATAGCGCCAATCGTAAACTTCAAGCTCCTTGTTCCGTATATGTCGCTGAATTAGCGGCAACACACTTTACGCTAGAAATTGTTGTCTCACTAACACCGGATCAGTACTTTATTTTCACGGATAGTCTCAGTTCTATAGAAGCTTTTCGCTCCTTGAGGCCGGTAAAGCACTCCTCGTATTTTCTCATGAAAATACAGGAGCTTCTATCTTCGCGTTTTTTATCATCACTCATTGTTCAATTCTGGGGCTCGCTTGCAAAGGTGGGCGCTATAGAAGGCGATATTTACGATCGAAAAATCGCCTTTAATGATTTTTTTTTTCCTATTTTTTGTCAACAGTCACTCGTCAGCTGGTAGAAATGGAGTAAAGGAGATTTGGGACCATGGCAAAATTCTATCATCCCAAAGGTGACGAAGAAATCTTGGTTTGGGGGGATGGATGTGGGTCGAGACTTCATTCGTGTGATGTCGCGCGTCATGTCCAATCTTTATTCTTTGAGCGCTCATTTATACCGAGTTGGGCTGAGCGACAGCAATCTCTGTGAATGTGGACAAGGTTACCAGGACGCAGATCACATTATTTGGTCATGTGCTGAACATCGTGGAGTCAGATCTGAGTTTTATAATTCCCTTCGGGCTCGAGGTAGACAACCCAATGTACCGGTTCGAGAAATTTTGGCTGTACGTGATCTGGAGTTTTTAAACTCATTCATGTGTTTTTGACTAACATTAGCCATAGATTGTTTTTAGTTTAACCTGCATGTTTACTGTAATTTTTTTTATCTGTGTTTGTGTGTTTTTTTTTCTTCCTCAAAAAAATGTTCAAGTCAAAAGAAAACCAAAAGTGGTATAGTTATAAGTGTTTAGCCAATTCCGAATTTAAAATAAACGTGCTTAGTAAAATATACTTCAAATTCCCACCCATCTTCTAATCCGTTCAATTGTTATTCCTAATAACCTCGAGACGGCCGCGAGTAATCGGTTCTATTCCCTTAGCGTTAGTTTTAAGATAAACTATATAAATATGAAAACTTGGCTCTGTAAAGTTGGTTCGATTGAGCCTGTAAAAATAAATAATTAAAAAAAAAAACATAGTTTATCAGCCTTAGCTAGGCAAGAATATTCTCGCATTTCTCAACTTCTCTTCCGTTTCCGTTTCAGCCCTCAGGTTTCCTCATTTGATGTCGCAGCTTTGATTCCATCGCGTTGTCTATTTCCATGACTGTAAAAACATGATTTAGAATCCGCAATTCAATTAGTACAATAAGAAAAATGTTCATTCGATAAAATCACTAACCTGTGATTTTCCTAGTAGTACCTAGACTCATCTAATTAGTAAAATTAACTGGGTTGGTACGTGAAGCATAGAATTCGACGTCTTTGAAAATTGAAAACACTGGGTCGTAATTCCTCACCATTTGATTAATGTGACTGAAGAGCGTAGGCTTAATAACAAACAAGATGCCACAATGTCATAATTCAACGGCAAGTTTCCAGTGCTGGCAGTTTAACAGGCGAAAAACCTAAGGTGTAATAACACTATAAAAATAAACAGGGCGTATTTTGGTTATTATCAATTGTTACTTCAATAAAACATATTTCTACAAATATTGTGTGAAAAGATTAAGCAGTACATTATTATACAAGATGTGGGCATAAAAAATGGTTTATTGGAGCTTTCTATGGAAAATATGATTTGATTTTCGTATTCCAATCTTTGTCTCCAGTTTTCTCGGTTTCGTGATTTTGGAATACCGCCCTTTTCAAATGTTACATGCATACTTCAGAATAAAAAATATGCAATAAAAAAGGAAGACTAACCAGGAAGCATATGGATATTTATAATAACAATGATTGACTTTAACGTGAATAAATGAAAAAAAAAACATTAAAGTAACAAAACAACAGTAATAATGATTGATTATGTTATACTACCATCTATTGAAGCAAGGTAACTTTCCATAGCATTGAAATAATCTGAAAAACGATTTTATCAGGATTCTATTGTTGTTTGTGATCATCAAGCTCCTGTATGAAGGGCCAAAAACGTTTGTGCGGGCCCGTAAGCAGAGACACTTACGCGAGACCCGCAAATATAGGGAAGAGAATCTCCTTCCAAAAGCAAGTTCACACAGACAGCACTAGAATCGAGCTCTCGAATGACAGAATAAACCCAATAGATGGGGTCAAAGAGCTTGCCCTCGTTCCGCGAAATGTTAACAATAGGGAGGAGGCAGTCCCATGCTCCCTATTCAAATCGTTTTACTTGGGTGCCCTGATGGTCCCTCCCTTTCCCCGTTATATGTTATTTAATATTTAGTATATTTTGTACATAAAAAATTAGGATATCATTATAGACCAACATGCCAATTTATTCAAATTTCAAACTTGAATGATACTACCAATGGATTGTTACTGAAAAATAAATAAAAATTAGATATGTATTAATATCCTTCTTGTCCTGGAAAAGCTGAATACAGAATAGAGCATTCCAAACATCAAAGATAAAATTTCAATAAAAGATGTTGTTTAATAAGACATGTTGTAATATTTTTTTCTTTATACTGTTCTAGTAACATTTCAAATATAGCAATTGGAGTGAACGAAGAGTCCGGTTTGATGATTCCTGAAATAAATGGCTTATCTTACCATAATGCCACTAAACACAACATTAAAAAATAATCTTACATTGCTTATAAGCACATGCCAGTCTTTTATGAATATAGTAGTTGAAGTTCAGAAGTGCAATTTTAAATTAAATGTGATGCTGAAATGCTGAAAAACAAAATGAGCCTTTGATGTCTGTCGTGTTTCTCCCGGCTCTTACATGGTTTTGGAATGCAAACATGATTCCAAAGCGTGCTGAAATTATTGATAAAATGAGAATGGGAAATATACAATATGATTTAAAAGTACACGATCAGTTGTACCCCCTCACTTCGCTATTGTCAGATTGACAACATTGCCCAGGCTACGCCAACCA
The DNA here is from genome assembly GCA_024533555.2 of Aedes koreicus. Taxonomy (NCBI): domain Eukaryota; kingdom Metazoa; phylum Arthropoda; class Insecta; order Diptera; family Culicidae; genus Aedes; species Aedes koreicus. Next base: position 1,047,979 of record JAHHFK020004124.1, read on the forward strand.
GCGTCTCCATGTTTCTTTTTTACTTTTTTTACTTTTTTTTTTCTTTTTTTCTGATATAAAGACAGCAACCTCTTCTGCAGATACTCAGATCGATAGATTTCCGCATTGATTGTTCCGGTAGTGTAAAAAATGGAAGACTTCATACCGCAGGAACATATTGCTTACCATACCAGCACTTTTTGACCCAACTTCTCCACTTGAATCGAACTATCTGCATAGCTTACATCCTGCTCTACGACGACAGTGTAATATTGTGGACCTGGAAAGGTTTTTGAGTCCACTTGACATAGGTCTCGTCGTCCATCAAAATACATGCATCCGGTCGCTGCAAAACTCGCGAATACAATTTCCGAGCCCTTGTTGCTGCACGTTGCTTCTGTTCTGCATTTTGTTTGGTGATTTTCTGCTTCTTGTAAGTCTTCAGGTTGTTCTGTTTTTTGATACGTTGAATTTTTCCAACGCTGGCTACCGCTTTAAAGGCCAAATCACGTATCGACATTGCTTTGTTCTTCCAAATTAGAGCTACCGCATTCTGATCCAGTTTAGGGTTGGAAGATCCGGGTTTTCTGCCTCTTCCTTCATCCAAAGAACTGTGTTCCCCAAACTTGGTTATGATGAATTTTACACTCGCGTGATGAATTCCAAAGCGCTTCGTCAAATGTCGCATAGCAACACTTTTTTCACGTAGCCGTGTGTCCAAAACCATAATTTTCACGTCTTTTACAATGCGTGACGTTTTGAAAACGAATAATTTAAACCGTGCAAATAAGTAAACAAGCAAAAGATGACAATCAAACACACAGCATGCTATGATGAACACATTAAAACCATCACAAATACACGCGTACTACGCAAATGTACGTTGATAGCTTATTTTCGATACATTCCTTATTGGGCTAAAACAGTAATGTAACAACAGAAATTTTCAAAAGCAGACCAACATGAATGATCGTTTACAGAACGAATTTAATTGTTACAAATCCATTGAACGGCTGTCCATACCCGTGAAAACAATTATTTCAATTTGAACATATATAAAGTAGTCATTGCACCGTGTCCACTATATTCTCCTACAAAATAAAACTCTATTTATTTCAAATCTATAATCCAGATTTTATTGATAACTTTACCCATTATATTGCAGTATAATACTGATCAACTACAGCATTTGTTTTGGAATAACACCGCCTTTAACCTTCTTGACCAGCTCCAGACGTTTTTCGAAACCGTCACAGGCGGCACGCACAACTTCCAGCGGCATTTCGTCCTTAATTCGTTTGATTACGGTTTTGAATTGGTTCATATTAGACGCCCTGTGGTCATTTACCTTCGCCAGCATGTATGACCATACGAAATAATCCAAGGGATTCAGATCTGGTGAACTGGGAGGCCATTCATTCTTGTCCAAAAAGTCGGTCAAATTTTCTCGGCACCAGCCCTGAACGAGATTTGCAGTATGCGATGGCGCTCTGTCCTGCTGAAACACATAGTGATCATCCAAACACCTCGTGTACTATGGCTTGACAACTTTCTCCAAAACTTCCGTTTTATAATATACGGCATTCACTTTAACGCCTTTTCGATGAAAACCAGTGGTAATTTGCCTCGCTTGCAAATTCCTCCCCAAACCATCACTGACGCAGCACTTTGGAACCGTGGAATATTCCTATCACCCTCTGGAACAGTTCTCGAAGAGAGAGCCCACAATCTGTCGTTCTGGACATTGTGGGATTGTTGCAAGACGAATACCTTTTCGTCGGAAAAGATAAATTCTTCCCCACCGTGCCGCGACAAAAGCAGACTTGCTCTTTCGAGTCGTTTCTGTTTGGAAGGTTCCGAAACTCCGTGAACCTTACGTTTCTTAAAAGCTTGGAATCCGAGGTCATTTTGCAGTATATTGTGCATTGACGATCTCGAAACATTCAGATGTGCGGCTATTTTACGTACAGAGCGCTGTGATTTTCGTCTAATCCGTTCCCTGACCACTTTAACCGGACGAGTACGACCGGATCTCTTCCGGTTATCCAACGAGCAGGTGTCACGGTACCTTCGGCTGGTTCGGTACACAAAATCCCGCTTTACTCCGAGGTTTTTCAAATTTCTGAAAATAGCGCCCGGGCGCTCACCTTTCAAAAACTTTTTTATCACCCCACAGCACGAAACTCCTTCATCGCTGGTAAAAGATAAACACCGAATGAAAACAATCGGACATAACCAAAAAGCGTTTGTATAAACGTAGTGCAAAACTACACCAACACATACGTGAAGCATGTTGAGTAGTTGCACGACACCAATGCAAGGAAAAGGTGTATGAGAATATATTGGACACGGTGTCTTATTTTATATTCTGTTGCATATAAAATAACATTCCCAAACTAAATTTTAAATGGGCTGTTCATTAAAGAAAATGGACACCACCCTAGCAGAGGAAAATAACAAGCTGATATCATATGAGTAACAAGTTCTGTTATCCCAGTTATCGTTTTGATTCTCGCTGTTATCACATAACAAATTTAGTTATCACCATTGGCAAATTTTGTTATCATATGTTATCATTTTGAACATACTGTTTTTTATGAACGTTATAAGTTGAATTGTAAAATTAAAAATATTTTCAGTATATTTGAACAAGAAATTTGGCTTTTATTTAAAATATTTTTTCAGTTATTAGCATGAGAGTTTGATATCAAATTGATAACATAATTTGAAACTATTTCAATAAATTTGCTTACAATACAGGATTTGTTATCAAGTTGTTCGCAGTGATAACAAAATAAGTTATTATTATGATATTCAACGAGTATTTTTTTGTTATTCATTCTGTTATTTTGGCTGTTTATTCAGCCTCAATGATAACATATTCAGTGATCAAAAAATGATAACCTGGTATTAGAACTTGTTATCAATTTGGTATAATCCTTTGCTCGGGCAGTATCTCAAATGAAAATATTTATTTTCGAACAAATTCAAAAGTTTGCTCTATATAAATCAAAATAAATATGACCGAAATCACGTGGGTTTGAATATTTACTTCTCATTTTTTAAGAAAGCTGGGACTTTTCTTTTGTTTCCTTCCCTTCGAGTCTACACAACTTTTTCTTTTCTTTTTGTTTTGGTGGGGAGCAGTTTTTTTTTTGGGTGCTGACCGCAGCTGTTTCTTCTTCTTCTTTTTTCGTGTTGCGTTTATTTTTTGGTATTTTTCTTTTGGTGGGATTGGGTTCGGGGCGGGTTGGGGGGGTTTTGGTTTTTTTTTTCTAAATTTTTTTTTTTTCCTTTTTGCGCATCCCGGGGGTGGGGGGGGGGCACCCCATTTTCTGTTAGTTCTTATTTTATTAATAAATATTCATCCGGGTCGGCAAAAAGGTAAAAAAACAAAAGCAAATATACATATTTTGATTTGAGTTAACGAACCTGTGGGTGAGACTGAGTAAAGTTTACTCAGATTTTGACATTTGTCAAATGGGTAATTTTGACTCATTTTGAAGAAAAGGAATATGGTAGTGTGCGTGAATGTCTCAAATATTATTACTTTAAGAAAATGAATTTAAAACAAAGTGATTAAAACAGTTCGTTTTTTTTTCAACATGAAATAAATTGATGGGGGAAACAAAGGATTTATTCATGTTGGTACAATTTAAATTGCTTCTTTCAAGTTTTTGCAAACTTTATTTACTTTTGGGAACTGTTTGATGTTGTTTTCAAAATAGAAAAAGCCATGAATCATCTGCAGCTTGCTAGGGACTTTTGTCCGAAAACTTGGAAACTCTTCTAAAAAAGAGGTCTAACGTATCAACAAAAGAGTCGTGTCTACATGATGTTTATAAATTTGTTCGTCCTCAATAACAAACTCCTGGCAGCCCAAAATGGGGCACTAAATGCCTGAAATATTAAACATACATATATACTGACGTGAAATATAAAAAAATTACATGAAAAAACTTACCACCAAGCTGCCGAAAGTACGCCGTCGAGGCATCTCCGTAGCTGCTACATTTCATTTTTGTTTTATTTTGAAAGTCACTTCAAGTCACTGTGCAAAAATAATCTGTTGCAGTTGTGCGCCATTTTGACCTCTATGAAAATTTGTATCATAATCATTTACCCAAATCTGGGCAGATTCCACTCATCCGAGAAAAACAACTTTACTCATTTTTTGACAACTCCATACTGATCACAAACATGAATGCTATTTACTCAGTCACTGGGTAGTCCCAAAATAGCGTGTAGGAAGCAGATGCCCAATCCGGCCAAAACAATGGGGGATCCGTTTGTTTTGGGTGGATGGGTAGAAGCCGTTTTTTTTTCTTTTTTTTTGGTATTTTTTTCGTGGGTTGTGGGCGGTTGTGAAATATGAAAACCTCTTCAGCCAGCGGGGGGAGAAGGTTTCCCCCCCCAAACCTTTTTTCCCAATGTTTGGGGTGGGTTCCGGCCCTCTGCTCAGCGTTGAAAAATTGCGGCCCTGGAAGTGCACTGGTATCCAATTTGACGGACGTTTCGTCGTCCATCAAAATGCACTGGTTCGGCTTTTGGAAGTTCCGCGACCGTATTTTCGAAAAAGCTTACGATGAATCCGTCCTTTTGGGTGCTTTCTGCTTCTTGTAGGTTCTGATAATGTTCCGCTTTTTGATATTTTACACAGTTCCGACGCTAATTTGGTAATTCCACGAACGGAACTTTTATATTTTACGTCTTCAGTTCTTTACAGTTCCTTTTGAGTCTTACAGCAAGGAATAAAAGGCTGTTGTTAGTCGGGTGCCAACTCGTTTATTTATTTATATTCATATCAACAATGTCGTGCTTTGCATTATTACAGTAGCTGATCATAAAGAGAGTCATACACTACAGGAACCTGGTTTATTAGATTTCAAAAGGCATTCTGCTGCCAGCTCCCTTTTTGGTCCGATACCCCCTTTTTGGGTCAAAATCCCAGTAAATCTTCAAGAAAACACGTTTCCCCAAACTTCTTAACAATCTTGAACATTGCAGATTTAGTGCACTTCACGCTTTTTGCCAATTCTCGAAACGTTGACTCTTTTGAGAACCATTTGTGCAGAATTAATCTATGAGTTGATAAGCTGATCCGACCCATCGTTCTAAATCACCCATTTTTTTTTCGATGTTTCACATTCACAATTTTTCGCTAAGTTTTAACCCTAACCCGAAAAAAAATTCTCATAGATTTACAATTAAATGAATTGTAACCATATAATAGAATCAATAGTGTGTACAATTAATTGTTTGTTCAAGACAATAGGAGATATTGTTTCCACAATAGAATTTAATGTTAATTGATACATCGACAATAGAATAAGGCGGTTATTATGTATCTTAACTATAGAAAAAATCATTTTTTCCCGAACAAATCTGAGTAAATTGATTGTATTGTTTCACAATTGTGGAAAATTCTAGCATGTCGGGTGAATAGTAGATCTAACGTATGGATAGTGAAATCTGCACACATTTTCACAACCCTAACGATTATACAGCTGATCGATGTCAAGTTTTTAACAGCTCTGTCATACTTCAGTTCCAAGTGTTCAAGTTGTCGGTAATCTATTACAAGACGAAACATGAGTAATCAGGAGGAACAACGCCGGAAACTCATTTGTAATTTTTGCAACGCTCATCCAGATTGGCCGAAATCGAAGGTAGTGCGTCATTTTATGGACATGGGAATAAGTCGTCGAACCATATACAGCATTCTTTCGTCCTACCAAATGCGGAAAAACAACAACTCGGAAGATCGGTTCAGGAAATTGGTCAAGTTTGAGAGATTCTTCAGTGAAACGAAATTTAATACGGTTGACAGAAGGTCGGGTGGCAAAGTCGTACAGTTGTCACCACCAAACTGTCAAAAAGGTTTTGGATGAAGCTGGGATCAAGAAGCGGTCAAGGAAAGTGAAACCGAAACTCAAGCTGCTGTTCAGAAAGTACGATTGAGAAAGCTTGTCCGAAATGTTTTTCAAGCGAAAAACGATGTACTTTGCATCATGGATGACGAGACTTATTTCACGTTGGATGGAAATGAATGGCAAGGAAATACTTCTACGACAGTCCCAAAGCACAGGTGAAAGACGATGTGAAGTTTGTTGAACATACGAAATTCCCAGGGAAAATATTGCTTTGGTTGGCAATCAGCCCACTTGGAATGTCAAAACCTGTTTTCTTTGAATCGCGGTTGGCCATCACCGCAAATCGTTATATTGAAAACTGCTTGCCTAAGGTGAAACAGTTTATTTCTCAAAAACATCGTGGACGAAAAGTAGTGTTCTGGCCGGATTTAGCATCGAGCCATTATGCGAAGAAATCTTTGGAAGCCATGGAGAGCATGAAGATCCCTTATGTGCTGAAGGATGAAAACCCTCCAAACGTGCCACAACTTCGCCCAATTGAAGATTTTTGGGCCTATCTGAAGCGGAAGGTATATTCAAACAACTTTCGTCCAAAAACTACCAAACATCTTCAGCAAAAAATAAAAAAGAGCTCGCAAATAAGAGAACATTAAGTTTTGCGGCGTCCATGAGCAAAGTGCCTGCCAACTGCCGCAAGGCTGAGCGAATTGGTGTAAATTTTTTTCTGCATCAACTTGTTTGTTTATATGAACAACTAAAATAAAGAGTGATTGATAAAAAAAATATGGCCATTTTACTTTTGTGCAGATTTCACTATCCATACGTTATTGTAATGACAATATGCATTTTTCATCTATCCAATATGTGAACAATAAGATTATTCATGTTCGGCAATAGATTTTAATGTTATTTTATATTATTGTATGGTTATTTTTATTCGGGAAACCATTGATTAACAGGTGTCTACTTTTTTTAATGAACAGTCCTTAGAATACGATTTGCAATCGTTTAAGCACTGCGCCGCGAAAATTTCAAAATTAGCATTGGTCCGAGCGACCACAATAAGACAAAGAACTGAAAAACGTAAACAATGGCTTCTTCTTTAATGTGTCGACCTTGGAAACTTGCCTCATTAACCTACCACAGCTATTTCGAAGAACAAGAGTCCTTCTATTCGATAGTATTGGATGCTTACATGGGAAGATTTTGTATTACGAGAAATTTACGGAAGAAGCCTTTGTTTACATTTGTCAGTTAGGCCCGAATGAAAAATCTATGTCGATTTGTTGTTTCTTCATATTGAGGGTTATTCCGAGAGTCGAAGTGACGTTTGTCACTTGGTGAAGTGAGAAAAGTCACCTGCAGTGACGTGACTCTTCTGGGTAAATCAAATGGAGAGTCACGTCACTGCAGGTGACTTTTCTCACTTCACCAAGTGACAAACGTCACTGGAAGTCATTACTAACCCCGTCAAACGGATCGTTCTTGCCCACGATGAAAAGCCAGAACACCTCCGTTTTCACCTCCTAAGATTTACCGATTTCAGCAAACCATCCACCTTGCCTTTTATCTCTCTGTTTTATTGTTTTCTTCTTTTTTCACTTGCAGCAGAGGCCGTTATTTGAAATCCAAACCAGACCGAAATTTGCCTTCTTTTCCTCGTTGAAAGCAAATATTTGGACAAAATATCGTTTAGCACAGCATAGCCCGTCTTGCGTGTTGCTCGTGTATTATATTATACCTCAACCACGAGCAGGAAAAATACCAAATCGACTTCCAACTGCACGGGTGGGGCCTATGTGTGGTGGGGAAATACATTTTCCGCCATCATCTTTCTACTCTTCGGGGTTTTGATTTTCGATTTGATATCTTTTCTTCACAAACGGAACAGGTAGCGCAAAACGAACGCCGCCCGTAAAATGAATCGTTAAATGTTTGGATAGACCCCCTCCTTCCCACCCAGCTTGACGCCGTCCCTTTTCTGCACTGAACCTATTGCGACGTTCCTTGTCGGTCGACGGATGACTGTCACCGGGGCGTGAAACAGACGTCAAAGAAATCGAGGAAAAGTAAGCAAATTTTGTGATGATTTTCACCGGCGGATGAATTGAATGGGAATTTACTTTGCAAATCTTATCGAGAACGGGAAAAGTTGATTTTGACGTGGAAACAGGAAGTCCAATTCCTTTGTAGGGAATAGGATTTATTAAATCAAAGATTGGTTGGTTTATTATCGTTGGAATCATGCTCATGCACTATGTTCCTGCAAATCCCACAAATTAGCCTGTCAGGCGGACGATCAAACTCCAACAATAGACTAATGTCACCCAAACTCAAAAGTTCACCGCTCGCTAGCTTTGCAAGGATTATCGACTTATACTGAACTCACATTTATAAATATCCCATACCATGTCAGGATTCGCTCAAAGGGCTTCTGGCAGTGGCTATATCCGTCGTTTAAACTGTGCCGAAGAAGACGTGCGCCTCACGTTGCTCAAATAAGGCCCAATATAGCTGGCAATAATCGATACACTCTATCTCTTTCTCGCTTAACCCCTCTCAATGTTCATCGCATTCCCCCGAGAGCATGTTAGTTGGCTTTCAGCTTCTTGGAAGCAATCCGCTCAAAAAAACTCAAAAACAACTTCGTCAAAAATCCTACCGAACCGACTCCAACCAACACACCGGAGCGGAAGCGGAACTTTTCGGTGAAAAACTGCGCTCCACTTGGCACGAGGTTACGCGGATGAATCCTCGTTACGCGCGCAGTCATCGTTGGAGAATTTGTGCCGCTCAGACAGGTATTGTTAGGATGACGGCGTCCTTCACCGAAACCGTCGTCGTCGTCGTCGTCGTCGAGCAGTTCAAGGACACACTTTGTTGCTGCTTTTCTTTTCTCTACCCTTGGTCGATTTCGTCAGTGTAGCGTGTAACGGAACTTACCTGGATGTAACCTCCAATAATCCGCGTGTGCGACCTTTTACTTTCCGCGAGTTTTGTCTTCCCCGTTAGGTTGGAGCACGGTTTGCTAAATTGTCGAAGTTTATGTTGCTTGCAGCACACGTTCGAAGGAGGGTGGTATGATGTTGTTTTGTGTTGCACATTACTTTTGGGGCATGAGGCGAAGCCGAGTAATTCTCAGTGGAGCCTTTCTGATGTCGTGCTCTTCTGTGGTGTGGCGTGCCACAGAGACGATGTTATTATGATACAGACACGCAGAGAGTAAATTATTCCAACTGGTGCTCCGACTGCTTAGTGATATTTTGTTATTTGTTTTGACAACCCGGTGGATTGCGTCTACTACGAGTGGCTTTAGTTTTGCAATTTGAAGATTTGTATTTGTTTTCCGCGACTAGTTTAAATTTCGTAGTTATTGAGATGAAGTGTATCGCCAAATTTTGTAGTAATAAGCAGGATAAGACGCCTTCTAGTATTAGCTTCTTTCGATTCCCCAAAGATATCTTATCTCTCGGCAGTGTAGCGATTCTACCGTCCTGGTTGATATTTCGGATACTTAAGGCATGTTCCACAAAATATTGCGTTGAAACAAATCAATGGAGTAGGTAAAGATGGCACACACGTCACCGGCAGTTGTGGCAATCACCAAATGAGCAGCAATATGTAAAGCCGACTGCGGATAGTCGACCAGCATTTTTCACATAATATCGATCTTTCATAGTTTGTGTTTTTGTCCCCATCATCCACCGGTTATCCTCCGCCATCAGGCTTTATGCTCCGTATTCAACTCGCGGCTGATTCCGATCGATCGACGATGATGACAACAACGACGACAATGACAACGCGACTCGGAATCTGTACGTCACGCCTCCTGTTTACAATGGAAATGTGTTGAAAATCAATCGAAAACACTGCTCCCAAGCTTGGATGGGCATCAGAATGTAGGGACAGTCATATACACCTTCATGAATATTAACTTTAGTTTGCTAAAGCTATGTCCATTTAGAATCCGGAATAATAAAATCATCTGTATCTCGGTAAAGGATTGATGTACAAATAAGTTTAATACATCAAAACAAAGCTAATTTACTCTACTTTAAGGAAAAAATATCAATACATATCATTTCTCTTCGTTTCTAATGAAAATTTGCACTTTCTTCTTTATTCCTCCCATCAAACGCTGCGCACCTCCGGAGTCAACTTCCTAGGAACAGTTGTTCCACATTTTGGTCATCTGAGTCGCGTCCCGAGCCGTTTTTCCACTTTTCTTAAGCTTCCGCTTCATTATTGCCCAAAATCTCTCGATGGGCTGGAACTGCGGGCAGTTGGGTGGATTTATGTTTTTATCGTTGAAATCTACGTTACTGTCGGGCAACTCGCCAAATCTGGCCAAAACTTCACGGGACCTTTATGGGCTTTAATTAAAGGTAGTACGCGGCATTCTTCCTTGTACAGCTTTGAGTCCATCGCCTTTTTCGTCACGAACACTTTGGTCTTTGCTCCGCAGCTGCATATCCCTTGCCAAATCATCAGTTTTTTTGGCAAATTTGTCCATAAAAGCAAACTTAAACTTCGCAGAAACATCTCCTCGTGCCGTCGCCATGTAGAATTTTTGGCCAAGAAGCTGTCCGAAATCCATTTTGACGTAGGTTTCATCGTCGATGAGCAGGCATCCTTAGTACTTCGTCAAAACCTGCTGGTACAATTTCCGAGCTCGAGTTTCGGTTACGAAACTTTGCTTCAACGTTCTGTTTCGTTGGTTGCTGGCTCGATAAGAGCGATATCCTGCTCGCAAACGAATCCTTCGAACTGTACTGCGAGCAGCAGTGTATTTTTGTGCGATTTCATTATCTGATAGTCCAGGGTTTGCTCTGACGGTTCTCAACACCTTCTGGTTCAGCTTGCGGTCATATATTCATATACGACGCTTACCTTGAGGCACTCGATCCACGCTCTTTCGCTCCCTGAAACGTTTGAGCACATCATACACGGTTGATTTGGCGATTTTCAACGTTTTTGCGATTTTTATTGCGGACCACGTTGGATATTGGGGTGTGCAGAATTTTTTCTCTCCTCTCGGCTTCCATCTGGAATAACTTTTGACTCACTGCACGAAGCACCTTGAAATTTATACCACAGAAAGTGGGCGCCTAGGTTTACAAACCGCTGTAAAAGAATTCTTGCAGCGGTCACTTTCCGTGCCACTGCAAAACAATAGGTGATTCCGGATTCTAACTGGACATAATTTTAGATGATTTTTTTCGGATTTCTTTTTTTGCCGATTATCTCGGCACAATAATACCGAGATACCCATCGAAGTTTGACAGCTGATGATGATGATGATAATGATGGTTTTCGTTCAATTTTGATATTTTTTGCCCCAGTGACGGCTGGCGGCTGGTGAATATTTTCTGCACATTGTTTTTCATTCCTCTGTGTTGTGTGTTGTTTGCATGCCGTCCGTTTGATGTGTATAGTTGTAAGCGAAATGGCAGAGTGCAAACTGTGTTAGAATTCTGTACTGCCGAGTGATATCCTTATTGCTTGCTCATGTTGTGCTAGAGTATACCTTTATAGGGGAATGGGGAAAGGGGGGTGGGTAAGGGCGATAAGTGGGGTGTGTGGGGGGGTGTGGGTGGGGGGGGGGGGGTGGCGGGGGGGTTGGTCGGCGCGGGGGGGGGAAGAGGGGAGGGGGATATATATTTTTTTGTTGGGGGGGTGGGGGGGGGCGGGGGAAAACTTGTTGTTAAAAAGGGAGGGTTAGTAGGGGGATGTGTAAGGGGGGAAGAGTGGAAGTTTGGATTAAAAATTAGTGGGAAAAAAAGAAAAAGAGGGAAAAGGGGTAGTGGGTATTGTGTGTGTAGTTGTGTGTGTGAGGGGGGGGGGGGGGGGGGGATTTAATAATTTACTAAAGGGTGATACGGTCAAAATTTGGTCAAGGGAAAACGCGTGTAAATCGGTGAAATCGTTTATTTAAAAAATCAAATTAAATTTCTTTTTCAAGTTCAATTAGTATAAAATTCAGGAAAAATATTCAGTTAGGCTTCCGCTTTTCCAAATCCGAATTGCCGGGCCTTACGCTTGACCCCTGCCATCAGATTTTGTACAGCCACCTTGTCCACCTTCTTCGCCGCAGAAAGCCAGTTTGCCTTGAACTGCTGCTCGTCCTTAGCAGTTTTTTGGTCTTCTTTAGGTTCCGCTTGACAATAGCCCAGTATTTCTCAATTGGGCGGAGCTCTGGCGTGTTGGGAGGGTTCTTGTCCTTGGGAACCACCTGCACGTTGTTGGCGGCGTACCACTCCATGGCCTTTTTACCGTAATGGCAAGATGCCAAATCCGGCCAAAACAGTACGGAACAGCCGTGTTTCTTCAGGAAAGGCAGCAGACGTTTATTCAAACACTCTTTCACGTAAATTTCTTGGTTGACAGTCCCGGAAGCTATGAAAATGCTGCTTTTCAAGCCACAGGTACAGATGGCTTGTCAAACCAGATATTTCTTTGCGAACTTTGACAGTTTCGTGTGCTTGAAAATATCTGCTACCTTTCCCCTTCCTTTTGCCGTATAAAACTCCTGTCCCGGAAGCTGCTTGTAGTCGGCTTTGACGTAGGTTTCGTCGTCCATTACCACGCAGTCAAACTTCGTCAGCATCGTCGTGTACAGCCTCCCGGGATCGCGCTTTGGCCGTCGTATTTTGTTTATCATCGCGATTTGGAGTCACTACCTTCTTGTAAGTCGATAGTCCGGCTCGTTTTTTGGCTCGATGCACGGTTGTAGACGATACACCCAGCTTATTTGCGGCATCTCGGAGAGATAGGTTAGGGTTTCGCTTGAAACTACCGGCAACTCTCTTTGTCGTCTCAGCGGCTTCCGGTTTTCGATTTCCCCCCGATCCAGACTTCCTGGCTGTCGACAAACGTTCCCCAAACACTTTAATTACATTTGTAACGGTTGCCTTCGCTATTACTAACACCTGTTGAAAAGGCCAATGCACTCGGGAAGCACTTTGTAGATTCCCATTACCTAGGCCATGGCATGGTGAGTCCGCACGAGCCTGCCGTTCAAAAACATGAAGGCCGCGGTGTCGACAAAGTACTCAACCTTGAGTTGAAAAACTTAAGCATTGCCTTTTTTGTCCACCTGGCCGCGGTCTTCAATAAATGCTTAGAGCTTGGCTACTTCCCGTCTTGTTGGAAGTTAGCGAAAGTTATCCCAATCCATAAACCTGGCAAAGACCCTTCCAGTGCAAAAAGCTATCGCCCCATCAGTTTATTATCCTCCATCTCGAAGCTATTCGAAAAGCTGATCCTCAGCCGTTTGCTGGAATTCTCAAACCAGAATAACATATTCCTCCCAGAGCAGTTCGGATTTAGGAGAGGTTATTCCACAGTCCATCAGTTGTCAAGGGTTAGTTACATCTTAAGAGGGAACAAGTCCGTTTAAAAAACATCTGCCATGGCATTGTTGGACGTCGAGAAGGCGTTCGACAATGTCTGGCATGATGGTATTGTGTATAAGCTGCATCGATTCAACTTCCTGATCTTCCTCGGAAAAATAATCAAAAACTACTTAGCGGATAGACTATTCTAGGTCTTCCTGAGTGGTTCCCATTCTGATGCGTTCAATGTTGACGCTGAGGTCCCCAGGGGAGCCTCCTGGGTCCAATACTGTTCAACATCTTCACGTCAGATGCTCCTCCCCTACCGGGTGGTGGTATTTTGTCTATGTTCACAGATGACACTGCCATCATCTACAAGGGTCGAGTGATTCGAGCTCTGACACGTAAACTCCAGGAAGACCTGGATGTTCTGTCCGACTACTTCAACAGCTGGAAGGTTTGTATCAATGCAGCAAAAACACAGACCATTCAGTTTCCACACACAAACTCACATCGGCTTGTTCCACCTCGTAATGTGAAAGTCCACCTCGGTAGTACTCCCATCGAATGGTCGAGTGAAGTAGTTTATCTCTGTCTCACCCCTGATAGCAAATTGCTCTTTAGATCCCACGTAAACAAAACATCCACAAAATGCTCCATCCTCAAGAGGTCCCTGCACCCTCTCATCAACAGAACGTCCTCCCTTTCCCTTAAAAATAGGCTTGCTATCCACAAGCAAATCATCCCACCGGTGATTGAATACGCTTTGCCAGTCTGGGAGTCATGCGCCAAGTCCCATCATGCTAAACTACAGATCATTAAGAATGATATCAGAGAATGATTCTGAACAGTCCTCCGAGGACTAGAAACTCCGAGATCCATC